>VWZF01003357.1:144656-230289 GCA_013396755.1 Sclerurus mexicanus
CCACGAGCAACTGGGCTGAGGAAGAAGTGCAATTGTGAAATAAGTTGTTGAATAGAAATTGTTCTCAGTCTGAGTCAGGCAAATGCGCTGTTTGTGGTCGAGTTCATTACATGATTTTTGGCACAAATGAGGAGTGTGAAAACTTATTAAATTCTCAGATGAGCTGACTTGAATTCTCTTGACCAGGCTGTTAAAAACGAGAGTGATAGCAAGAAGTGGCCTTGATGCCTGAGCAACAAAACTTGAAAACTGAATAACAGCCAGAGCATACCGAGCTGGCTGAGGTTTTTGATTTCCTGTTCTACCGATCTTCAGCTATTACAGTGTCACTTCTGGGCAGTGGCCTTCACCGTGCAGGTGCCTTGCTCCCTGCTTTGGCAAGGCTGGTGTGCCAGTGTTCCCAGGAAGCTGGAGGGCCACAGGGTGCTGGGGACACTGAGACCCTGAGCCTTGCGGCTCAAAGGGCAGCTTGCCTGTGAGACCCAGCCTTCCCAGTGGCATGTTCATCTCTTAATTTCTGCTACAGTAACGCAATAAAATCTGGCTAACTCATCTTCCTTGAGGAAAGGCAGTTGTGAGTCTCTTCTCATACGCTCAGTAGCTCTGTGGCTGAATGACCTGGGAAAGGATGATATGAGTTCCTGTTTTTTCTGTGCCTGATTTCTTCCTGCCTGACCTTTTTTTCATTTAATTCTGACATGCATATGCGTTTATTTTTTAACAAAATGCTTACTTAAAATGCCAGTCTTTCTCTGAGATAGGTGTTCTGTTTGGCTCTTGCCATTTTTATTTTTTGCCTGCTGTCTTTTACACACAGTGTGTGCCTTGGACAGAGCTGACCTGTTGGATGGCTCAAAAAAAGGGCTGTGCTTCCTCTGTCCTGATGGGCTTAACACCAGAGGTGCTGAGTTAGTTTCAGCTAGATCTAAGTCACTTTCTCCACCATGAACTTGGGGAGTGGTGGGACAAGTGGGCATGTGGCAGCTGTCCATTCTCAGGATGTCAGAGGCCTGAGAAAAATGGCTCATAAATCTCTGACTTATTCTTTGAGGAAGGTAGGTTGTGGCAGGATGGCTTTCTGGCAAGAATTGTTGCCTCGAGAGCAGATGTCAGTACTGTTGAGTAGGAGAAGTTGTGTTAAATAGAGGGATTTCTTGCTTTCTGGGAAATACTTACAAAGCTTATCTAATATCTCAGAACTTTGTTGTAGACCATTTATGTGGATGCTTATCTGGTTTAGGTTTAATTAGGCCTTCAGCCTTCCTTGGGTATCTCTGCTGATGGTCTTTGTATCTGCTGTACTAACAATTGCCTCTGCTCTGCGTTTTTGATTCTGCTAGAATCCAAGAAGGATCCACTTTTGGGACAGCTTGTCCTTGTAATTCTTTTGCATTTTAGGCAAGCACTTTTTATTACATACGAAACTGCTGAGCATGAAGGACTGAATGTTCAGGTTTGCCCCCAGCACTTCCCTCCCTCAGTGCAGGTTTTCTGAGGAACTGCTCCATACATGAATATTGATTCTCTGCCTTCTTCCCTGCACACACTCCAAACACCCCACCTCAACTTCAGGCTCCTGCCTGTTTCTTCAAAGTAACTGCAGAATGTGGCTGTGTTTAGTTGGGTAATTTTCACTGTCTAACTTCAGTCATCCAGGAGTTTAAGTATTTTGGCTGCAACTGTTCATATTAAGTCCTTGGGAACTGGAAATAGAACTTGATTTTATTGAGTTTTTATGGACTCATTACTAGGTTCTTTCATGCTCACCAGTTTCTGCAGTATTTAAGAACTGAGGATCTTTGGTATTAAATGCTGAAACATCCAATTTCAGTGGTTTATATAGTGATAGTTACGGAAGCTCCTAAGCTGAAACAGATCTGGAGGAAATACATTGAAACACAGATTTGCCACACTGAAGAATGTTGGAATTATACTTGGTTTTGTAGTAGGTGATAAATACTTCAAGTCTCCTGTGTTTTGCTGGTGTTAATGCTGACAATTTGTTGTGGGCCTGTCTGTGAGAATCTAGGGATGTTTTATTTAGTGCAGCCTTCAGAAACATGCAGTGAACAGATAGTATACAAGAGTGTGTAAAACTGCTTCATAAACTTCAGGGGGTTATTTATTCTTCTTTCACTCTTCCTCTTAATTAGCTTTCTGAGAATCCTTAATGATTTGAACTCCAATAAGTCATGTATGTGAAGTATGAATATTCAGCTGCATGAAACTTGGGAGATGTTAGTGGGGCCAGTGAGGGTGCTTTATTGAAGCTGAAATACAGAAGTCAAAATCAGGGTATGCTGTTGGTGTGGCGTGACAGTTGCTTTTTTTGTTTTCAATTTGCTGTTGTTTTTTCAGTAATTAGTGATAAATGCAGCCTCTTTGAAGGGAGAGGGTCCTGCTGCTGCACAGCATCAGGTGCCTTTTGTCTAAGGCAAACAACAGAGCTGTCACTGTGGAATCTGTCAGAACATTGGCTCAGATACCATTGTGTGGGGAGACTTTCCAGCCTTTTTTCACTCATGTCCAGTTATAAGAAACTGCATACTAGATGGGTTTAGCTATACACCAATCCTAACAGATGGCAGCAATTTCCAATTCAAGTGGCAGTTGAAGTGAAGTCTTAAATGAAAAGTAACTTCTAGTCCTTGCAAATAAAAACTTCTAACTGCTAAGCATTGGGGACAAATAGATTGATACCCTGATAAGTCCCTCCCATAAGGATTTTGAGTCTGAAGCAGTTATTTGTTTCAGTATTCCTCATGTATTGATAAGAGTAACAGAAGATTTCTTTTACAGCAAGACCAGTAGCAGCCTCAGACGTTATTAAGATACAGATTTGATCGTTAGATTTATATATGAAGGTCAGGCAGCAGGCTCTGTGTGTGTGGTACCAGAGGTTTTGTCTACCCTGTCTTGCTGCTAAACCTCTTAAATGTCACATATTGTACATATCCTGTATCTGTTACCAGTGCTGCTCCTCAGAAGCGTGGAAGGGTCACCCAGGAGTGCTTTGCATCTTTGCTTTATCATGGCAGGGAACTGCATGAGGCGAGTGGTTGTGTCCTCCCATTCCCTTGCCCTACTGCAATGAGGGTTTTCCAAAATGCCTCAGAATTTGGGAATCGTTGTCCTTTGAATTTTGTCTTCTACGTGAGAAAGCTCCTACCCAGGTATTGTCTGCAGTTTGCTTGTGCTGTGCTGCACTTCCACACATGTGGGCACCCTGCTCTGGGCTGAGGGCAGTCACAGCGCCTGTGCTGTGCTTATCACGTGCTGATAAGCTCCTGCCATGAGGTGTTCACTTCCAGCCCTGCAGCTGGAGGGTGGGTATGGAAAGGACGTGCTGCTTTATCAGTTCAAATCAGCTTATTTAAACCAAGCTCCTCAAATGGTCTTGCGGGATGTTACCTGCTTCTGGTGAACTTGTGTCACCGGAAAGGGAGGGAGAGTGCTTCCCCTCTTCCCTTGTGAGGAGCAGCAAAGCTGGGGGACGGGGAGAAGGGGCACCCTGCTCTAGGGGTAGGGGCAGAGTGCTGTGGGACTGAGAGGGGAATGGGAAGTCTTGGAAAATGGATGATATCTCACTTCTGTCCTTTTGGCTTTGACTCCAAAGACAAGCTGGTGTTCAGCTGAGACAGAAGGGGGAAGATGAAGAGAACCCATGGCTATAGCATATGAAAGGGGAAGTATGGAAACCTAGATAATGAAGCTAAGCAGTGACTGAAGCTGTCACTTAAGATTGTGGGATTTGGGGATTTTTGTTTGTTTGGTTGGGTTTTTTTTAGTTTTGTTTTTGTTGTGGTTATTTGTTTTTTTGGAAATGCGTTTGGCCTTTGTTTCAGGCTCCCCAGTCAGGAAGGAAGGGATCGCAGAGTCTGGGTCCAATGACTTTCCCCAACACTGCACAGAGGAGGCCCCAGGATTTTTTTGGGGGAAACCTGGAACACTTGAGAGTTACTGGGAGAGGCTTTTTCAAACGTGTCTTACTGGTTCGTACTTGCATGTTACTGGGATGTCACTGGTCCTTATTGATTTTACTGGTGTGCTGTTTTTTTAACCTCTTTGGTAGGGAAGGAAGAAAAATTGTCTTCTGAATCAAGTTCCCTATTTTCTATTTGTCTGTGTAATTAGGGATGTGACAGCCCTTTGGTTCTTTTGGTTTGTGTTTTGTGATTGGTTTGTTATTGTTTTGTGTGTGTGTGTTTCGGTTTTGTGTGTGACTTCTCTGTGTCATGGAATTGTTGTTTTTCTCTAAGCCTAAGGGTTTGGACCATAGTGACACGAGCATTTCCCCTGCCTGAGCTCCCAGAGGAGGGAAGGTGCCTGAAGGATGCAAGGGATGTGCTTCCTGCAGGCTGCTGCTGCTCTGGTTAATTCACTTTCAGATGAGCACATGTGATTGCTGCCTCAGACTAGGAAGGATGTAGTTTGGAAGACCAAGATCTTGCTGCCTTGCTTTCCCTCCTCCCTTGAAAGGAATCATCAGGATTTTTACTTAGGTTTTGGGTGTAAAGAAACACGTGGGGAGTCAGCTAAATAGACAGACCTGTTTAAATGGTGGCTTGACTCTAGGAAGGTGTATTTCCAGGCCTGGCTTCTGGTTTGATTTTGGACCAAGCAGCGTCTGAGAGGTGTTCAAAACATTCCCTGTATAACTAACTGGCTTCCAAATTGTGCCAGGTAAGTGTAGTTGACAAACGGACCCCAGAGTGCCATCCGTGACAGGTTGAGCTGATCTAAGCTGTGGCTGTTGGACACTCCTTGCTTTTTTCCCTATGCCAGCCTTGTTTTCCTTGTTCATGTGGTCAGCTGGCTCACGTATATATGGGTAAAAAGACTGCCAGTGCTGGTGGGAGAGGAGGAAAGAGAGATGTTGCAGTCCCAGTTCTGGTGGCTCAAACTGCCATGGTACCACCTGCTTGTGCAGCAGTTTACTGTTGTTGTGAGCAGGTACAAAGCCTGCTGCTGGCAGAAGGATGCTCCTGCCACCCCTCTGGCCCTGAGTCCTCACAGCTCCATTGTGCTGGCACAGATGTTTGCGTCATCTGAGTTGGATCAGATCTCAGTCTACCTAGAAGCTATCTCAGCAGACAAATGTAGGTGCTAGCTTAGCTTTCTGGATATTTTGATGTGTGGATCAAACCTGGCCATGCATGGCAGTTCTCCCTGAGCTGAGGCTGGATGGCAGTCCCATGCCTGGCTGCTGCCCTGCCCCAGGGCTGTGGGCCCTGGCTGGGCTCCAGCTGTCCCTGCACAGCAGGTGGGTGCTGCATGCGCCACTGCTCAGAACACAAGGGTGCTGCTGCCTGAGAGGGACTGTTAAGCACAGCTTAACGTTTGCTGCTTCTAATAGCCGCCCTTGGTTGTGGTTTCACAAAATGTAAAAAAATCCACCCTAAACCTCCACCAGTGCAAAAACCTGCTTAGTTCATGGTCAGCTTGGCTTCCTGATCTCAGAGTGCAGGGAGGGGAAAGGCACAACTGCAGTTGTGCTGGGATTGTTGCAGATTGGAGAACTGTCTGCTGTCTAGAGTGCTGGCTGGGAAATTTTCTAGAGGCTTTTCTCTCTGGACTCTCTGGGACAAATGTACATTTTTTAGGGAGTGACTGTGTGTATTGACTTTACAAGGATTTGAAATGCATTGGAGCATATCCCAATGCCTTAGGTTTGAGGCACATATGTGATATTGTAATGAAACTGTAAACTAATACTGGGTTTAAGTTAGTGATGCGCTAAGACTCAGTCCTGAACTCACTGCACATAAAGGGCACTCTTTATTATTACTCAATCACATTTTTCAACTACCAGTTTTGAGTAGTGCATGCTGTAGGAGAAATATCTCACGAATGTAAAAGAGATTGAATTTTTGTCTTCTGAGATGACTAAGGTTTTCCTGAAAGTTCCCTGGTATCTATTTTTAACTGCTATTAAGGTAAAAAAGGGAACAAGGGATGAATTGCAGCCATTGCTTCTATGAGCAAAATACTTGTAGAACTATTTTCTACTCAGCTGAAGATCTCATGTAAGTGAGAACATCTTTCCTACAAAGATGGTGCAAGCAGAAGTGTGAGGTGAAGTCACTTCTCAAGTTTGTGTCTCAAATGGCCTGAGAGTCCCAAACTGAAACTTGGTGTAATCTCTAGTAAAGTTCTTGGCTGTATTAAAACATATTAAGGTTGAAGAACAACTGTTAGAATCTCTTCCAGCTCTTCACATGTATGACATTGACACGTGCATCTTGAATTTACTGGAGTCTGGATTGTGACGCACAGCCTCAGTTTTAGTAACTCATGTTGTGGACATTTCTACTAACTGTGTCTTTTGTTCCTTGTCCCCCAGGTGTTGTTTGGATTGTAGCATAGAGGCACTATGTACTCAGAGTGGAGATCCTTGCATCTTGTCATTCAAAATGATCAAGGGAATACCAGTGTACTTCACAGCTATCCTGAAAACGTAGGAAGAGAAGTGGCAAATGCAGTGGTGCGTCCTCTTGGACAAGCTTTAATTACATCATCTGTTGGAAGTGAGAGTTTACTGAAAACGGACAAAGAAGTAAGTGCATTTCTTGGTGATCATAGCCTCCTTCATGCCAGTGGCAACTTAATGGTTTTCTGTAGGCTTTTTTATTTTTCCCTTTTTAATAGTCCAAATTTTATAGCGTGTTACATTTTTAGGTTAGTAATCTACATAAGGCTTCTATTAACAGCTAGTTCATAGCAATAGTGTAACTTCATGACTTAATAGTAAAAGTTTGTCTGAACTACTGTACCAGGAAATTCAGGCTAAAGAAAAAGAAAACCAACAAAAAACCCCAAAACAAACCCAAGGAATTTAACAGTTAACACAAACCTTTAATTACCTTCAGTTATGAAGCAACAGTATGTGACTTCAAAAAAAAGTCTTTGTATAGTACCAGTGTTTACTAGAATTTGAAAATCTTTCATCACCTCTTGTGTGTTCTGAAGAGTTCCCTCTAAGGTTAGACGGAAGAGATTCAGGATTTAAGAGTCATTTGCCATGTATTCATATCCTTCAAAATATCATGACATAGGAGTTAATGGTTTAGTGTTTTCTTTCAGGATATGTTAAATAGAATTGTCCATACCACATAACTACTGATCTTTTGTTGAGTTAGAACCAGTGTGCTCTGTTATTTACTTGCTAACACTTGTTTTTCGTAACTTTTGCTTTGTGTTTGGTAGGTAAAATGGACTATGGAGGTGGTTTGTTATGGACTGACCCTCCCTCTGGACGGCGATACTGTGAAGTACTGTGTGGATGTATACACAGATTGGATTATGGCTCTCGTGTTACCTAAGGACTCCATTCCTTTACCTGTTATTAAGGAACCAAACCTTTATGTTCAAAGCATTCTCAAGCATCTCCAAAATCTCTTTGTACCGAGGTGAGTGTTAGGGCTGGGCTGCTCAGGGGACCAAGAGATGCCAAGCCGTAGTCAGTAGGTAACCTGTCAGAGGCCTTGTGAGGCACAGAGGTTTTTGAGTAAAATAAGACTGTTATTGCTGCAAGGTTAGGAGGAATCACAAACCTGTTTTGTGATTTTCAGTAGCAAATTGAGTTGTTGCTGCTGGGTTGAGGTAATCAGAATCACAGATTGTTCATAGACTTGAATGTTTACTGTTCTAAGAACTTCAAAATCTATCGCTGTTGGATGACTGGAGGGTGGGGGGAAAGGCTGAAGAGCATCACTGTGCAACTGTGTGCTTTTTATTGCGTAAAAGTGAGATAACCAAGAGCACATCATGGCAATCCCAGCCTTTGTTGATTCAAGATTTGACTACATTTCTGTTCTGCTGGAGAATCTTGCAGTAAGTGACTGCTTTGAGACTGCATCTTGCTGCCTGTTAAATGGGCACGGTTATGCTGACTGTCCTTCACTGATAGCTTTGAAAGAATTCCATGGAGCTGTACTTGCTGCCTGACATCCTTGGATGTTGATGTTGAATAGACATGTTTCTATGTCTTGGACATAGCTCTGTTGTCAAAGTGCTCGAATGTCATACCTTGTTCATAGTTTATGACAAGTTTACCTGCTGCTGTTGAACACGCATATTGGGTAAATAAGAGGAGATTCTTTAATAGTGCTCCATGACGGAGTACTTAACTTCAGATCAGTGTTTAGTATATGTCCATAAGTATTAGATCTGCTTTTGTCAGTAATAATAATGTGTAACAATGCAAGTGGCCTTCAGAGTGCTCTGCTGCACTTGTGTGTCTCCACCTTACCTGAAGGCTTTGTTAATAAAGGACTTTGAATAATAACTTATGGTGGTTCAGACAAGGAGTTCATTGCTATTTATTGATTGCTTCAAAGTCTGGCACTTACCCTTAGTCGTTGTTGCTTTTAACTTGTAGTGAAAACGCATTTTAATTCCCACTAAAGGATGGTCAAGTCTGAAGAAAGTAAGCTTGTGGGTTGGACTGCTTCAGGAGGTTGTCTCAGCTTTAATACTTGCAGAATACCAACTGCTGTCTGGGATCCTCTATTCCCTTGGCACAACAGCAAAGTTCTTCACTAGTTCATTAAATAGTTGTTTCTGTCATCCCTTGCCTGCTCTCACACCAGGGGCCCTGACAGCAGGCAGCTCAGTACCCTTGCATGCTGTTGGCACAAGCTGCTATTTCACCCTTCTCTCCCAAGTTCAAGTTGGTGCAGGGTGGTAGACTAAACGTGATGACTGTTGAATGCAATAATTAACATCCAGAGACAGAGGGCTGAAAAATCATGATTTTAAACACTGCCTTGTGGTATCTGAGAAAAAAGCTGAGAGCAGGCTCCTGTGGTGCAAACAGGCAAACTGTTTATTGTACTCCTTCTATATTTATACCATACCGATATGGATCTGAGCTACAAGGCCAAACAGGAGTCTTGGCAAAACATTCACACAGAACGTGACTGTTTTCAGTCACAAGACACGCTTTCTGCACAATCTCACCACAGGTGGTTTTCCAGCTCAACCTTTCACTACTCCCTTGCACACACAAGGCCTGTTTGACCTGCTCAAGACTGTGATATGTCGTCTTGTTTTCGTTTTTGATTATCCAGGCATTCCAGGCATCTGGAGTGTAGCACTCTGCAGCTCCCACACTACCCCCCTCACCCCCCGGTATAACTGGTCTGTGGTTTTTCTTTTAAGAGTCTCTGAGATGTATCTGAAACACTGATTTTTTTATTTTTTTTTTTTCATGGGTGCTGCTGTCAGCACTTGATGTTCAAGTCCCTGCTCTATTTGCAGGAGAAAGAACTTTAAGTTTTACCTTTTGGGGTGCTGTGTTCAGGATTCACTCCAGCAACAGGAGGAATTTCTGTTCTGGAAATGAAATGCAGAACTGAGTTGCGCACACCTGGCTTGAGTAGAAGCAAACACAGTGTTATGTGCCTGTGGTGGGGAAGAGGAGAATAATTTCTGTGTTTACCAAACTGATGCACGTTGCTGCTGCTGGTGGGCTCCTGTAGAATACTTACCAGGAGCTCCAGTAGCAACCAGCATTGAACTGTCTCCTGGAAAAAGTCTCTGGTACTTGTGTTGAAAATACTGAGCCTTTATTATAAGTCTCTGTCCTATGGAGGACTGTGATTAAAATAGCTTCCTTCCTCATCCTGTTCCCTGGAAATGATGTAGCTGTTGGTTTGGCTGCTTTAAATGTGGTGGCCCAGAGTAGTGGTGAAGGTTTCAGACCCTGAAGAGGTTGTATAGCTGAGGTGTGAAATTCAGCAGCCTGAAGCAGGCACTTCAATGTACATGGCACCTCAGGAGCTTGTGTACACTGCTATAGAGTAGGTGTCTATAGCTCATTCTAGTGAGTGCTCAGCTGAAGCAACTGTTTGCATGCACGGTTCTTGAAACTGCATAGTCCTGAAAAATAGAACTCTGAAAGCTGGGTGAATAAAGTTGCCTTTCTTCTCTCTGCCAGAGTGACTAGAGAGAGTGTGCTTCTGTCCTTCCTTCCAACACTGACCTTCAGTCCACCCTAAAGAAACAAACACTTTGACATATTTGAGCAGTCCCCAGGCGACCCCCAAGCTTTTCATCTCTAGCAACCCTAGAATATTCAGGAAATCTTGAAGATTACTTAAGTAGTAGTGGTTGCTACTAGCTGTCAGATAAAGTTTCAGTGCTACGAACACTGCTGGAAGCACAGAAAGGAAATATGAGAACTCTCTCCCCCTGTCTTGCCTCCCTAGGAGATTGAGGTGCTGATATCAGGGTCCTCTGTGCATAATTCAAATGTGGGATTTCTTGAGGGACCATGGAACATATGACTATCCAAGTGCTTTTTTTGCAATAACTTCATATGCTTCTCATGAAATAATGAGAACAGTTCTTGTTGCAAAGGAGTGTGGCCAAAAGGCTAAGTTGTGTAGAAATCCAGATATCTAGAAATGGTGCAAGCAAAAGTTGCCATGGGGTTGGCTTTGTGAATAAGAGGAACTTAATGGATGGACAGGGACCTTCGAGTTGCCCTTATGAGATTAGCTCAGAAGTATCATGTCAGTCTTCTTGCATATGGAGTTCCTACAGGTAAGCTCCCTTTTTTACAGATCCTCTAAGCTATTAGGGAAATAAGTCTCGAAACAGGCTTGGAAGCTTCAAGGCTATGTAGATTAAGGATATCTTTTGGTTTAAAAGATCTGCTCTGTTGTTGCTCAGACAAAACCCAGTGCTATAAGCCAGGCAAGGCTTACTTGTCGCCAGGTTTGCTATTCTACAGAGATTCTGTGTTACGATCTAGTACGGCCATCAAGCAACCCAGTGAGATCCTGAACTGTAGATAGTGGTCTGCAATTTTGCATTAAACATTATCTTGTCTCTATGTAATCTTGTTTCCAGTACTATAATACAACATTTATGCTATTGAGATAAGAGCTAATAGTATTTAGTGGATCAACGCGTTCTTGGAGTTCTGGCCATGCAACGTGACTTGTGGGTTATACCACACTGAAAGTGTTTGATAGGAATCCAGTCATACTACTCAGTAGTCCAGTGGAAGGTAATACTTCTGTGATTGGGGTTTTTTTTGTCATCCCTTCCGTAAGTGGTAGGAGGGATGAGGAAATGGTGCACAAGTTGAAATATGCCTTACATATGTCACACAATCTAATTTGTAATCTCTTTCACCCTTTAAACTTTTAGGCTTCCTCAGCTTTGTTTACCAGTGTCCTCAGATATGTCTAGAAGGTGTCATGTTACTGTTTTGTAGCTGTTCTGCCTTGTCCAGACTAACTGATGGGAAGAGGTGATGTTGCTTTGTGCAGCTTCTGCAATACTTTGTGTAGAGTGACTCAGCAGTGCCAGTGTGGATCTGATTATTACTACAGGAAAACTTTGGTAGTGGGAAATGGTTTCTTTTCTTCCTTACCTACCTCCAATTGCTTGGACTTACAGAAAAAGGTCTAGAAGGGGGGTTGTTAAAAGGAAAATCAGACTCAAGGAAGAAGGGACAAGAGTTGACTTGGAAGCAAGAGGAGAACTAGGAAGAATTTATATTAGTTTGCTAACAATATTTCTCCTAGTTTTGCCACTTCTGAATTATGTATGTAACAATTAATGATGTCTCAACTACAGTCTCACTCTTTGGTCCAAGATAAATTCCTTTGAGATGATGGGCTGTATTTGCTTCCGTGAGTGTTCACTCTATGGGGGTGAGTCTCTGTCATACAGAGACGAATGTTATGGTACATCTTGTGCTCATTAAGGCAGAGTCAGGATGCCTAGAGACAGAGTTAGGTTGCAAGCATATTGGCTTATGTTCTTGGCTCTCATTCAAGAATATTTGTTTCTTCTTGTAAGTGCTGAAAGTTCACGTTATTGTATGGATCACTTTCAAGTTCTGTTTTTCAAGCATTGTTTCATTCTCTTGCAGGCCAGACCCGGGATCCAGTCAGATCAGATTGTGCTTGCAGGTTTTGAAAGCTGTCCAGAAACTGGCTCATGAATCGACAATTATGGCAAGGGAAACCTGGGAAGTTTTGCTGTTATTTCTTCTTCAGATCAATGACACTCTTCTAGCAGCTCCAACTGTGCAAGGTTCATGCTCATCTTCTGTTTGGTTCAATTACTGGAAAAACTTTTGGCTTGGCTTGATGTTGACCTGCCAGGGGGATGGAGGAACCTGTTAAAAGCTCTTAGTAGCTAGCAAAGCATAATAACTCACTCCTAATTTTGCTGCACTGCTTCAAAATAAAGCATTGCCAGAAAAGACAATGATCTGGAGCTGAGTTTTCCCAAGAGTGGTTTTGCAGGACAGTGACTCTGTACAGGAGCAGTTCACAGTGAACGGTTTCAGATGATGATGTTCCCATTTTGTTTTACTGAAACCCCCTGTGTCTTGCTGTTTGGCCTGCCCACTGCAGAATAAGTGACAGTTTTGCCTACTTAAAAAAAAAAATAATTCAATATAGAGAAAGCGCAATAGAAGACTGCCTAGGATTGGTGAATTCAGTGTCCTGTATTGACACACGTGTTGCTGGGCTTTATCTATTTGGTCTTTCAAAAAGCCTAACTGGCTGAAGGAAGCAATCAAGAATCACTTAAAAATTATGAAAAAAATTAGCTTAATCTTTATGCCCTTAAACTGAGACCTCTTTGGGGAGATGCTTAAAGCTTCCATGGAATGCTAACTGAAAGCATGCTTGGTTTCTGTTCCAAGGTGGCATTGCTGAGAATCTGGCTGAGAAGTTAATTGGCGTGCTGTTTGAGGTGTGGTTGCTTGCTTGTACACGGTGCTTTCCAACACCCCCGTACTGGAAAACTGCCAAAGAGATGGTGGCCAACTGGCGACATCACCCTGCAGTAGTTGAGCAGTGGAGCAAGGTCATCTGTGCCCTTACTTCCAGGTAGGAGAAATGCTGTGGAAATAAACACATGTAGGGGTGATCGTGGTCATACATGTTTTTTCCTTATTGTTGCTTATTTGTGGAACGCGCAGCAATCCAAAAGTGACGGAGCAATCCAAAGTGAAATCTTGCTGGTATCCTTGGACTGTGTGTGCCTTTGTTCTGCAAGGGAAGATCGGAGTTGGATTGTCTCTGGTACTGTGTAAGCTCAGCACCTCTCTGATATTTAGCCCTTCGCAGTGTATGTGTATTGGTCTCCATCGCTGTGACTCTTCACCATGTGCCCTGAAGAATGACTCATGAATGTTAGTGAGGCATTATAGTGTGTGTGTTTAATGGCAGTCACCACCAGAATTATTGGGTGCTTGTTACTGACACATGCTGCTGGGTTTGAGATAACTCTTGGACTCTGCTTCTCCTGCCCTGTGGAGTTGAAGCCATGTTACAGCTGCCTGGTGCTTGTGCCCAGCAGGTGGGATGTGATGGGCCAGAGTCAGGCCACAGGCTCTCCTCTGCTCCAGAGAGTATGGGAGGAGAGCTGTACCAAGCCTTGTTGGCTATGGGAACAGTGAGGATCATGAAAACATAGAACTGTTTAGGTTGGAAAAGGCCTCTAAGGTCGAGTCCAGTCATTCCCCAAGTGCTGCCAAGCCCAGCACTAAACCATGTCCCCAGATACCATATCCATGCACCTTTTAAATGCCTTTTGGTGATTCCACCACTGCCTTGGGTAGCCTGTGCCAATGCCTTTCAGCCTTTTCCATGAAGAAGCTTTCCCTAATGTACAATCTAAACATGCCCTGGCACAGCCTGGGGCTGTTACCTCTGATCCTGTCCCTTGTTCCCTGGGAGCAGAGCCTGCCCCCTACCTGGCTTCACCCTCCTGTCATGGAGATGCAGAGAGCAAGAAGGTCCCCCCTTGAGGCTCCTTTTCTTCAGGATGAGCCCCCCCAGCTCCCTCAGCTGCTCCTGGTCCTCCAGACACTTCCCCAGCTCCATTCCCTTCTCTGGACATGCTCCAGCCTCTCGATGTCCTTGTGAGGGGCCCAGAACTGACCCCAGGATTGGAGGTACCTCAGCAGTGCCAGCACAGGGGCAATCACTGCCCTGGTCCTGCTGGCTGCACTGCTGCTGATACCTTTGGCCTTCTTGCCCATCTGGGCACAGCTGGCTCACATTCAGCTGCTGTTCAGTAGTTTCCCCAGGTCCTTTCCTGCTGGGCTGCTCTCCAGCTGCTCTGCCCAAGACTGTAGTTCTGTGGGGGGTTGTTGTGACTCCAGGGCAGGATGTGGCACTCTGCCTTGTTTAACCTCATACAGTGGCCTTGACCCCTTGATTCAGCTTGTCCAAATCCTCTAGTGATCCTTCCTGCCCTCCAGCAGGTCAGCTCCTGCTCACCTTGGTGCAAACTGAGTGAGGGAATACTCAGATCTGTGGGCTGCAGGAGATTTTGGGCTCTAGCAGAAGATCCTGAACAGTGAGGATAGCCTGAGTATCCTTAATACTGAGGTTTCTGTGGGACAGATCTCAGCCTCTTGGAGATAAAAACTGAATTAATTGCTAATAAGAGGGTCTGTATCTCCTCCCACCTCTCCTGAAATGTAAATAACTTCTTTTTGTGAAGGTTCAAAGATGCATTAAAATGACTGCACTGTGAAATATTCAATAGTGTATTTTTCTGCAAGGGTTTATTTTGACTGAAAACTTTTCCTTTGAATCTCCTGTCAAAATTTGAAGTGTGGATAGATTTTTCCAGGTTATGCAGCTACTTGTTAAACCTGTGGGAAATAAAGCTGCAATATGGGTTCTGCATGTTTCCCACGCTATTTCTTTAGCTATTTTTATCATTAGATGGAGCATTGCATAACGGAAAATACTTTATGATTCACTGATCTGAAAAGAATAGCTCTGTCTCAAAACATGTGTTGGTGTTCTGCACCATGCACTGTGCCTACACTTCATCTCCCACTGTTGACTAACAGTCTTGGTGCTGTTGGTGCTCAGTAATCTGCAGGCATTCTGCAGTGTTCTAGTCTGTGTTCAGTAATGTTGGTTTATGCCTGATACACGGAAAGTTGAGCTCCTCTGAGGCTGACTTTAAGTTCAGTGGCATTTTAAACTGCATTTTTAATACTTCAATGAAGTTCCAGCTTCAAACAGTTAAAAGTGTTTTAGTAAACAGTTCTCTGAATTAGCAATAAGGTGAGAGTAAATGTTTGAACTTAAAACCATATGGAAAATTTTATTTGGAAAGCTGTACACATATGCAGTGTTAATTTGTGTCCTTGGCTATGATTTCATAGCAGAATGAAACTGGAGTCTTAGTTGTGTTGCCATACCAATTGATACTACTTGAACCTCATATAGGTTGCTTTAAGTATATTTTAACTGTCTTGGAAGTGTGGCTTAAAATTTATTTGTGTTTTCAATCATTCTTGAAAGTGGCCTGTATTTCAGTCAAGATTGGGTCGTGTTCTATGAAAAACTGATTTCTTGCAAGCTCATAAGGAGAGCTAAGCAGTGCACTGTGCTGCCAGACAGAGGTGTGGCCGTGACTGTGCATGGGATTGGGCCAGGCTCTTGTGTTTTTCAGAGCCAACTAATTCCTCAGCAAAGAAGCCTCTGGGTGCTAAATGTAAATGGACACAGTACAGGAGAGTAGTTACTACCTAGTACAGATGTGTGTATTTCTAGTGTTAAGACTTGGCAGTGTGACCATTCCCGGGACTCCCTGGCAGTGACACTCCCACCACCAGTGACTTTAACTGTGGCTCCGACCCCGACGGGTCCCGCCTGACTCCCCGCACACCCCACTCACACGGGCACACCAGGTTTCCACGGCAGTGTCTCAGATGTCTCGTTCCATGAAGCAGTTCATTCACGGTGCAGCAACACAGAAGCAGCTTGAGCTGGTGCCTCCAAGGAGGGCCCCCAACAAAAGCCCCTGGGCTCTCATCCCCTCACAGTCCAAGTGTGAGCAAGTCTCAGCTCCTCCTCCCTGGTCCTCAGCTCCTGCCTGTCTCTGGGTGTCCAGGCACCTGGCTGGGCCACAGGTGCCCCTGCCCTGTGTTGTGCACAGGGTTGGCAGTTCCTCTTGTCTCAGGCTCCCTTCAGGCAGAGCTCAGCCTGCAGCTGGTACTGCAGCTGCACCCCGAGCCACCTGCACCGAATGGATTCCTCAACATCTGGGTTGGACCTGGAGAAGGCTTCGTGTCCTAAAGCTCTTGTACTTTTCTTTCCAGGCTAGGTACTGTTACAGGCTGTGATTTCAGCACCTTGAATTAATGGCTACAAGTTACTGTAGTGCCTCGTTCTGGTAGAAGTAGAAGATGGGAATTCAGCCTGTTTGACTCTTGGTTTAGGAGTCAGCTGTAGACTACTTCTTTTCTCCTACTTGTAGTGACTTCATCTCTGTAAAAACTGTACGACTTTATAAGTGAGCAATGATGAATGGGACATTTCTTGACCCTTACAATCAAGTTATCTTAGGGAAAGACACAAACCGTTTCTGGGAATGCTGGAATGCTGAGACGGTGCAATGTAGGTCTCTTCCATCCTTTTAGTGAACATCAAGATGATGTTGATCAGGGAATTTGAACTGTAATTTGTTGAAGCTCAGTATGCAGAAGGGATCAGATTAGGCAGCAGAAGCTGAGGGAGGGTCACTGGTGACTGTTCAGGTAGTTATAGCACTTCCAGAGAAAGATCTCTATTTATCCAAGCAGTGTCCTCATGGCTCTGCATCATTGTGAACCCTCTGCATGTTTGCTCTTCGCTGGTGTGTAGCTCCCAGCCACTGGAAAAATTAGTGCATCTGTTTTGAAGAACTCCCTGATCTGTGGGTTGCAAGTCCTCCTCTGCTTGCAGGACTTCACTGGGGGCTCTTCGGTGCACTGGTGTACAGAGCAGGTCATCAGGCCTGAGCTGGCACTTAGACCTGTAATCTAATATGACTTGTTGGTGTCATTGAACACTTATGCTAAAGGGCTGTCAGAATAAGGGCTTAAATTCCTTCCTATATATACGTATATGGGTTTTGGTTTTGTTGGTTTTTGTTTGTTTTTTTTTAATTTTCACCTTTTCTTTTTTGTGTAGCATCCTGTCAGCTATGCATGTGGCTGTTCACCGGTGAGCCCTCTGGCTACGGATGGGAGAGCTGCTGAGGGCTGTTATGCCTTAAGAGCTCTTGCACTTGGCTGGAGCCTTAGGCAGACTCCCAAGTTGTGCACCATTCAAAGCTGTAAGAGGGCTGAATGATTGTATAAAATGGGGATCTCAAGGAAAACTTGGGATGTTGTGCTGTTTCCTGTGGGCTCACCTGTGGGCTGCTGATACCTTTTGGGTTCAAATGCACTGTTAGATTTTTGAGGTGTATGAACTGAAGGACACGTCTGTCTGACTTGCTTTCTAGGTTGCTGCGTTTTACATATGGACCTTCATTTCCTCCATTTAAAATTCCTGATGAAGACGCTGGTCTGATTCCTCTTGAAATGGATAATGAGTGTGTTGCACAAACTTGGTTTCGCTTTTTACATATGCTGAGGTATTGTAATTACAGCCATCCATTGTTCCTGGTCTTGCATCAGAAATGTACATTTGCACAACAAACAGAACATTTGTCTGGAGATTAAGAACCTAAATAGAGAAGTGAGAGACTTGTGCCGGTGCCCTTCAGCAGCTCAGCGGGGCCTCGAGTGGGTTGTTTAGCTTTGAGCTCTCTGACTCTCAGAATGGAAGCTGGTTCAGTTAATTAAAAGCTCTTTTAGCTGTTTGGCACTTTGAAAGATCTGAAAAACAAGAGTTCAACAGAATTTTGTTTCTGAGGTAGCAAACAGGAAAAGCAGAACAATAGCTCTGAGAGATGTACACAACTTCTATTTATTCTCCAGGGTGTTAAATTTAACCTACAAAAGATTGTTTTTAATATGGATGTTTCTCTTAGTTTTTCTGAAGAAATCTGCACAGTTAATCTTAACGTACATGTTACTCTTTCTTAAATGCATGACTGAACCAAATGTTTTGTTTTAAAGATTCTTGGGAATGACATTACATTAATGCTCTCAATGGCCAGAATATTGAACTTTTCATATAAAACATTCTTTAATAGTTAAGGCTAGATAAACATTAGACCGTGTAAAATCTAACGAAAAAAACCTCTTCTTCATTTGTGGTACTAATGTCACAAGTACTGCACTCTTCAAATTTGGAATTGCTGTTTCAGGATTTGTGCGAGTCAGCTAAAATTGCTCAAACTCTTACAACCCATGCCCCTTCTTGTCACTGTTTGGCAATATTTAATTAATTGTTTACCTTTCCAGAGTAACTTTAATAATGTAAGGAACTCCTTAACTGGGTTAAAAAGACCTCATAAGTAATTAATATTACTGCAGGAGTTGGATTAGTCTAGCAAGTGTATGCTCTGGTTTGTTTTATTTTAGTAAACTTATTCAGTGTGTTTGGGTAATGTTTGAAATGAAGACAAGTACTTCCAACCTAGAAAGTGAAAATTGCCTTCCTGTGATGGAGTAACAGCTAAAATGTATTGATACTGGATGCTGGTTGGTGGTGTTGTTTAAATGTCTTGAACTATTGCAACTTAAAGTATTTTTGAAATCTTAACAGCTGTTCTTAAACTGACTAACATATATTTTGCTCTCTTTGTGTGCAGTAATCCTGTGGATTTGAGTAACCCAGCCATTATTAGCTCTACCCCCAAATTTCAGGAGCAGTTTCTGAATGTGAGTGGGATGACTCAAGAACTGAATCAGTACCCCTGCCTTAAACATCTGCCTCAAATATTCTTTCGTGCCATGCGTGGGATCAGCTGTTTAGTGGATGCATTCCTAGGTAATGCTTTTGTCTTACCCATGGATAGCTAGGAATATTAATCATTATTTTATTTTCCTTAAATCTGTCTTCTCCATAAACACAGCAATAACAATTTATCGTTTGCAAGTATATCCTGGAATTGATAGGGAAGGGACCTCAGATCACTTATAAAAAAAATCTGTATACACAATAGTAGTATTTGAATGCATGAAGTTGGAGATGGCATTAGTTTCAAATGCAAAACAAATCAGAAGTGTAAAACAAAACCAGGGATCCCTTTCCGAAAAAAGGCTTCTCTTTTTTCCTAATCACCAGTGCATGTGCTATTTCTGCATGTTGTGAGCACTCACCACTGCATTTCTGCAGTTTCTATGTTCCTTTGTGGCAACTGCTGTGTGCAGTGCCCATTTAATGTGTTGAATTTGTACTGTCATCTTCAGATCTTTGTGGGAGTTTCACTTAGTGCACAGTTAGTCTGTGACTACTACTGCTGAGTAAAAAATTCACGTTTCTTTGTGTCTGCTGGGAACTCAGTAACTCAAATTGGACTGATAGGTAAAGCAGATGTAAGCACTGGCTGGTCATTTTTAACTAGTGATGTGGAACACCTGAAATTTAGAGCATTATTCTTAGTGTGCTAATTGAAAGTTCTTTGGTTAAAACATGCTAATGTAAACTCTGAAGGGCTGCCTCTCTCCAACTGATTTTTTGCTGAAATGTGTGCAAATGTCCTCTCCCAGAAGCGTGAGGTGATGTGAGACTGCAGGAGACTCGAGCAGATGTGTAAACAGTATTAGAAGAAAACCTGGCTGTGGAATGAGACTGTCAGCCTGGAGAAGAGAAGGCTCTGGGGACACCTTAGTACCCTTTGCAGTGCCTAAAGGGGCTTCAGGAGAGCTGGAGAGGGACTTTGGACAAAGGCCTGGAGTAGCAGGAGTAGCTTCCCACTGCCAGAGGGCAGGGTTAGATGGGATATTGGGAAGGAATTCTTGGCTATGAGAGTGGAGAGGCCCTGGCACAGGTTGCCCAGAGAAGCTGTGGCTGCCCCATCCCTGAAAGTGTTCAAAGCCAAATTGGACAGGACTTGGAGCAACCTGGGATATTGGAAAGTGTCCCTGTCCCTGACAGAGGGTGGAATGAGATAGTCTTTAGGGTCCCTTCCAACTCAAACCATTCTATAGTTCTATGAGTTGGACACTTCAGACTTCAGAATTAGCAAGGTGAAGCACTTGGGGGAATAGCACCCCAGGGAATAATCCACCTGGAGTACAGGAAATAGACTACCATGCATTCAGACACAGGAGAGCTCTCAGTGAAATTAAATTCAGTCTGAAGGTGTGGATGGGGAGTGTGCTCAGGCAGACTTTGGAGCTGCAGAAGCCCCTTCAACAAAGGCTGGTGGGAGAGTTCATTGCCCTTTGTCACAAGTGCTAAAGTACATGGTTTTTATCTTGCTCTGCCTGGTATGTACCTACATAACATGGTTGGCAAAATATTGCATCCTCTTTTCCAACCAGGTGTACTAAAACAGTAGGTTTCATAGTGCATACTCTGCCTGGGGTGTAACACTGATGGTGTATTAGGAGCAAGTTGTTCTGTAATGTGTTATAAGTACTTGGGTGCTTTTTGTGTCAAATCCTCAAGCACACTGCACTTCCCCACTTCATTTTTCATATGGGGTGTGAGGGTGTTGGTACTCATTGTGTCAGTTCAAGTTTTGTGGAAGTTGAGTTCTTCTGATTCTGACTGGGAGGAGTAGCTCTGTATACCATGAGTATTTCCCTGAAGCTGGGTAAAAACTGGTCCCTTGTCCTACTGCTGCCAGAAATATTACAGCTTGCTTGGCTTTCTTACCCTACCTCGTGTGCCAACTTAGTATTTGACTGTTGAGCAGCTGATTCAGCTGAAACACAGCAGAAAGCTGGGTGGTGGATGGGTTTCATCTTAATTTAGTGAGCTAAGGTGGCTTTAAGGGCCAGACATCTTAGAGATGTTTCAGAAAGGGTGTGGGAGGTATGACTGGGAAAGAAAGGCAAAGGTGAGATGCATCTGAATTTTGGCAGGAGTGAGCTGTCAAATTGGCTTTGGCAGGTGAACCTTGCTCCTTTCCCTCTGCCTGCTTCTAGACTGGCTCCTCCCATGTGTCATTTCCCATGGCCTAAAGGTGTTTTGCTTATCTGATGTAATCACTGTTTTCATTTGATTGTGCGATTATTTCTGCTAATAGTGAAAAGGGAAGGGTGCTTTTCTTCCTCCTGCTGTTTTGGGGGGGGCGGGGGGAAGCATGGCTGTTGCCCAGAGCCTCTGGTGCCCCGTGTGAGCCCTGGAGCTGCTGCTGACAGCCTGCTCTGTTCCTGGCCCTGCAGGCATCTCCCGCCCGAGGTCGGACAGCGCGCCGCCCACACCGGTGAACAGGCTGAGCATGCCCCAGAGCACAGCGACCAACACCACCCCGCCCCACAACCGCAGGCACCGGGCAGTGACTGTGAACAAAGCAACCATGAAAACCAGCACTGTAAGATTTCATTCTCTCTGGTTGAGTAGCTGACCCTTTGGATGCTTCCCTCGGTTAGAGGAAGGAATTTCCATGCTTCTAGGAGCTGATCTGTTCTTCTGTCCATAGGTAACTACTGCACATACTTCAAAAGTGCAGCACCAACCCTCCTCTACTTCTCCACTCTCTAGCCCAAACCAGACAAGCTCTGAGCCACGGCCACTGCCAGCTCCTCGCAGGCCAAAGGTTAACAGCATCCTGAACCTCTTTGGATCATGGTTGTTTGATGCAGCATTTGTTCACTGTAAACTTCACAATGGAGTAAACAGAGACAGCAGCATGACTGGTAAATATTACTGAAAAATATATGTACACTTTTTTCCTTGTTTATTGACATTTCCTACCTGCAAGATTAACACATGCATAATCCAAAGATAGTGAAATCTGAAGTGCTCTGTTGTGGTTAACGCCTCCTAGCTGAGCCAGCACCTGCTATTAGCTGAGCAGGTGTTTGGGGGTTTCAAAGTTTAAAAAAAACCCCTTACTTTCTACTATTAAGTACTCCTTTGCTGTAACAAGCATGGCACTCCCAGTTATGCTAGTGGGGGAAAATGTTATTAAGTGAAGGAAATTGTATGGTAAGTCCACGTCTTAATTTGAAATCTGGAGGATGTATCTGAGTAATAGCAACTTTCTGTAGTGACCCTTTATGTTTGAAAAATTGTCAAACATCCCTCCAGATACTTCACAAAGTGGTACTCCTCCTTGGTTTTGGAGTGTGTTATGAAAACAGGAGTCCTTAAAATAGCAAGTGAAGTTGCTGCCTTTCAGTGATAGTTGCTCTGTTTCCCTAAATAGCTTGATGCCTTGATTGTCTTCAGCCCTCAAGTGCTAAACTTGTTTTGTCTCCCGTGAGATCAGGTGTTTTGAGCTATCATAGCAGAATTAGTGGTCTTCTCAGAGAGGCTTTTAGCTCTCATCTTTCTTTTGGTGATAATATTTAGAAAACAGTAATCTTTCTCACTCCTTGCATTTTTCCCATTCCTTGATTTTTTGAATATGTGCTAAACTCTTGCAAGAGAGCTCTTGATCAATATGTCAGTAGCTAGCTGGCCTAAAAAAATAAGGGGGAAGAGGCTTGTTGTAGCAAGTTGAATGTATAGTGGGACTTGACCGCTTCAGTTAAACTGGTGGTCTTCATTGTTTGTTGTGTCAAATCCCTGTGTGGACGTTTAGGATTTGGAATCTTCTAGAAGTCTTTTTAGACACGTACGACATGGTTTTTGAAAGTGTTGGTTGTCGATTTCTGTGGCAGAAGGTTGGAGTCCCTCTGTAGAAGGCCTGTGACACATGACTAGGGAAACAAACTGAGCTTAGGAAGAGTGAGGCATCCTTTGAGGGTGTGTTCACTTGCATATGCATTTAGTGTACTTCTGCATTTAGTTCTTTTCAGATTGATTGGATCACTTTAGTTTTGACATAACCTGTTTCTTGAGCAACTTTAACGACTTAACCTTGAGTAACTTTAATTACTTAACCTGTAAAGGGCGTCAGCTGAGATGCTGCTTATGCAACAGTGTCAGCTGTAAACAGAGGTGTTGTGATGCTGGCAGAAGTACACTGTCATCCAAAAACCAAAAAGACTGACTTCCTTGAAGGGATTCCAGCATCTCCTTTTTATATGTGCAATGTCTTAAGTCACCTAACAGCAGTCAGAAAATTGTCATGTTGCTAGACTTACACAGGGGTTTACTGGCTTTCTGAAAACTAAAGATAGCTGTTTGGAATTGAGTTAGTTCTGTTCTTCCTCCTGGTCTTCTGAGCTGTCCATAGTGAGACCAGTCTTTGCACGTCATGTGATCTGCTGTGTATTAGCAGTGGATCTGAGACAATTTTGTTGGAGTCCCAGGAAACTGGCTGTGTCATGTCCTGCTTTTCTAGTGATTTGAAAGACAGAATTAACTTGGGGAAATTAGTCAAGTGTCTGCTGCCTTTCCAGGGTGTTGTTACTGCTGTGTAAAGTACTGGTCACAGCAGTTCTGTGGTGGGCTGACAAAAGAAGGGAGAACTGAAGATGGACCCATACTGCTGAAACTCTCTAAAGGCCCCAGACTCTGATTGCCTGATTTATCCTTCTGTTCATCCTTTGCTTAAGGTGGGAAAAGGCAGCAAGATGTTTTATGGGCCAGGCCGCTGCAGTTTTTGCTGACTTGAAGTACCAGTGTCTTTTAAAGGAGGTTTAAATCCAAACTGAAAAGGTTTTGTTCTGGGAGTCTGATCTGTGAAGCCTGATGCATCCAAGTGAAGTATCTTCCTCCTCAAACAGCATAAGGCAGGAGGTGCAGTGCTGGATAATGAGGTTGGCCAGAAGGGTTTTGTGCTGGAGCCTCCATCACACAAATGATCAGACCTGCACATTGGGCCCATCCACCTGCCTTTGCTTATGCTACCCAATGTAGATGTGGCTTGAAGGAGGAGGGCAACAAAGAAGGGACAATTAGCTGCCGCAGTCCCTACCCTTAGGAAAGAGTTTAAACGTACATCTGATGCTTTATGGCTGCAGTTTGGCTGTTCTGTATGTCGTGGTCAATCTGCTCCCTTTTGTAGCCATGATGCTTTAAGCACTAGCTGGAATATTCTTACTGTGTTTGACACTGCTGTTGATAATCTTGGCATTAGCTTTAGGGAGCACTGTTGTTTTTAAGGGTGCTTCAAATATTTTTATGCTTGGGAAGTGTCTGCACTTACAATCAGCTTTGCCATGTAGTGTTGCCTCCCACTGGCCCACAAGCACTGTTTTTCTTTTAGGTCTGGAACTGCAGCTGTATAAAATCTCAGCAGCTTTAAACCTTTGTAATGTTCCCTTTGTTTCAATGCCATGCGGTTAAGAATTTCTGTTGGCTCTCTGATATGGCTTCTGTGTTCTGCTGCTGTCTGGAGTACTGAGGACCACTGTGCAAAAGGAGGTGAACTGTTGTGTCCCAGCTTGCTCCGTGGTCCTGCAGAGACCCTGTGCCCTGGGACACCTCTCTGGAATGCTGCCTTTTCTAGTGTTTCTTGCTCCTCTTCTGTCACGTGGCACATTCTCAGTGAGAACCGCTGTGATGTGATTGCCAAAGGGATATATCTGTGAGCTCAGGGCAGTGCCTGGCAGGTAACCCTGTGGATGAGCTGTGGTCTCAAGCTCTAGTTCAGAATTCAGTTTGGTTCTTTTAAACAAGCCCTAATGACTCAAGTGGCCAAGCACATCATCCTTCTCCCATCTTGCAGCACACATCTCTTTGATGAGCTTCAGTTAGTAAAGAGCAGTTGATCAAGGCTCATGTGAATGAGTATTTCTCTACCCTTGCTTTTTTCCTTGGCCCAAGGCCTCATGTTTTTACCTCTGAAACCTCCAAAGAAGAAGTCTCAAAAAATGATGGGTGGGAAAAAATGTACAGCTTTTTGTAGGTCTTGAAGTGGAAAAACTATCTGAATGGCTGGAGGGGTAACTGAACTTGCTCTACTTGACCCTGCTTTGCTGGGGGAGGCTGACTGTATAATCTTCAGAGACCCTTTCAGCCTCAACTCTCCTGGTTCTCTCAGGTTAACTGCTGCCCCACTGTTCAGTTTTCTGTCATCTTCTTGGGTGAACTTCTTGTGCCAACCCTTGCTTGATTCAGAATAGTCATAGGTGTTTCATATTTGTGGTGGTTGTGGTTTTGTCTGTCTCTCTGGGAAGAGAGAATTGTTGTCTCTCACAAGATTAGGTGGAGGTCGTCTGTGTACAACTGAGTGCTGGTGAAGGTTATCACCTGGAAAGCAGTTGTCTTGTTTGCTCTTTGAGCCCTGTCCTTTAAGGTAGTCCTGTGTCATTGTTTGGATTGTGAAGCAGAGTGGTGATTTTGCCATCATTGGCGTGATGCTTTTGGGCCTTTAGTGACCTTGTCAGGTTTTAGTTTCTGCACCCAGACCTTTATGGGGCAGCTGATAAACATCACTGTGTTGTGGGGAGAGAGTAAAAATGTGTACATAGTTTGAAAGCAGCTGGATCCTCATGGCATAGATGAATTAGATGAGTGCATGGTATTTATGTAGCTGATAGTGTGGGTTAAATGGTCTCTATGGTAGAAAACAACTTCATAAGGAATTTGCTACAGAGCTTGTATGAGGTTAACCCTGAGAATGACATCCTCTGGGGTGTGTGTTTCAGACAAGCTCAGCCATACAGTGCATGCTATTGCTGTCCTTAGCCTTTGAGACTTGGGAGAGACTCATAAGTACCTTGTGCCAGCATTTCAGCAACTGAATCTTCCAGTCTGATGGACTCATCCTTAATCCTTGGCCCTAAAGCAGTCTGTCACAGCCTGCCAGCTCTGGGGTTTATGGCAGCTGAAGGAGACACGTTGGTGGGTTGCTGGTATTGACAAGGTTGGCAGTGGGGGAGTCTTGGGGTGTACCCTCATCTTTTCTGGTCCTGCTGTCATTAATGGCCCAAAGAACGTTTCAGGGGTTCTAGGAGCAAACTCTAAGCAGCCCTGACTGGGGACATCTCAAATGCTGCTGAGGGACTTGGTGGCAGGTGCTGCTCTGACCCTGCCTGATCCAAGAACTGGTGCTTACCAGGTGGTGGCTGGTGCCTGGCTGCTGGAGTCCTTCCTCTCGTTGTTCTCTGTACATTGATGGAGATGTTGATGTTTCTGGGAGCGTTCTACCTTTTGTTTCTGCTTTGGAAGATTGTTGGTGGAGCTGGTGGTTGGGGGAGGCATGCTCAGGTGTTTTGGTGGTTGGCAGCTTGGTTTAGGGAAGCGGGAGCTGTGATCCCATCGCGATGTGGAAGCAGCAGTGCTGCTGAGAGGAGACTGCAGGTAAGTACCTTCCCCCTGTAGGGCATAGCCCAAGTCACAGGAGCCCTGGGCCAGCCCTGTGTGTGCTCCATGTGCAGTGTGACATGAGCACGGGGTTAACACATCCTGCCAAAGAACGGATGCACGTTGATATGAACAGCTCTAAATCTTAGTAGTATTTTGTAACTTTTTGTTCATTGTTTTGCATGGTACTTTCAAAACCATAATTTTGGACCTGAATGCCAATTTCCTATGTGTTTAACCAGCTTGCTGTATCATAAAGCTTTTAATCTATTTTTTAGAAAAGCTAAAAGCTTCTTAACTTATATTACAATTTCACCATCTTAAAAGTATTTTATAACTACTGCTGTCCTTTGATTTGTTTCCATTTTATTTCTATTATCTTGCAGCATCTTTTATCCAAATTCTTCTTTCTTATAAATCTTGTAAGTAGGAACCAGTAGCTTTTCCTTAATTGCTGTCATGCTTTTTTTTCCCCATAATCCCATATTTTATTTGTAAATTCATTCTCATTGTCTCTTGTAGCTTTTGCACTTTTACTTGAAAAAGACAAATAATTTTTTGTGTGTGTTTTTCAATGGGGAGGATTGTTGGCAAAAGCAAATTAATCTGCCTGAATCAGTCCCATCTTTTCTGTACTTTAGTCTGTGATCATGTCATGAATTTCAGGACTTTGCACTAACCATGTTTTTTTTACTTAAAGCTTATTTTACAGACCTAATGTTTGATTTGTATGCATTGTGCATGTAGTGTTTTTTTCCAACTATAGTATTTTGCTGGATAGCTTATTTAGGACAAAAAAAAATGGCTCATGGGAAGATGCATAAAGATTTGTGCTCATTTGCTACTTACGTCATGAAAATTTGTAAGGTAACTATAGGTTAAATGCTGAATTTGAGGACAAAAAATTAAGAGTAGACACTTGTCATTGACATTTCCTCTAAAAAATAAAACTGAAAAACACTCCATCTGTAAATTCTCAGGTATTCCAACTGCCAAAGTGTTAACACGCCTTTGTTTGCAAGGCTGGCTGTGAACCTGCTGTTCCCCAGTGTCCCGGAGCTGAGACAGAGAAAGTTCTCCTATGCTGGTAGAAAGAATCAGTGTGATTCTGTCAGGAGCACTCACTGTCTGCCGTTTGCTTTTGTAGTTTATAGAAATTTTGGAAATCCATAGTGTCTTAGGTGAAAATAAGAATGCACTTTCTGACGTTAGCAATCCTAGAGTGAAGTTGTCCAAGGAAAAGACAAAAAAAAATAATTAAAAAGAAAAAATCACATTGAGTGCAATATATGTTTTGTTTTGGTTGCCATCCTGGAAGCAAGGATGTAACCTGCAGGGCAAGTGGCCTAATGTCCACCTGCCTCTGGTGTGTGAAAGGGGGACCAGAAGTCTCTCTGGAAAGACAGGGACTGGAGTGGATTGGCAGAGCTGTGTCCCCCTGCGGTCACAGCGGGCTCCTGCTGCGGGACAGGGAGCAGGAGCAGGCCAGCCCTGAGAGCTGCTGTCTGGGGGCTCCCTTAACCTCCCTCTCATGTGGCAGTTTCAGTGGTCATGTGAGGAGAGAGAACAGTGGGTTCCACAGCCTTCCCTTTCTCTTATAGAACCTTAGAGTTTTTGGATTATTTTTTTAGTAATATATTTATACAACAAAAGCAGTTCAAAGCAGGTCGGTGTTCAGAGCAGCATGAGATGAGTTGGCCAGCTGGAAATTAAGCACTTCCATGAAGGTCACAGTAATGGCACCATCTGAATTTTGGGATTTTTTTTCTTTTTTAGGGTGGCAAGGCAAGGTGACACTTCATTTTTGTGGGGAAAAGAACTAGGTGAGGGAGATCCAAGTCCTCCAGAGGGTAGGAAGCTGATATTGGATAAAAGCCTACTCTTCCCAGCAGAAAGTAGGGGCAGTCTCTAGTATATGAAAGTCAGTTGTTGTCATCCTTATGGAGAAAAAAATTAGTTACACCCAAAAATACTTCCTAAACAGAGGCATTGGCTCTGTTAACTACTGTTAACTACTTCGTGTTAACTACTAAATTGGACTTGATCTTTGTGTCCTGGATCCCATGAGCCTATTCTGTGCATTAACACACACAGTGAAACGCTGTTTTTTCTCTTCCCAGCTCTAGCGACCCAGGCTAGTGTGGAGTTCCGCCGGAAAGGATCCCAAATGTCCACAGACACTATGGCTTCCAACCCCATGTTTGACGCCAGTGAATTCCCAGACAACTATGAAGCGGGAAGGGCAGAGGCGTGCGGGACACTGTGTAGGATATTTTGTAGCAAGAAGACGGGGGAGGAAATATTACCAGCTTACCTATCCCGGTACTGACCTATCTTCCAGTTGCTTTATTGGGGTAACTTCATGGTGCAGATTATTCCCAGTGAATAGCATCCAGCTGCTGTCCAAATCCCATGGTGTCATTCAGAAACACCAGGCTGGCCTTCAGAGGCTGGAGGGGGGATCCCTGGCTGACCCCAGTGCTGGTTTCCTTTTGCATTCTCAGGATGCTGCTTTTCATTGGGGTGTCTTCAAGTCGCAGTTGAAGGGGAGCCCCTTAAAATGTCCCTCCAGCTGAAAGAAGCATTTTCTTTGGCACTTGCTTGCCTCTTGTATTTTTATTTTTCTTTAATTTCTCACTGTTTATTGTTCAGATGAAAAAAATAAATGTGCAGACACAAGACTTTGTGCATTTTATTAGACCACAAAGGGTCTTGTGTTGTCAAATACCACAATACTGGGTTTGGTTTTTTGTGGTTGCTTCTTTTTCACCCTTTGAGTATTGAAGTACAGTAATTATTTGAAGCAGTTGTTTGAACTACCTCCATGTTCAGGGGTTTTTTTTCTAATAAAGACAGTCTTGTCTATTATAGTGTACCTTTTTACTGAATTTTTGTTCAGTAAAATAGCAAAGGCTAGAGGCAGAGAATCAATCTTAAATCATTATTGTCTTAGACTGTTCACATATATTTGTCCCAGGTGACATCATAACTTCCCAGAAGACCGACCAATTTTATTTCTTGAATGTTTTAATATTTTTTGTGTGGACAGTTCATGTTTCTCTTACACAGTCAGTGGGATTCCTCTGTGTCTGTAAGCTTTTAAAAAAACTACGGGGGTGTAAGTATTCTTTAAGCAGAAGCTGCGAAAGAAGCTGCCCTAGGATGATGGGCAGCTGGGTTCCTGCCCATGCCTTTTCACTTGAACTGGTTTTGATGGTTATGTTTAGTCTCATTTTCCCAATTGCTGATCAGTGTGTCCTGTCCTGACATCTTGTCCCTTGTTCTGTCCACCACCACCCCCCCCAAGATTTCACAGTGTTTTTCTTGTATTGGGGAACGAAAATGAAGATTCCACTCCCACTTGTATGTGGAAAGGGTGTAGTGGAGAGCAGGTGGTCCAAGCACTGTTAGTAATCAGCTGGGTATATTTGCACTGCTCCCAGTCTGGGTGTTGCAGCAAGTCAGAGATTTCAGTAAAAATGGCTTTTCACATGAGATACCTGTGGTTTGTGAGGGTTTTGTTAAGCTGGTCAGGTGTGTTTGCCTGTGCTAAAGTATTGTGGGGGGATGGTCATGTCAACATTTCCTAGCTCTGATTTTGAAACTTACTCTGTTTTATATAGAGGAGATCAATTAGTGGCTGTATGTGCTTGTTCATGTGAGATTCTGATGCTTGTTATATGCAAATAATTTAATTTTATTTTTCTTTGTCAGATTTTACATGCTTTTAATTCAGGGTTTGCAGATAGCAGATTTCGTTTGCCACCCCGTTCTTGCCAGTGTTATTCTAAACTCCCCTCCTCTGTTCTGCTGTGACCTGAAAGGAATTGATGTTGTGGTTCCCTACTTCATTTCGGCTCTTGAAACTATTCTACCTGACAGGTAAATTGCTGTTTCCATATAAACATCGTGAGGTGTTGGAAAGTGTTTGTCTTCTGTCATTCCTGAGTAAATTCACCAAAGGAATTCTGCAGTGTGGGGCTCACAGTGTATGTGTATTTGATGGTGATAATAGCAGCATTGTGTAAGCTTGAATTTTCAGTTTTATTTGATCAATTTTCTTTAAAGCAAAAATAGTGCTTTTTAGAAGCACAATATGCGAGTTGCTAGCTGCATATTCATATCTGGAAAGCAGTTCCTTTAAGAACAGGAAAAAGGAGTGATTTAGCTCAAATATATTGAAAGCCTTCTGATTTGAAGGTAAGCTTTCACAAGATATTCATTAGTGGCTGTTGCTGCAGGTAATTCAATAAGTAAGTAATCGTACACAACATTAAATGAAAAAATTGATAATTTAGACTGATGAAGTTGGAGAAGGTTCTTAAACAAGAAGATATAACCTCACTTGTCAGACCTCTATAGATTTCTGGATATTTTGCTCAGTAAAGCACTTAGTAGTACTCTCTGCATGCCTTTTTCAATGCATGTGTTATGTCTTGGTTCTGCATTTTATTTTGGGGTTATGTGAAAAATATTGTTGATCTTCTGGGCTTAAAACCTGAGCCACTCCTTCTTTTGGATAGGTCTTAGAAAGAAACAGCTACATTGCATGCTGCAAATTACTTAAGACCATTGGGTGGGTGTACATTTAATTTTAACTTAATTAAATTTGGCTCGAGATTCCTGTGAAAAGTTGATTAACCGTGTGATACTTTGATTTGCAGAGAACTCTCAAAGTTTAAAATCTATGTAAACCCCACAGAGCTAAGAAGAGCTTCCATTAACATCTTGCTGTCTCTATTGCCTCTCCCTCATCATTTTGGAACAATAAAGTCCGAGGTAGTAAACTTAGCACTTTGATTTGCATTTCCATTTTTCTTCCCCTGTTGTTATGGAGTGGGATTTGGATGGCTTGTGGGTTGCATTGGGTGTTCTCTTTAGCACTGAAACTCTTACAGCAAGCCTGGGAACAGTAAGACCATATTACAAGTTGTCAGTAGCAGTGCATGCTATGGATGTTGACTTTTGAAGCCAATACCCTGCTGACGTGATCTTTAATTGATACTGAAATGAGCGTATTTTTCCTTCAGGTCGTCCTGGAAGGGAAATTCAGCAATGATGACAGCTCAACATACGATAAGCCAGTGACATTCCTGTCCTTGAAGCTGAGGCTTGTGAATATACTTATAGGAGCTTTGCAAACGGAAACAGATCCCAACAACACTCAAATGATACTAGGTTATTTCAACTTGTTTATTTATTAACTGTAGTGCAGAAGCATCTGTCTTAACCTGTCCTGGGATAAGATGGGTTTTTAGTCAGGTCTTGCTTTGCAAGAAGAAGGTTTAAATTCCTGGCAGGTTGTCATATGTGTAACTTCCCTCATACTATGAAAACATCTCAAAAAGCCTCACGTTTTTGTTAATCTCTCTTTTTATGGGTGTGGAGTAGTACTTGAAAAGTAGAGGTGAAAATAAAGCACATTCCAGCACAAAAAGTCAATCATAGCTAGGAATGGAAATAGGAAAGAACGTAATTTTAACTTTGAAAAGGATTCTTGACTAATGGGTTACAAGGAAAACCTTAGTTTTTGGCATGGTTAAGCTTGGGAACAAATTGCAAAACCAGAGACCAGTAGTCCAGCACTGGCAAAATGCAGATGGCATTTGTTTAGCAGTGTGTAAATCCTCAGACAAAAGCCAAAGTTTTGGAAGAGTCTGGAGATGCAATGGGCACGGTTGGCATCAAACTGTTCTTTGGGGTAATGAGTAGATTAACATTATGCTGAATACTCAGAAAGGAAGTAGAAGATGTAAACTTGGATAGTGCATAATCTGTCAAGTTAGATGTTTTCAGACAAGTAAAAGTGTGCTTGTCTCTTATTCTTTCCCCACCCATTTTTCTTTCTTTAGAAGTGGTTTTTTTCAACATGATGGTGTTCTTGTCCTTACCACTCTCCTTTTGTCTGTTTTAAAAGGCAACAGTCTGTCTTGTTCTGGGAGGCAGAGACTATCTGGTTAACAGGGCAGGGCAAGGAAATGATGTGAGCAATTAAGGGAAATCCAGTCTGCAAAGACTTTTGGAGGGTTACCTTGCAGTAGTTGAAACAGTTCCTTTTCTAGAGGAAGACTAGAGTGGAGTAATTTGAAAGAATGATTTGCAGCCAGCACTGGTGAAGGGGTGAGGATATTCCTGGTTTCCAAGTGAGACCCTCAGAGCATCACTGCATGGAGGGTTGTCCCACCTCCAGCACCACCCACAGGGTGATGCTCTGTTAAATCCCACCCATGCAGTCCTGTGCCACTCACAGTGAGTTGGTTTGCAGCCAACCATGTAGATGCTCTTCCTTGAATGGCTTTTTTACTGTTATTATTTCCATTCTAGTCCATACTAGTTCATCTCCCTTGTATTTCTCTTCTGGAACTCCCATTTCCACACGTGAAGCTATTTCCTGCTGGCTTTAGTTGGAGGGGATTCATGAACCTCCAGTTTAGTCAAAAATTCTCACATGTGCCGCCAGCTTCCATGGGCCACTAAATGTTTGGCAGCAAGTGGTGCATTTCATAGAATCAGAGTTGTTTGGGTTGGAAGGGACCTTAAAGACCATCTTATTCCACCCCCTGCCATGGGCAGGGACACCTTCCACTAGCCCAGGTTGCTCCAAGCCCTGTCCATAGAGCAAGTGGTGTCTTCGTAAATGTTTGGTGTTTGGTGAGGCAGAACACTAAATCTGATGGCCCCAAATGTGTCAGTGTCAGCCTATTTCAGGTCCATGTCCTCACTCCTTCTTTCTTCATCATCTGGAGGTAATGCTGCCAAGCAGGTACAGGCTGTTCACCCTATTTTACCTAAAACACATCAGCAGTTTTAATTTACATGTGGTACACTTGAATTTTTCCCAAAGTTGAAGAGAAAACTCCATCCTGGCTAGTTCAGATGCAGTGGGATTGGTGACCCCTGCACTTAAGAGCTTCAGCTTTTTGAATAGAGTATTTTGGTCACTGTTGGAAAACAGCATGGAAAGTGAGAGGCTGGGGAAGATTTCAGGGTAGAGGGAGTTTCAGTATATCCCATCTCAGATTTTGACCTGACATTCTGATACACATCCTTAAATTTTGAATGAGCACAATCTAACGGGAGGCAAGGAACCATTCCAGCCCTTCTGTGAAACCAGAATCCTTCCAAACTGAGGAATTTGACAGACCTATCACAGAATAGTTGGGGTTGCAAGGGACCTTTGGAGATCATCCAGTCTAACCCCCCTGCCAAGGCAGGATTACCTAGAGCATGTTACACAGGAACGCATCCAGGTGAGTTTGCAGTGTCCCCCAAAGAGAGGGAGTCTCCATGCTCTCCCTGGGCACCTGTTCCAGTGCTCTGCCACCCTCCATGGAAAGAAGTTCTTTTACATGTTGAGGTGGAACTTTCTGTGTTTTAGTTTGTGGCCATTGCTCCTGTCACTGAGCACCACTGAACAGCGTCTGGAACCATCCTCTTGACACCTGCCCTTGAGATATTTATATGTATTGATGAGATCCCCTCTCAGTCTTTTCTAGACTGTGTTCCAAGCATTTTTGAAACAGCTGAAAGCACTCTCTCAGCTTCCATCTGCTTCAAATGGCTAAGCCTGAAGCAAGTCTTGTGTTTTAGTAAGAGATTTTATAAAACAGCGTGGCAGTCTTGTATCTTAGACCTTCTGTGCTGCTTTGTAAATTTGAGCAGTGAATGTTCTACTGCAGTCTGTAGTTACCCTCTGATATCTGATTCTGCAGGTGCAATGTTAAACATTGTTCAGGATTCTGCACTGTTAGAAGCCATTGGCTGTCAGATGGAAACGGTGAGTTTTTCCTGTTTAAGTTACCTGTTCAGAAAGAATGCAGTCCTCACTTTAGCTGCTATTGAAAGCTGCCCAGGTAGCATCTTGAGGTTTGATCATCTTTTGCATCCGAGAGCATCCTCTGGCATAAAGAACTCTAACCAGAAGAATCTCATTGCTCTAAACTGCCTTTGACTTCACAGAACGGTGGTGAAAACAACCTCTTCAAGAGCCACAGCCGTACTAACAGTGGCATCAGCACTGCAAGCGGGGGCAGCACAGAGCCCACGACCCCCGACAGCGAGCGACCTGCCCAGGCCCTCCTGAGGGATTATGGTAAGGATAGCTCCTTGGAAAACCCTGGCATGGCGTGCCAGGGGATGCTTCCTGGGCTTTCTGTTCTAGTTCTGGCTAATCCATTCACGTGCCCAGGCGTGAGCCCAGGTGGGCAGTCCCGCTCGGTGTTGCCGGTTTGTGCTCTCGTGTGCCCTTCCGGCCATTGTTTTAATCCCACTAAAGGGCTCTGAACACTTTCAAAGTAAGAATGTAAAAGCTTAGGAAAAAGGTGTTTGTAAACTCCTTTATGTCTTCAAGACACCTAGTTTTTGTCAGCAATAACGGGATAAGTGTACATCAAGTGTAAATTAATCTCTTCATTCATTTTGGTATCGTTCCAAGTGCTCACCTGGCTGCTGCAGCACCTTTTCTTAAACCACATTTAAGGAACATTTGAGAGACTGGTTTTTACAGAGCAAGAAAGCAGAACGCTTGTGATGTCTTATTTGTTATAACAAGAGAATTTACTAATTAACTTCACTTTGCTATGTCTTGTACTGTACATTTTTGACTCTGTAGTAAAATCCATGTTTTTCTAAACCTGTGTGTGGTAAGCTGGCTGAATGTCAAGATCCTGCAACTTCATTTGCTCCTTTGATCTTTATCAGTTTAACTGATGTTGGCCAAATAAATGTGAGAGCAAATCACCTTTATATTATATTGTAGCCTAGGCTGACAACTCTGCCCTCACCAACCAAAAATGTTTGGTGGTGAATTTTTTATCTAGTTCTGTAAATGGTGGGAGGAGGAAGATTAGCAGGAAAGGTGTCAGGGTATTCCAGGGATTCATATAAACATGTTGGTGCTTTCCCTCCAGGATTTGCTTGTTGGAAATTATCAAATAGCTAGTTTTCAGCACACCATTTGAATTGTGTGTTTAATTTGTGTGGGTTTTCACTGACAAGTGCTTGTAAAAACATTTATTTGTAAGATAAAAAAAAAATCTTTTAAATATTTGAATTACTGAGTCTTCAAATCATGATGTAACTTGAAATATAATTTTGTAATATATTCATTTTATTGGATTTTTAGAATTTCCTCTGCACAGAAGGTTGTAGGGAATTCATGAAAAAAATTTGTATTTCTGCTGGATGTTTCAAACAAGAGAAAATTGAAAACAAGATGGTCTATTGTTACTGTTTAGCCATAGCAGACTCTTGAATCTGCTTCTGGTGTAACACTGGACGTAGCTCTGGAGTGTTTAATATGGTAATTTAAGTTTTGAGAAGGATATACCTTACCTGTCATAGTTCTCATATCTTTTTTTAACTAGTCATTGAGCAGCTTTTTGTTTCTGTCATTAATTTGCATACTTCAGTTTTGACAAATACATGTAGTATTTACATTCCTAATATTTTGCAGTGAGAACAACTGATACTTCAAACATTTTCTATTTTTAATTTTGAGTTAAAGGTTCAAGGAAATGAAAGGTTACAAATAATTGTCTTTCTCCAGCACTGATTCTTTCATTATCTACATCTCTTGAACTAGTGCAGCTTTTGATTAACACTAGGTATGGAAAGAATGGTTAACTTCTGGCACAGATACCTAAAATTATATGTGCCCCATTAGTTCTTCCATACAGTTACTAATGTTTAATACTCACTACCAAAACCTGAAGTTTTCTAAGACTACAAGACATGACAGCAATCTAAGTACAATATCAAAACCTGAAGCTGGCTGTTCTGCTGCTGAAATGCAGCAGAGCACTGGGATTATCCAAGAATTTTAACAAAAAGATTAAATGGAACTAGCTAGTCTGAATGGGTTTGTATAATGCTTAGAGTGTATAGAAGGGAGTTAGCCTGAGCAAAAGTGACCAGATTTTGAGATTCTGGGTTGTGTATAATTTATCTTATTGTATTGCGGCTGCTTTGCCTTGTGCCTGTGCTTTGCTTGTTGTCACTAATGCTTAGTTGTTTTCCCTCCCTGTGGTGTGTGGTTTTGGGGTTATATCCTAGCTCTTCATACAGATACAGCTGCTGGACTGCTGATACGCAGCATCCACCTGGTAACCCAAAGGCTCAACTCCCAGTGGAGGCAGGACATGAGTATCTCTCTGGCTGCTCTGGAGCTGCTCTCTGGACTGGCAAAGGTGAGAGGTGCAGTTTGGTGTGCTCTGGCCCATTCTCACAGGGTGGTTGTAGTCCTGTTTGGGTGAAAGTCATGCCACCAAACACATTTCTGTTCCTGAGTCTGTTAGCAAATGTTCTGTTTGGATGCCAGAAAAAACAGCCCTGCCATTGTGGGTCATTTTCTCCCGGTGTAAACGCACTGTGGCTCAAAGGACACATGGCCTGAGGATACCTCCTGGCTGAAACTGCTGCTCAGGGTGGCCTATTCAGACACATGTGGCTTTGCTCCATGATTCTGGCAGGTTTTGTTGAGCTGACTGGATGGCTCCTAACCTTTCCTTTGTCACGGGTTCTCGTGTGTGTCTGGCTTTGGGTTTTGTTTTGCTTTTTTATTCTACTCAATCTGCCTTATTAGGTTGCATAGTTGAGGAAAAGCTTGCCACTGAACTGGCAGTGTCAGTGTAGGGCCTTGGGCCATCAGTTTTCAACCTCCCTGTAAGCTATTTGTTGTGTCTTTGCTTGGCTGGGGGCTGGTCTGTCTGTTACCTCTGTAACTGGACTGAGAAGTGAGGTTGTGATGATGTTAGTTGGCAGATTGCAAATATGCCAGGGAGTTAAACAGCTTTATTACCCTTTTTGTGTTGTACCTGCTTTTTCTCTTCCTTCTCATCTTGGAAATAGTTTTTAGAGCTTGAAAAAAGATGAGTATTTCTAATCTAAAGGTGCTGCCTTCTTCAGAGCTTTATCTGCCCACAATTTCTTAATTCAACACATAACAGCTAAAGCTACTGGGTGGGGGTGGAGAATTTTTAGGAAGCAAAATGCCCTTTTCTGCTCAAGGGCTCTTGTTCCCAGGCTGGACTTATGACCTTTGTTAAGCAAAAGTCTAGTGTACTTACAGCAGTCATGATAACCTGGTATGACAATTCAGCCTTTCCTGTCATATTTCCGTGGGAACTTGACACATCTCTGTGAATTATGTGTCTCAGGAAGTTTTTAGAGCATGAAGTCAGCACTGAGCTGTGTTGGACTGGGTGTTTATTTATTATTGCAGCAACATGAACTGAAGAATGTATTTGAAAGTGTTCTGCAATGAATTAATGTGTATTATGGGATCGTATAGAGCCGTCATACAGAACCAGGGGTTCCTGCAGCTTGTGTGGTTAAGCCAGGTTTTCTTTTTTTTCCTTACAATGATATGGGAACGTGGAAATATATTATCTTTTCAAATGCCTCCCCAGGTTAATGATAAATAGTGTATTTAATAATTCTCATGCAACTGAAATAATTCTTCCTTGGGATCTCTTTCCCTTTCATAACAAAGTGGGTAGAAAGAAATCACCTCTTGCTACAGAACTGCAGCAGGGAACCTGTTCTGCTTGTGCCTTTGGAGGTGACGAGTCCCAAAGCCCTTCTCAGGCTAGGCCTGCCCTGGCTTCTGTCTGTTCAGCACCAGGTTATCAGTGGGACTTGGGAAAGTCAAAAAGCTTGTTTCCTGCAAAAGTGCTGGTTCACAAACCTGCCTTTCGTAAGCTCGTCTTGAGGACACTGTTTGCTGTAGATCTTGGGCTTCTGCCTTAGTCCCAGGCCTCTGAATTGTCACTCCCATTTGTGGAGTACAGCTGCCTGGCTCCAGTGCTGGCACCAGCGAGCTCATCCACCTTCCTGCCTGGATAAGGGTGCAGCTGAGTGAGTAAAGCTTTACAGGGCATAGACTGATGCTACAGAGTAGGAAAGAATTTGGCTGTTCTTATGCTGGGTCACAGGCTGGGAAGAAGAGAAATTCAGTTCTTTAGTCTTTAGTGCAGCTGCTCATGACTCTGTGCTAGGCTGTTTCCTCACCCTCTGGTCTGGAACCTTGCTTCCTGCAGCCTTCAGCTCGGAGAGAAACACAGGAGTGAGTTTTGGGGAATGGGTTATGGGGTTTTTGTCAGCCTACTTGTCTGAGAGTGGCTTTCCTGTTCCTTTTTCTACTGGTGAGAAGTTACTCTGCTGAGTACGTCTAGGGGAATGTTAGCAGAATGAAGCTCTGTGGAAGGGAGACTTGACAGAAAGTGGCTTCTTGGAGATACAGAATGGTTTGCTAGAACTGAAGAAGAGGCATTTGCTGAAAATAAATTTCCAGTACTGCAAATTCCGCTTGTGTTTGGTTTCTTATCAAAACATGTTGGTGCCACTCTTGCTCTTGGAAACCAAGCCATGCAATGTGGTGGCACCTCAGTGCAGCATTTCTTTCCACTTAGGTAATTTTACCTACGATTTTAAGCTGTAATCACAAAAGAGACCAACTGTTTATTCCCGTTTCTTAAAACTGCGTTTAAGAATGTTTTCAAAATCGTCCTTGTGCTGTGGAGGAGTTCTCCCGCTGTCCTCTTGCTCCGCCAGGTGAAGGTGGTGGTGGACCCCTGCGACCGCAAGCGGGCCATCAGCTCCGTGTGCAGCTACATCGTGTACCAGTGCAGCCGCCCGGCGCCGCTGCACTCGCGCGACCTGCACTCCATGATCGTGGCAGCCTTCCAGTGCCTCTGCGTCTGGCTCACCGAGCACCCCGACATGCTGGATGAGAAGGTCAGTCTCTGCTGCCGGGGTTTTGAGCACTGCAGTGCCTTCCGTGCCCGAGCTGTTGGTTCTTGATACTTTAAAATAGGGTGTTTTCTTAGGAATTTCAAAATGAGTTTGTGTGCAAAATGCTTCTAAATTTCAACTCCTGCTCTTTTTTCATTGATAATGTTTTTGGCTTTAAAATTACCTTTATAGTTCTAAGAATGTCTTGGTCTTTCTTCTTGCTTTGTGAAACTGGAAAAAGAGAGAAGAAACCTGGGAAAAAACCAGAAAACAAAAAGAGAAATATGGAAATGAATGGGGTACATATAGCTACCTGCTGCAGGTAGCCATGGCTCTTCTCATTTCTCAGGTCTTACCTGACTAAAGCATCTTCTAGACTTAACGGAATTCCTCTGATGCTAATATTTTGATAATCAGCGTTTGTTTCACCAAGAAATCAGTTTTCTAGAAACTGAGCAAAGCACAGCTCAGTCTAAGAAGGAATTTGCTCAGGAGCCTTGAGAAGAGCATAATGAGAACATGTTTTCAATTGCCTTATGCCCTGCAGCTTAAAAATATAAAAATTTGAGTGCATATTTTCACTGTTGGTCTTGTTTCAGGGCCAACTCAGTGATCTTTCTGTATTTTTATAGATTATAGATGTTTATGTATTATGTAATATTTTGATATAGTTTTAGATAGAACATTATCTATCTTTATATTTTGTGTGTTCTGTAACACATATTAAAATACGTATATTTTAAAATAACAAGAACTGAAAACCCACAAGCAGGACTTTATTTAAAGATGCATTCTGCTTTGGAGTACGGGCATGGCAGTGGGTGACTAGGACAGGATGGACTGCCTGGATGTGATACAGCATGGGGTTTAGATCAGTTGTTCCATTTCGTTAGGGTCTGTATTTCGGTATCCACTGTCAGGAGGGAGTGTCACACACTCTGTGTTACGTACTGGACACTGAGGAGCTCCTTCCTGACTCGTGATAGTCAGATGGGAACCCTTCCCTGCATTTGCAAGAATTAGGAATGCAGCTTTCCAGGTGCCTGCCCTTATATTTGCCTTAAATGTCACCTGCTGTGTTGCCAGCCAACATTGTAAACTCTGCTGCACTTTGTGGCCACTCTGCAGCTCAGTGCTAGTTCATTTTGCTCTGGCAGAAAACTTGGATTTTTTGTCTTCACCTCTTCTTTTGTATCCATGATGAATATAAGGAAGGAGAGAGGCCAAGATACAGACCCTGTCTGGTCTCTGGTGGTACAAACTGACTACTTCTATTCAGTTTTAGCCACTTATTTATTCAGTAGAATGCTTTCCTTGTTACTCTGTAGCTCAGGCCATGAGATCTGAACCTTTGTTGTAGCAATCCAAATGTTTTCAGTAAATTATTTTGTTACATGCAGCACTTCAGTCGTACCTGTGGCTCTACTGAGTGCTGGCTTCTCCTGTAATAATTTGTTGAAACTTTTACAGCGTATTTTGAGAATATTCTTGATGAATTAGATACTGTGATATATTTTACTAATGAAAGCTGTTGGCAACTGAAAGATTTGGAAAAGGATTTTTTGCAGTTTTCCAGATGAGTTCATTCTTAATGTGCTTAGAACTTAAAATTTCTGCAGAGAGTCACAGAAATACATTTATCTCTTTAAATATGTTTATGTTTTTCAGTTGCATTCATAATAGTCCTCTTGGCAATTTGGTACATATATAATGGAATATATTGTGTGTATTTTTTCATTCAAATCACCTTTTACCATTAGGATACAAACATAATAGACATCAATAGGTGGAGGGAATACCAGTTCTGTAGCAAATGTGACCTTACTCTAACAGTGTTGGAATAGTCTTCTGCTTTTATTTCTGAGCTCAAATTACCGGTGGTGCTTTATTTTACTTAATGATTTATCACTGTTTCCCTGAGGTCTTGGAGATGTTCGTTGGATTGCTTCTGCTTTAAGGTGGTTCCTCTTGTGTTCTAGGATTGTTTGAAAGAGGTACTGGAGATTGTAGAGCTTGGCATTTCAGGGAGTAAATCCAAAAACAGCGAACAGGAGGTCAAGTACAAAGGAGATAAGGAGCCAAACCCCGCGTCCATGCGAGTGAAGGATGCTGCTGAAGCGACACTAACGTGGTATGTAATTAATTTGTCAGAGCACCTTTAATGTTCAATGTTGCCTTGACAGACGGTGTTTAATCAGGGGTTCCCGGCTGGGGATCTCGGATGTAGCAAGAGCATTTGAGAGCTTAGGCGGAAGCTCCCTTGGCCTTTGGTCAGGGCTGTACTGTGCTCTGCCTTTCATCTCTCCCCCCTCCCACTGCAGGGGTTAACAGAAGAGAGATCCCTGTGATGACTGTTTTCCCCTCCTGCCTGCTCTCTTCCTTGTGCAGCAAAACCCAGACCCTCCTGCAGCCCTGGGGGTCTGTTCTCAGCCAGGCCTCTCTGCAGACAGCAATTCCCTCTCTCCCACTTGACCTAGTGATCCTGTCCTTCCATTCCCCTTTCTTCTCAACCTGACAACATGCACTGTCCCCACCCTGACTGGGAAACTGATAGACACTGTGTGTGGCAGCAGGGAATGGCACATGCAGCAGATGTAGCTGGAGCAGGATGGGATGGCTTCCTGCCCACAACATAGGCCTTGCATAATGTATTTGAGAGGTTGTGCTGGAAATGCAGTAACAGATAATGTGTGGGCTGGGGAGGGGAAGCACAGAGAGGAAAATTGGGATATGCTCCAGAGAAGTTGGAAAGCACTGTGTTATGGGCTAAACAGCATGATGGTAGACAGGACAGATTGAGGATGGGGAGGATAAATATGTTTTGCAAAAGGTGATAGCTGCTTTCTTTTTTGCTTTGCAATCCAACTGTTATAAATGTTACTGTTAGTAAAAACAGCTGTGTAATTTCAAAGGAAAAGCAACTACTCGTTGGAACTTGTGCACAAAGCTTTATTGTTGCCTAAAAGTGTTTCTTTTCATTTAGGGAGAGGAAACTATCTGTTTTCAGGGTAAAGTGTAAAAGTGTGTGGAGAGGACTTCAATAAACTTACTTTTAGTCTAGGTGCTGGTGTTAAGAGTAAAGTGCTGACTTAGATCATGATCTTCAGTCTCACACAGGATGACTCTCATTAGTGGTTCCTGCCATAGACATTTTCAATTTCTAGTACGTTTGGGTAGGTCCTGTACAAATTTAGATGATTTACACTGATGCTTCTAGGAGCCTCCCAGGGCTGTGCCTCCAAGGAGGTAGGCACAGCTGGACCACACATGGAGACTTTCTTCCAGGGAAGGTTGTCATCTGTGGTAGTCACGTTTGTGTGATCCTGGACCTTTTTGGGGGTCTTAGTCCCTTGAAGAGTTTTAAGTTATTGTAATTTGTAACTGAAGAAGGCAAAGGCAATCATAACTAATGCACTGCCATGTCTGATACGAGAGGGCTAAAGCATGGATGATTGGAGAAATAAATCTTTTAAGAATGAACATAAACAAAGCTGTGGAAGAGTACAGATTTTCATGCTTTAAAGCAAGTCTTAATACCTTTATAACCCAGGCTATAAAGAAACTCATTCTGTAGGCAGAGTGCCTTTCTTTGTAGGTTTTCGTGTATGTTTTTCTGAAGTTACTGGTTATTTTAAAACAAGATGGGCGGGGGTAGGTGTGCCCTGGCAGAGTAGCTGCTAGATCAAGAGACAGGGGAAGAACATGAGTGAAGGTTTTTGCTTGGCTGGAAGAGTTCATTGTCTTAATCTGTTATAATGCTCAACTTTTTTTCTCACTTACAGCATTATGCAGTTGCTGGGAGCATTTCCTTCCCCCAGTGGTCCTGCTTCTCCTTGCAGCTTGGTGAATGAAACCACATTAATTAAGTATTCCCGTCTCCCCACCATAAACAAGCACAGCTTCCGTTACTTCGTTTTGGATAACAGTGTCATCCTGGCCATGTTGGAGCAACCTCTGGGGAATGAACAGAGTAAGTTCAGAGTTCCCATTTCCTTCTTCCTCTGCTTAAAACTCTGTGTAGAGAGCTGCAAAACAATGGTACTTAAATGTTTGTCTCAATGTTTCAGGGACTTAGCTGTTTGTGGGTGTGCACACTGAGCAGGGTTGCTCTGGGATGAAGTGATGGGAATAACTTCAGTGCCACTGATAGTCAAATATGCACAAGCCCATCCAAATGGTTCATGCAGTTGTCCAAGTGTTTCACCCAGTTAGACTGGATACTTGCTGCTGACTGCCATTGAAATAATGAGTGATGGACAAAAGCAATAGCGTTACAGTTTGAAATATTCCTTCTTCATAAAAGAATGAAAATGTAAAGAGTATGGGAGACTTGATAGGGATAAGTGTTCGACACATGGCTGATGTGTCTCCTTTATGCTCACACCATTGCTGTTGCTTTAGACCTCCTGTTACTGTTTCTGTGGGGACTTTCAGCTCAGGTGGTTTTAGGTGCTTGGAAGCTGTTATAACTTTCCCATGTCCATCCTGTTCTGTCAGTGATGCCTCCTGTAAAGGAGGTTTGTCACAGTGTTGGCTTTCACAGGTGAATCTAACTTGTTTCAGCCTCGTAGACTTTGACCATCAAGAATTTAGATTACAGAAACCTGGTATTAAATTAAATGATACTTTGAATTGAATAACTGATCCCCTTGTAAGTCTTCATGTGTCATGGCATTGCCTAACAATAGATAAACTGAGGTAGCACATAAGAGAATTTTTAAGACTAACCTGTGTTAGACCTGCTACATTTTCCTTGCCTATGGACAGGATAGGGCCTGTCTTGATAGTAGTCTTGAAAACAGAGATTGCACAGGACTGCATGCACTGGCTCAGAGAAGTTATTTTGAATTGTGGTCTAGAGTGCTCTGACCTCATTGAGAATCACTGAACAGATCTTGCAGGAAGCTCTGATGCTGGAAGCCATTGCCACACATCCACCCCCAGTCTGTGTTGGAGCAAGTGTGCTCCTGACTGGAATGGATTAGAGCATGCTAGAATGGCTAAGCAATTCTCATCCTCACTCTGCCCCTGCTAAGTGCATTACTGAGGAATCCTGTAAAGCTATTAGAATCACAAATTAGATTATCTTTTCTTGCTGTGCCTAACTTGCTTACAAATCCCCTTTGAATTACAAGATTAATTGCAATAATGCGTGAGTGCGTCAGGTCGCTTCTGAGGCAGACCACTGCAGTGAACCACTGTGGGAAGCTGGTTTTGGTCGTCTGTGTGTGCTTATGGAGCTGTGCTGGGCCCTGTTCTTCCCGTGAAATACTGGGGAAGGAACAGAAATCTGCTGGTTACCTGATGGTGCTAGTGTGTGGTTTATGTGCATAAAAAATAAATGCCTTTACCTTTATGAAGGAAAGCTGTAGAACTATGGTGATCCCTCATCTGAGGTGACTAATATCAGTGGCCTTTTAGATCTCAAAGGAAGACCGAAATCCCTGCAATGTTCAAACCATTGTTGTGCCAGTGGAAAGGCACCTCAGGACTCTGCAGTCTGAGCTCTGGCTCTAAACAAAGCCAGCACTGAATGTGAACCAGGACAGTGCGGCCTGGTGTTGTCCAAGTAGGTCTTGCAAACCTGTGAGGACAACTTCTCTATGCCCCTGTTCCTTGTGGTGAAAAGTTTTCAATGATGTGGAGTCAGAATCTTCGCCATTCTTTGTTTGACTGTTGTCTCTTGTCCTTCCACTGTTCTTATTGCTGTTGTTTGTGAGGACCCTTTGCAGTAGGTCATGGAAGCATCATGGAATCTGTCTCCATATGGTCATTGTCTCACCCAAACAGACAGTGACTGGACAATCTTCTTTGATTTCCTAGAGATAATTTGGAGAGAAACGGTGATCTGCATGAATTTGGGTGAAACTTACTTTTAATGATGAAACTGAGCTGGTAACTACTGGACAGACCACAAAGGAGACCAGCTGCAGAGAGGAGGTTTGCTTGCTTTTCACCAGGAATTGTGTTCAGGGTCAGGGAGGAGTTAACCTGGAGAACAAAACCTCTGCCATCATGCCTGCATTTCTTTTTTGTTAAATGATTACACAGTGAACTGTTTACAATATAGGATGTGTTACTCTCTTAACCTTTGTGCTTTGCAGATGACTCTTTCCCCTCTGTCACCGTTTTGATCCGTGGGACGTCTGGAAGATTTGCATGGGCCCAGCAACTCTGTCTTTTACCAAGAGGAGCTAAAGCAAATCAAAAGGTCTCTATCAAAGCCCATAAAGAAATCTTTAACTTAGAGATGTTCAGCAGAAATTCCACTAATGTGAGACAGCCCCCCAGAGCTGGTGATTATACGTTAAGGCTGAGCTACGGGGCCGTTAGCTGTAGGTAATGTGCCACATCTCTGGTGACTCTTTATCACTCGTGATTAATACTAACTGCAGGATGTGAAAATGCTGTTGCCTTCTAGACCTGCTTAGGGGGAGGGGGCATTCTTTTTTCTTTTTTTTTATTTTTTTTTTCTGAAAGCATCTTCTGAAGTGGTAGGGTAAGGCACAGTGTACTTAGTGTGTAGGCATGAGTGTTGGTGCTGGTTTTCAGATGTCAGGCAAAGTCCTTGTAGCAGAGGGAGCGAAGTCTTGAGCTTAGGATTCAGTGCTGCAGAGAGAACAGCTCCTTTAGCTACAAGCCTGATGTTGCAAAGATGTCTGTAAACCTGCTGTGAAAAAATGATCCAGATGAAACAGGTCTGGAGAGGAACAGTGGAGAAGTACCCGTCTTGTTTTACAGTAAAATTTCTTACTGCAGTTGTCTAGTGAAACATGTACTCCTGTTACGAAAATTTGTCTGAATTTCTCCAAATCTTTAAATTCTTCACATGACCCTTGGTAAAATAAAGGCAACAGTGATGTACCTGAAATGAGGGCTTGTCAGTCTCCACTGGCATGTTCACACTAGGTGAGTGTGGTCTCTGGGATGTCTGGAGCTGTGCTGTCACTGCAGCTGAGCCCTGTGGCTAAATAGTGTCAGTCCAGGTGTGCTACCTCTTACACCAAAGGACAAGCCATGACTTGACTGCTGACCTTTTCACCAGTTTTAAGGGAACTTTTCCAACTTGAAGGCATTCTATAACTTCAGTCTTAATAGTTTTGCTCTTTTGAAATGTAATTGGTAGTAAATAAACTTATGAAAGAGCACTCAAGATGCAGTGAAAGGTCTTGCTTGCTTAGGCCTTATGCACCTGTAAACCTGCACCTAAGTATTTTATTGCTGTCCTTGGTAACTTGAAGTTTGGAATTGCATACTGACAGTATGGAGCCTAATGTAGTAGCAATGTCAGAATCACATCATGGTCTGTGATGTAAGCCCTTTGGATGTTCTGGCAGTGCATCTCCCTCCTGACTCACAGCATTGCTGCTCTCTTCAAGGGCTTGTGTTCATCACAGGAGGGTTGAAATGGAGCTTCTCAAACACTTGCCAGCTTTTGCTCAGTACACTTAGAATGGGCTGAAAATAAGATGTTGCCTTGTAAGTTGGTCATTTTTATTGGGATTTGCAGCTGCTTAAAGGTTAGATGGTAAGCAGGGTTCATAGATTCCAAAATGGGCAGAATTGTGTCTCTTAAATTTACAGTCACCTTTTTAATACTAGTCTATTAGTTTAAAGTCCTTAATGTTTTTTTAATAATGCTGCTCACTAATGGATTAGTGTAGTTCTGGTGGGGAGGGGAGAGGGAATGTTTTTCATCTGTTCTAATATTGTCTAGTGATATACCTTGAATGTGAAAGCAATCTCCTTTCCTTGTCAGACATTTGTACCAGAACCTCGACCGGCTCCTAAAAATGATGTTGGATTGAAGTACAGTGTGAAACACCGCCCTTTTCCTGAAGAAGTGGACAAGATTCCATTTGTGAAGGCTGACTTGAGTATTCCTGACTTACATGAAATTGTGAATGAGGAAGTAAGTAACTGTCTGACTTGATTTTGTTCCTGGGATTTTTGACTCTTTGTGAGTCATGCACTAATATCTTACTGGAAGGAGTTTTACTCTTTAGTTGTCTAATTTCATATTAATGCAAATTAATGAAATCCATGCACTTCTCCAGGAAGATGATAGTACTTTGGATGTGTTTTTTGGGAGGCACTGCTCAACATGTTTTAATGCTGATCCTAATATCCTGGTATTGAGGGAAGCAATGACTTGTTTTATTTTATTGCTTCTTCTGGGGAAATGAGGCGGGGGAGGTTTTTTGAGACCTTCTGGGGGGAAAAAAGGGAGTGTGTCTCAAATATTTTAAAGCTTCATGGAGTCTAATGTGTTTTAGTTTCTCTTCCCCTGAACTGGAAGAAGCCGTAGCTGATACTGGATATTTGCAACAGCTCACCTATGCAAACAAGGTGTTCAGATGTTCACTTTGTCATGTTGCAAGGTCTTGTTGGTAGTGTCTCAGTAACCATCCTGGTGGTGGATTGCAGCTGCTGTACCCGTGACTTAGAGCTTTCCTAGGTGATGGAATGTTTTCTTGGTGGCTCTTGGTGTTTTCGGTGAAACCAGCAGTTCACACTATGTTTTCCAGCTTGAAGAGCGACACGAGAAGCTGAGGAATGGCATGGCGCAGCAGATTGTCTTTGAGACTTCCATAGATCAGAAAAGCGAGGAGGAGTGGCGGAAGAAGAGCTTTCCTGACCCTGTCACGGAGTGCAAGCCCCCGCCTCCGGCACAGGAGTTCCAGACCGCGCGCCTCTTCCTCTCACACTTTGGGTTCCTCTCGCTGGAGGCATTGAAGGTGATCTTTGTTTGCAGTGGATGCCTAAGCCATCACATTCACACTTGAAATAATTCCCACAGCTTTAGTTAGGTTTTGGGGTGCCACTTGAAGACTTTCTGAAATGAGACTGCGGTAGAAGTTCTGCTGCAGAGGTGGTTGTGCTGAAGTGGTTTGGTCATACATTTAGAGGTCTCTTTTTAAAGTTAAAATAACAATTTATAGAGGTGATCTATATTCTTAATTTGAAATTTGGCCTCTTATCTTTGAATTCTCTTTTTATTTGTTGCTCTTCCTTCCAGAAAGCTGTCAACAAAAGCAGACGATTGAACATTTGCAAAAATGATAAATGAAAGCGCTCAATATTTTACATATTATTGGTATTTAAGTTAATATGAAATTGCATATGTAGCTGTGTGTATAGCTGTGATATTCTGAAAGCATTTGCTACTTCTGTTGCTGTGCTCTTCCAGAGCAAAATATTATGTCTGTTTCAGTGGCAAAATACCATTTTTATTTAAAGAGTAGAATGCAACAAATTGTCAAGCTGTTATTCTTGCTGTTACTCATTTACAGTGACAGGGTTATATTGCATCAGAAAGCTGTGTGTGATTTTGATCTTTGAGAACAGAAATTGTCTTTTTGTATTTTAATGGATGGTTATTCAAGCCACAAAGACCTTTTAAGTTATAAAGTTTTATTTCAAGCTGTTGATGTCTCTGTTGGACAGGAACCTGCCAACAGTCGTCTACCTCCTCACCTGATTGCACTTGACTCTGCGCTGCCAGGGTTTTTTGATGACCTTGGCTACTTGGATTTGCTACCTTGTCGTCCTTTTGATACTGTTTTCATTTTCTACATGAAGGCAGGCCAGAAAACAAGCCAGGAGGTAAGTGAAAGTGTAGGGTGCCAGCTAGTCTATATTGGCTTGTTTCTAGCAATTTTCAAGTGAGTGAAGCATCACTGCTAGTGATTAGAGTGGAGTGCCACAATCAGCGTGTGCTCGAGTCACTGCATACTCTCATCATCTGTAGGTTGAAGTACATTGCTCACATTCAGGATTATTGTAACACTTTTAATATTTTTTAAACATATATAATATTATTAGTATTATCTGTTCTGGCTGTGTGGTCCTTATTTGTGGAGTTCAGAGATTCAGATCAGAAAAGCATTTCAGTTTTGTTGCTCAACTTGTAGGGAGGGCTGCAATTTGTTCCAGCAATGTGCAGTGGCAGGATAGTTTGGTTTCATGCTAATGTTAAACACGTGTTAAAGGAATGAAAACCTTTCTGCAAGTAGGAAAGTATTATTACTTTGTATGTGTTTACATGATACTACTTAGATTCAAAGGCAGTTAGGTTAATCAGGTTAATTTGTACAAATCTAAACTGTGACTTCTCTGTGACCTAGAAACTTTCTAAGAGGGTTTATGGGCTCATTAGAGAACGGTGTTTCTCTAGTACCTTCTCATTCCATTCATAATTCTTGTAGTAAAGGGTAGAAGCTGGCTTCCATAATAAATCATGATGCCTACTCACCTCACTTGTGGATGCACAGTTGACAGAACACTGCAGCATCTTCTGCTTCTGTGGGATACAATCTGTTTATTGAAACCAGGATTGTGCTGTTTGTGAGTGTTCAAGTTGAAGTTCAGAGTGGTCAGTGCGAAGTGTTTTCATCTGCAAAGTCAGCTGTGAAACAAGGTACACTAAGTTTGCCTTTGAGCTGAGATGTGCTCTTACTGAGCTAGCAGAATGTTTACATACTCTTATGGAGCTCTTATGTCTTCTAAACCACACTTAGCCTGTCTTGTTCTGATGCACAGCTAAGACTTCAATGTGCTCAGTAATGAGGATTAATAATGATATTTCAATGCAGTGTGTCCAGTCACTGTACAGGGCATTGGAATGGGGTGTCAGGACCACATGGCTACACAGAGCCTCCTGTCTGGAAATTTCTCTTCCAGCACCCATCTCTGCAGCTTCTCTTTTGTTGGGGCCTGTGTCCTGGTGTTCTGCCCCTGCACAAAGCAAAACCATTGATGCTCATGCCACAGCACAAATTCCTGCATGGCCCAGAAAGGATGTTCTGTTCCAGCAGCCCCAATGCTTCTGGTACCCAAAACAGAAATCACTCCTGTCCCTGCCTGCTGTATGGTGAAAGACTCAACTCTCACTTGGTCATAATGAGATAAAAACTGCCATCAGATGTGGAGACATCCCAGATCTCTGTCAGAAGTAGGCTTAGAGTGTAAAGTGAATGGCACAGTGTGCAGTTTAAGTGCACACTGAATCCTGCTGAAAATTATTTTGGAAAAGCTGTTTCATAATTTGATGTGCCATAATGCCTGCCCTCTAAATTGCTGTATGTCACGTACAGGTGAGTAGTGAGGAAAATACCTTTCTCCTTAAATTTCACCGCAGTTTAATAGTAAAAATTGTCAAGAAAACCCTCATGTTACCCTTGGTACTAATGCAGATTCTGCACTGAACACTCTATGTTTTGTTCCTGATGAGTGGCTGAGTCTCAAAATTGCTGTTTCCAGCAGTTTGTTTCCCTGTTCTACAGGCTTTGAAAAATCTGGCAGAAAGTCAAGTTGATTGAATAGGACATGGCCAGGCAGGATGGGAGGATGCTGGGCAGCAAGGAGTGGTGCCCATGTAGAAAGTCTGGGGTTCCAGGCTTGTTCAGTAGCTTACTTGGGCAAAACCAGGTTGGTGACGAAAAATGTTAATTAAAAAGCTGTGGAGGAAGAGGCTTATTTGCTGCTTCTATGCCAACATGGTGCTGCTGGTTGTTTCAGATCCTGAAGAACATGGAGTCTTCCAGAATTGTTCAGCCCCACTTCCTGGAGTTCTTGTTGTCTCTTGGCTGGTCTGTTGATGTTGGGAAACATCCAGGGTGGACTGGTCATGTCTCAACAAGCTGGTCAATCAACAGCTGCAACAGTGATGAAGAGGGACCTGAACAAGGTAAGACATAAGAAATGGTATAATATTAAATAAAAATGTTTAGGCTCCTTTAGAAGACAGTTTGAAATTTCTTGCTTCTGTATACCTGTCTGAGCACTGGCATTTTTGGGGGGTTTTGTGGTGAATGCTGGTGTTTGCTAGAAATGTGAAATGTCTGTGTGTTGGGAGGAAGTAGCATCAGCAAGAAATACCTTCAGGCTGTATTTTTAGCAGACTTAATGAGTTTAATATATTATCCCAAACCAGTATTCAGATTAAATCGGTTGCAGATTGTGCTGCATACTGGCAAATAGGCTTGAAATACTGTGTAATTTAGTGTTCTCTAAGTAGATGAAAATGAGATATTGACTAATAAGCCTTGTAGTCATGCTTGCTAGGATGGAATGAAAACAAGATGCTGTTTGTAGGTCCCAGAGGTTGGAGCCCACATACAGCTCCTCTGTCCTGCTTCCTTGGTTCTCCGTTTTTCCACTAGAGCAACTCCTCCCCTGGGCTTGTCATGCACCACCCTCTCCCCACTCTGTCATCCAAAATGATCCTCAGGGCAATGAGTTGCTATCCCAGGGTGGGGAGCTGCAAGTTGGGTTAGCTTCTCCCTTGGACAGCTTGGGCAGATTCCCTGGGAATTGACAGTGTCTGGGTTGGCTTCAGTGTCACTGCTCTGGGGGCCAGGCCTGTTCCTGGTGATCTCCAGAGCCACAGCCTCTGCTGTGGGTCATCCAGAGCCAGTGAACAGGCTGGTCCCAGCTCCTTCCTCGTCCTGGACCTGGTGTTTCCATCAGGTGTGACACTGTTACAGCTGCAACTACTTAAGCAGCACTTGCTACGCTGTCCCTTCACTTTGCCTTAGAAATGCCCTTCACCTGTAGCTGCAGCCAGCTGAAGGCTTCTCCTTTCAGTTATGGAATAGAAGTACAAACCATAGAAGGCTGGAAATATTGGGGAGAGGCTAGAGAACAGAGGCATGGCTTTCTCTGAGCAAGTCAGGATGGGTTACAAAATGGCCTGGTCTGGGTTTAATTTTGCATTAAGGACAGGATCAGACTGTGGTTTCCTCAGAGGCAGAGCCCTCTCCCCTCCCCTGTAGGGTTTGTCAGTATGACTGTGCAGAAGGCAGCACTCTGAATTAGTGGGGGACCTGGTTTGATGTGGGCTTTTTAACTTGGATTTTTTTCAGCCATTTGGATGAGATCACAGACCAGTAAATAGCTGAATTAATTCAACTAACTGGGGGAAGAAGGAACAGAAAAAGCATTCAGAAATGGAAGGGAGGGAGGGCAGGTTACTACTAATCTGGTTCTGCTGGGGAAGAGTCTGGAGCACAAGTCTGATGAGGAACAGCCGAGGGAGCCTGGAGAAAGTCTCAGCTTGAAGTAAAGGAGGCTCAGGGGGGGCCTTCTCACTTTCTACAACTCCCTAACAGGAGGGTGGAGCCAGGTTGGGTTCAATATCTTCTCCCAGGTAACAAGTGACAGGAGAGGAAATGGCCTCCAGTTGTGAAGGGTTGTCCAGCCCTGGCACAGCTGCCTAGGGCAGTAGTGGAGTCACTACCCCCTGGAGGGGTTTGAAAGCCGTGTGGATGTGGCATTTGGGGACATGGGTTAGAGGTGGGCTTGGCAGGGGTGAGTTAATAGTTGGACTCAATGATCTTGGAAGTCTTTTCCAACCTACATGATTCTGTGTTTATAGAATAACTTTCAGTGAGTTCTGATTAAAATAAGTTCATAGACATGTTTCCCTGACCACCCCCAAAAGCAAAGAAGTTCTTACAGTTGGGTTTGGGTTGTGGTGCTGTTCCCTGGGAGCTGTGCAGTGGAGCTGTGGGAATGTTTCCCTGATGGTGAAGCATGGTTTGAAGTCTTTCCTCTGCTTCTGGCCACTTCTCTGTCAGGATGCTGAATTTCACTGCTACAGCTGCTTTCCTGAGGCAGCTATCCCAGGAACCCTTGTGTAAACTGGAACAAAGAAATAATTTTAAAGTCCTTGCTAGTCTTTCTTGGGGTGACGTGGGGAACAAAAAGGTGGGAGGGAGGTTCTTTCTCTATTTGAAGGCCTGTATCGACCAGCTGTGACAAGGGAAACAATAATGGCTGAGAACGAGGAGCTTTCTTGCATGGATTGGAGACAGATCTTTTTCTAGTGCTTGACAGAGAAAATACTGAGGAGAGCCTGTAGAAACTGGTTTGAATTCTAGAATAGTATCAGACTGGAGTTATAAATGTTAGAATCCTTTGGGAATGGAATGACTAACTGAATGATCCTGCTAGAGGGAATGCTCAGAAATAGTAAATGTATTCTTGTGGCAGATGTGCTTACTAGAGTACTAGGAAATAAGGAATCCAGTACATTGGAAATGTGTTCAAAATAAAGCCATTTCCAACCCAAAATACCTTTTACTTAAAAACAGCAGAAACGTTTCTCTGAGAAGGGTGGTTAGCCATGAGATGTGACTGCAACATTCTTTCATTTTAAAATGAGATTTGCATGATTTTTTTCTCACTGATTGCACTTGCATTTGAGGGTCATTTCTGAGGCAGGGTGTAAAGAGGTAGAGCTTCCTTCTGGCTGAATTTTCTGTTTCTGTGCATTTCAGATGAGCTGATCATCTCAGAAGATGTTGGGGCCAGTATCTTCAATGGGCAGAAGAAGGTGCTGTATTACGCGGATGCCCTGACAGAAATTGCCTTTGTTGTCCCATCGCCGGTGGAGTCCCTGAGTAAGATCCCTCTGTACATGCCCTTTACAAGAATGAAACCAAGGTTTTTTTGTTGGAGAGGTTTTTCAGAAGCAAAACCTAAATAAACTAACTAGCAGTGTGTTTAGCAAGACCCTTGTCAGAAATCTGTGGACCTTTAAATTACAGCGTCCTAATCCTTAGACTCCTTCCTGAGGTGGCATCTGTTCCGTGCACCTCCTTCTCAGTCTGAGCCTCAATAGATGCCCAGGTGTGCACAGCAGTGTTTAGACTGGATGTGGTTCACCAGCAGCTGGGGATGTGGGGGTTTTTTCTCCCTGTCCTGTCAGTGTCATGCTCCCGCAGCATGTGGAGGAGCATGTGTACCACTGCTGTGCAGGGAAGCAGCAGCTTTCATGGAGTCCTTGGCGCACTAAAACTGATGTGCAAAAGTTGCCTGGAATGAAAGGGTTGTAGCCATATGAAGGAGGAGACTGTATTCCATAGAAAATTGTTGGGGCACTTATAAATCCAGAGGGACAACTTTAATTGGTGGTGCTGATGCCTAAAATCCTGGAAGATAGGCACTCAGAAAGCATCAATGGAGAAGGGTAGACAATACCTTCATTGGGAGCTCAGAGGCTCTGGGGCCTCTGCTGGGCCTACTAAACATACGTTGTTTCAACAAGGATCTCTGCGTCCAAAAATCCCTGAAGACCCTGCCCTCAGAAAGGTTACACTTTTTATACTCTTCCTAACAATTAACATATTGGATATCTATAACCAATCATCATTTCTAATTCTCTCGGTGGTCCACGCATCGGGGTCCTAGGCTATGCCCCCTGGACCACCTCCAAGGGTTTCTGGGCTCTTCTGTTGTTTTGACTTCAAGTTATCTTGCAGGTGTCTCTGAAAGACATCATGACCTTCAGAAAGCCTGAGAATGTGTGAGAGAATCACTTTAGTAACTTCTAACACCACTTAATATGTGAGCAAGAAAACTTATACTTCTAAAACTAAAAATCTACAAAATACACACCAAACCTTTAGGCATCAGTGCTATGGGTGCTATGTTCACCTGACCACACCTCTCTGTATATTTAGTTTCAAAAGCCTTACAGCCTTTTTTAGTTTCAAAACCTTACATGTGATGATAGCTTAAGTTTCTTTGGCAGAATAGACAAAACTCACCTTTTTTCTTCTGGCTTACAGCTGATTCACTGGAAAGCAGTGTCTCTGACCAAGAGAGTGACTCCAACATGGATCTGCTGCCAGGAATATTGAAGCAGCAGCCGCTGACACTTGAACTCTTCCCCAGCCACACAGACAATCTTAATCCCTCCCAGCGGGTAAGGCAACACTTGCATTGAAAAATGGCTATTTATCTTTTTCTCCGAAGAAGCACACTGGTAATACTGCAGGATTTTTGATAGTATATGATTTGGCTGCCTGGAGTGTAGAGCTGCTCATTCCTTGCCATTAATCTTTGATGTCTGCTTTGGTCCTGCTGGAATATACACCTACAGCAGGAGATTTCAAGATTACTTAAATATAAGACTTAAACATCCTGAACTCCTGAAATGGATGCAGGAAAAAGTATATGCAGTATTTGCAGAGTAATTAGGACTCGAATCCATGCTTGGAAACTGAGGAGGGATAGACATGAAAACCTTTCCTACCTGCCCAGCTTAAAACAGTGTGTCACTTGTGTCTGAAGTACCAGATGTGAAGATGCTTTTGTACTGTAACACAACAGAAAACTATGAATGTTAAATCTGTAAGCAAAGGATTTACAACTGTTGATTGCTTGTTTAGAATTCACTTCCAAATGTATATTTAGTTACTGATTTAAGGTCTTTGAGAACATTAAGAAAAATTTTAAACTGATTCAAGATTGAGTATATTAACTAGTGTTGAATATAAGTAGGCTGGAGACCCAGATTGCTATGGGTAGTTCCAGCACAGCTGCCCTGACTCGGTAGCTGGTAGAGGTTGTATTTGGCTGAGATATGAATGACCGGGGACCAGCTGGGAAATGCTTGTTAGCTGCATTATTGGACTCATGATGTTTGCAAATGTTACTCTTCCCTTGTGTTCAAAACAGCTCAGTCCTACTTCCAGATCCAAGAGGATGCCTCAGGGCCGGACCATTCCACCGATGGGACCTGAAACCAAAGTGTATGTGGTCTGGGTGGAACGTTATGATGATATCGGTGCGTATGAGTTCTTACTGTTCACTAAAAACAACGGAACAGGAGCCAGAGGAAAAACTCTGTTTTGTGGGGTTTTTTTTTATAAAATGCTAGATCATGGAGTTACAGACTGGTTTGGCTTGGAAGAGACATCTAAAAGTCATTTAGTACATGCCATGCTCAGGGACACCTTCCACTGGACCAGGTTTCTCCAAGCCCCATCTTACCTGGCCTTGAACCCTTCCCGGGGGTGGGGTAGCCACAGCTTCTCTGGCCAGCCTGTGCCAGGCCCTCACCACCCTCACAAGAAAATAAATTCTTGTTAATGTCTGTAACAGCACTTGTAAGATTCTGAATCAGTTCTCTGATATTTAAATGGCAATCCATGGGGTATAGATGAATCAGTGACAGATGGAGTGCTGAAGTTTCCTTTAGCTCTGGCAGTACCTGTGAAATGCTGCCATGAACCTACCTAAGCTGAGCACACAAGGCAGTGTACCTCCCTGCTTTTGACATTCCCTCAGCTGCTGTCTCCTCAGGGTGGATGTGATTTCCTTTTAAAAATATGACTTCTGACACCTGCTGCTTCTGTGCTGAAGGGATCATCGTCGGGCTTGGTTTGATGGTACACTCCATGTTCTCCCTCCTGAGAGGGCTTGTTTGTTTTGCACTCAGGGTGCCTGTTCCATGCTGTGCATCCCAGCTCCCTTCTTGCCCTGTTGCTTGGGCAGGGTCCTGCTCCTCCTGCAACTTCGTGTCTCTTAGTTTGGTGTTTCCTCCCTGACTCTGGGTACTGGCTGGTCTGGGGGAGACCCAGCTTTGCCCATCCTTTTACAGCTATGGTGTGGCCACAGTGGGCAGCTGGCTCTAGGTTTGAGGAGTCTTTTGTCCCCAAGAGCTTTTTGTGTGCTGGTTCCAAGCCGTGGCCTGGCCTCAGCACTGCGTGAGTGTCTCTGCACTGGTCTAGCCCAGCAGTGTCTGCAGCTGGTGCTTTACTGTGTCTTTGATTTCTAATCCTGGTTCTCAGTCTGGCAGTAAGGGTGGACCCTTAAGCCCTTAGCTCCTTCCACAGGAAAGCAACCAAGAGAGTGGGTGTGATCAATAGGAAGCTTCCCATGAAGTGTAGATGTGAGTTTTCAGGAAGACCACCTTGTCCACAGCACATCCCTCAGAGCCTTACTGGGATCAGGAGTGACAGCAAGTTCTGCAGTGTCATTTTCTTTCCGGACATTGGCCCAGAGGGTGTTCCTTTGTCTTCAGGAGTCCCTCAGCCACTTCAGTTTCCACACTGGTGTCCCTGACCCACTTCCTTCTTGGGTGGCAACTAAAGCCAACTCACTGCAGAGGCAGCAACTGTGCTACACAGGCATGTTTCTATTTGGCTGCTTCTTTCAGCAGCCGTTGGAATCTCACAAAGTTCTTGGCCTGAAGCTGAAGAAGTGAGTTTGTGAGCCTCAGTAAATGTGGCAGTTGGATGGGGGGAGGGAGGAGCTCTTGGAAGTGGCTCCAAGCCCAGGGGCTTTGCCATATGCTCCTCATGTTCTTGACTTTTGCCTTATGCTTCTTGTATATCTTTGAGTCTGGACAGGGGAAAAGCTGTCACTTTGTAATCAAGGGTATCACCCCAATGCCAACTGCCTGCCCTCCCTCTTGCTCCATCCCAGAGTGCTTCCATGGCTCGCCATGTTCCTCCTCTGCTTGCTCCAGCTGTTGAGTACCATTAGCATCCCAGCTTTGGTGGCAAAATCTGGGTTTGGACTTAGAGTCTCTGGTGGAAGCGCTGTCCTGCTGCCCAGACTGTACTTTTGTGAATGACCCTCAGCATCTCTCCTCTCAGCCACTAAACAAGGTGATGGGAAGTGCCAAATCCCCTTCCAGCGATTCAGGTTCTTACTTCCTCGTGTTGAACCTTTGTTATCCAGTCCTTATTACCGAGTGCACGGCAGCAGAGTTGGAGATTATGGGGGAATCTGCACAGTTTGGGTTTGAGGAAGGATACTGTGATTGTGGAAGGAGGGCTCAAGGGAACAGTAGGTGTGAGTGGTGACATTGTTGGATATTCCTAGCACTGTTCTTGAGGCTGATTACTTGTGGATGGGTGGTGATGCTGTGAAAGCTCTTTTTCTGATCGAAGTAGTTCATCTCCTTCCTGCTTTCACAGTTCCTCTAGAGATTTTGACCTTTGCATTGAGAGAATGGAAGGTCTGGGACCTCATCTGTTGAGTGCAGGTGGCTGAGGTGTGTCTGACCACTGCAGTGAATGCTTGAACTTCAAAACAAAGATGCCACCATGCAAGAACACCCATGGTATAAAGGCTTGAGGGCTGTGTGGTTTTGGCTGATGGTAAATAATCTTTCCCTGCACACAAAAATCCAAAACTGGAGTAGATAAACTTCATTTGGTGCATCCTGTTCTTACAGAAAACTTCCCTCTCCCTGATCTGGTGTCTGAGACAAGCACTGGTGTGGAAACCACAGCCAATAGTAGCACCTCCCTGAGGTAAGACTGCTCTTATTTTTCTTGATTCCTCAGTGGACCTTTTTCAGTGGAAAAAATGAAAGAGCTTTTCATATCACTGTAGATGAAACATAAATTAGGGAACAGCAAGTGTGTCATTTTATCTGAGTCTGTGATGAGCCTCCCTCATGATTCACTCCCCTGTGAGGTGGTTAGTGCTGTGTATGCACTGTGCCCTGACTGCAGGGCTCTCCAGCCTGTGCCTGTGGGGACAGGAGTTCATGGGCACGCTACGACTCATAGATCCCTTCTAAGGTCCAGAGCATGCCCCAGGATCCTGCTACTTAGTCATGAGGCATTTTTTAGCTTTCTTTTAACACTTAAAGTGGTCATCTTTCATCTCTGGGTTAATTGGAAGAGTGCTATAAAACTGACTTAACAGCTGTGGTTTTTCCCTTAAGATCTAGCATTCCTGAGAAGGAAGTTCCTGTGATCTTCATCCATCCTTTAAACACTGGCTTGTTCAGGATAAAACTACAAGGAGCAACTGGGAAATTCAACATGGTTATACCACTGGTGGATGGAATGATAGTCAGTAGGAGAGCTCTTGGTAAGCTAAAGGGTTTTAGGAAGGCTTGTGGTTTTATTTTTTTTTAATAATAATACATCTGCTAAATACATGGTCTGGAATCTTTCTTGGAAAAAAGTATTGGGCATGGCAGAGCAAAGCAAAGCCATGCTGTTTGCAGCAGCGGCAGGAGCTGGAACAGCAGAGGGAGCAGGTGGGCAGTGCTTGGCTGCCAGCACAGCAGGAGAGAGGGGATGGGCTGGGAATGGGAACGGGGTCTGTCATTTAGGTAGGAGAGATCCGAAATGTGGCCCTGATGTTTAGCACAGGGAACCAAGGTGCTGCCAGAAGGGACTGCTGAATCTTTGACTGTGCTGGCATGCTGTGTGTTCCTTCTGGTTTAGAAGCCAGGTGGGGATTAAACCCACAGCAACTGAAGATTTTCTAATGTGTTCAATAAAAATTACCACGCAGGCATGTGTTAGCAGGGTGTGTGTCCTCTGCCTTTTCCTCTGTTCCTGGATGGATTTGTGGATCTGTCTTGGCACTGGCGCTACTTAGCTTCAGCAACTGGAAATCTCACCCAGTGAGAGCAGATCACGGGACAGAGCAAAATGTAGTAACAAGCATTAGAATACCTGTATTGAGCCATAAGACTGTTCTTGCAGGGGATGACTTTCAGGTTCTGGGGCTTGCATGCATAATTCAGTGATGGGATCATTTGAAGCCAGACTGAGCCCTTAAATAACATTTACGAATTCAGCTGATGACAGTGACTTTTACTGAAAAAGAATCAGGTATGTTTTCCTAGAGTTGGGTTTGTTTTTTAGCTGCATCAGGACTGTTAATATAGTGAAATTTATCTTGTCTCTAAGTTCAGCAGCTGTAGTTTGTATGAAGTCAGGAATTAAGTCCTCTAAATAAGGCAGACTGCTTCTGCCTGTAAGAAAGACCTTGTGAAAACAGCAAACTGGAGAAGGAACACTTATATCCTTAGAGGCACAGGAATTTCATTTCAGAATAAAATCAGATAAAGTTCACTGCCAGCTTTGGCCAAATGCTGCTGCTTCTGTTCCCCACTTCCTCCTTCCTCCACATCCAGCAGCGTGAGTTACAGAAAGGTGACAAGGCAGTGAGGGGGAGAGAAACCACTTTTCAGCCACAACCCGTCAGGTGTTTTCTCATCCCCTTTCCAAGTGGAAGGCTCTGCAATTCCTACAGAAAAGTACTGACAGGTACTTGTTTCATTCTCAGGGCTCCCCTGGCATTACCTGGTGCAACCTCAGGGCCCATGTGGCATGGCCAGGGCTGTGGCACTGCAGTTCTTGCACTGGCTGCCTGGATTCTTTGCCCTCTTGTCCCCAGGGCACTGTTGCAGGCAGCTGCTTGGCTCTGGAAAAGTGGAGAAATCTTTCTCCTCTTCCTCCAGCCAGTTTAGGGTACCACTGAGGGAGTCCCTGTCTTTGTGTTTCACAGTGAAGGTCCTTGCAGGCCTAGGGACCGTGGCTGGCTGCTACCAGCTGCACATGGAGACAAGTTCTTGACTTGGTGGTGCTGAACATCCCCCCTGGGTTTACGTGCGACAGACGCCAATATTGTCTTCAGCTGGGAAGCCAGCAAAGGGACACAGGCTTGAAGTTAAACTTGATTCAAATGTTGTTTCTTTTTCAGGTTTTTTAGTGAGGCAGACAGTAATAAATATTTGTCGGAGGAAGAGGCTGGAAAGTGATTCATACAACCCCCCCCACGTCCGCCGAAAACAGAAAATAGCGGATATTGTCAATAAGTACCGGAACAGGCAGCTGGAGCCGGAGTTTTATACCTCACTTTTCCAGGAGGTTGGGCTCAAGAACTGCAACCCCTAGGTCACTGTCCTTCCAGGACAGTTAGGTCAGAGCTTGGTGGCTATGCTAATGAAAACAGTTAAATAACAACAACAAATTTCCTCAGCCCTTTGGAATTCAGGAAGTCATGTTCTAGCACAAGTCAGCAGATACCATGTGGGAGGAATGAGAAATGAATCCAAAACATTGCAGTCGGGATATTGACTGAATTCACCTGCCCTCAAAAGATTACTGAATTCCAGTCTTCCTGGATGTGAGCAACATAATCTCTTCACCCAGTCATCCATTCCAGACTGATTAGGAACTGTAGGTGTCTCACTCTGAGGGAAAACAATCCAAGTAAAGCCATCTCTGCATATGAGGATGGAAAACAGAATACAAACAAACCCGCCATCGAACACCTTGCTGCACCCACATGTTCAAGGGGAAGGGAGCAGGATCTCCTTGGAGAAGTGGTTTTCAGAGCATTAACTATCCCTGCAACAACTTCAAAGACATTTTCAGTCCCCCTTCAGCACTCAGCAGAAGATTCTTCACTGCTTGTAATCCATTTATGTACAAGAAGCAAGAGGAGGAAGATAGCTTGGAAACACCAGGCCCTGAATCCAAAGCCCAGATGCTGTGTGTGGCCATTCCCTCCAGGGCTGGGAGTGAGTCAAGATTTGTCCTGCTGACAACCACCACCACCTGAAATTAACTGACTTTCCAACAGGAGTTATTACTGGATAGGAGCTTTTGGTTATATAAAAGCAAGGTTATGACTTTCAGGTCTGTTGCAAAATGTCACATTTAATTTCAGTAGCTTGATTTTTTTTATTATTATTTTTTTTAATTTTTTTTTATGCAACTACTTAATTTATTTTGAAGTGTCTGTGTCACCTACTCACCATTTCCATAAAAAGTATAAACATCGCTTGCCTGCCTTCCATTGGATTGAAATCTGAGATTCTGGGGCTGCCTCCTCCCTGTTATTTATAGCAAGAGCAGTTTTCCCAGCTTCTACAACACTTTTCAGAAGCTCCTGTTAAACAGACTAAAACAACTTGAAAAGAAAATTCAAGAATTCTTTTTCCTCATTAACTGCATTTCCATGAGTTATAACTTCAAATAGTTTTGCATCTCCTGCTTCCCTTCCACCCAGGGCAGTTTTCACGTCCAACCTGTGGATTTGGCGTGTTCAGGACTCAGGGGATGTGCTGGGAGAAGGTGTTTGCAGCCGCAGGTGGGACTGGGGCTCTGGGAGGTGCCTTGGGCGCTGGCAGCCCTGGGAGCACCGTCTGCTGCAGCAAGGGGGAGGGCAGCCTGTGGTCACTCGCAGCAGGTCTGGTCCTGGTCCTTCCAGCAGCAGGTAATGGAAGAGGGTGGCTGTGAGCAGGAATTTGGGGAGCTTTTCAACTCAGATAATTTCCGAAATGGTTTTATTAGCTGTGCTATGCACTGCAGTAATACCTGTCAGGCACTCCATTTTGGTATTTCAGAGTTACTTTTGCAACAATTCTGACCTGAAGCAGTCTTAATTGTTTCATTACTGCCAAGGACAGACCTCGCTCCTGGCTTTCCATGTGGCTTTTCACAAAGTGGTCATGGAATCACAGGCCCCTAAAAATACATGCGGAAAGACTTTCAGGGTGTCAGCCAAACAGCCTCTAGGCCATGTGCGCTTGTTGAGAGAGGACAAGTGCACTGACTTCTCAACTCGGGAGCTCTGGAATTTGATCCAGTTGAGTGAAAAGTGAGAAAATGAAACACCCGAAGAAAACTCCTGCAGCAGGAAGCGTGCTGGTTGCTGCCCAGGTTGCCTGTGGCAGGAGGAGCCCCAGGGCAGCATCTGGGTGCGTTGGCCAAGCTGTGCAGGGAGCCTTGGCCAGCCTCATTCCTCTGCCAGACTCCCGACAGCAACAACTCAATGCACGGACACTAAATTTACCCACATTGTGTATGTACCTCTTGGATCCAATTAATGGCCAAACACACTTTAGTCCACTGGTTTAAAAGGCATGAGCAGTGCATGTGTAACCAATAGACATCCTGAGCAACCCCGTGTCTGCACATCAGTAGCATCCCAGCAATCCCCAGGCGTGCGTGATGCAGCTCTGAGCTGCTGTCAGGCAGTCGGGTGCCATCAGGAATGCAGAGATGGGTGTTTGGGGAAACCCTGCATGGTTCCTGGCAAGTCCAAGACGGCCAACTGGACTGCCTGAAGAATTACCTTTTGAAAAAGGCCTGTGCTTGGCTGGAGGGTTGTCTTTGGTCTGTTTTCATGTTCATCTAAAGTGTGGGATTGGCACCCATGGGAGCAGTAACAGCTCTGAGAGCAAATGGGACTTGGCAGAGACGGGAAAGAAGGAAACTTGGGCATGTTATGGCTGCTCCCAATGCTGGGGGATGTCAGTTGAGTTGTAGAACCAGCTGGTGAGCAGGTCACTGTAAGTGGTGGGATTCACTCTGAGCATTCAGGAAAGTCCCAGTGCGGTATAAAAGCATTGCAAGGCAGGAATGCACTGCCATCCCCTGTGGTTTGGATGCTGGTGGCAGCAAAGGCCACCCTGGGCAGAGCTGTGCCTGTGGGGACTGTCCCTCCTTTTCCTGTGTGTGGAGTTCTCAGGCTGCATGACAAAATGCATGCCACCAATTTGGGAATTAAGTCTGTCTCCTGTTGAAGTCTGGCTAAACTGATGGCTTCAGCTGGTCCAGGGTACAGCCTTGAGAGCTTTCTCCCTAAAGTGTCAGAGCAAATGAGGTTTATTTCCATGGTGATTGCAAGAGTTAGTCAAGAATCCAGACTTCTTTTTCATCACAAACTGCTGCAGGGGGTTTTTGATTTGATGCTGGAGTAGTCTGGGTCAGTATCCCTGTCCATCAGAGGTGATGAGCGCTGACCCCCTCACTGACTTGTGTGAAGGTGACACTGAGCTGCAAATGTTCCACAGTAACTAAACTGAGGCTCTGTCTTTTCATCAAACCTTTCAGTTTGGAGTCATAATTCCATTTCACAGACCAGGAGGTGACCACCATCAGCTTGTTTAACAGTGTTGGAATTACAGAAATGTTAGTACCTTAATAGAGACTCTGAAGGAAAGGCATTTCTTTTAAAGCTAATTTTAAAAAGGCATTAGAACCTTACAGCAAGCAGGAGAGGGGGAGGACAGTGCCTGTGGAAATTTGGGTGTCGGTGTGGGGAGCAGGATGTGCAAGGCCAGAGTGGGGAGCAGCCCTGGGCTGTATGTGCTGGGTTCTCTGGAGGTGACAGTGTTTCTATCCACAAGGTTCTGCATGCCCAGGAAAAGGAGAGAACTAAATTTCAGCCTCACAGACAAATTTTATGCGATTTCATGGTTGTGTGAGTGATGTCTTTGAAGGCAAACACAGCCCTTTCCTCCATGGATTTAGCAGGAGCAGTTAGAAGTGAGAACTCCAGATTTGTGCTTCAGTCATAAGCAATTTGTATGAATACCCGTATGTTGCCAAGACATGAACTTTTTGTTCTTATTGTATTTTTCTGTAAATATTCTTGGCCCTAAGTTGTAAAGTAAAGGCAAAATGTAAATATGAAGATGTGAACTATGTTCCCTTGTCTCTGGTACTTTATCTCTTATTTGTTTAGGGAAGGCACACAAAGGCTTGTTTGTATTTATGCCAATTCTTTGTCCAGGAGAAACACATCAAATATTGAATGTAATACAATTAGTCCAATAAATTTTAAAAATTCTTATCTAGTAACTTTTAACAAGTCGATTTCTAATATTTTCCAAAGCTTTGGTTGAAATGCTCCAATAGAGATGTTTCCCAGGCAGTAGCAGACAGAGGTAGCAGAATTGCACACACAGTAGCTCTGGGAACAGCACACGGGCTTATAGAGAAGGAAATCATGTTGCATCTCAACAGCATGTGGAATGAAAACATGGAAAAGCAGCTGCTGAAGGGAGACGGATGCTCTGTTCTCTGGGCACCTGCCAGCAGGACAGGGAAGCTGCTGGGATGAAGCCACGTGCTTCAGGCATGGCACAGAGTCCTGTGAGGATGGCTCTGCTGTCCAGGCAGATGGGGGAGAAAGGATGTGACTTCTCAGGTTTGGATTTGGAGAGGAGCAGTGTGAGAGGGCTCCATGTCCCATGAAGGTGATGTGCCCAGTGGCCCTGGGGAACTGGGATGACTTCAGGAGGCCTGGGGTAGAGAGTGGGTTTGTCAGTGCCATCCAGCCAGATCCCCATGGATCATCTCAGAGCTCCCTAGGGAAGGGACAAGGTCCCACTGCAGGGCCCTGTCTGTGTGTCTGTGTCTGTGCTTCCGGCTGCAGTGCAGGGGCCCTGCAGTGTCCCTGTGATTTCACCTTTGCAGCAGCTCTGGTGCCTTTCCCAAGCTACCCACACCTTGACATACCTGAGGGCTGGAACAAAACACTGAAGTGACCATTCCAGAAACCTCAAGCTGGGATATGTGAGTATCTGTTTTCCTGCTGGTTCTGTCTTTGGTAACTTCAGCTGGTGCCACCTGCCCAAACTCCTCACCATGATGCTTCAGGGAAGGTTAGGGCAGGTCCCACACTGATCTCTAAAGAATCACAGAAATGAGCAATAAATAGTTAAATATCTTTCTCCACCATCCCAAAGTGCAGGGCCAGGGGCAGGAAGGGTGTTCTGGGGCTGGTGTTGGAACCTGATGCTTTCTTCTTCCCTAGGAAGGAACCAAAAGGCCCTGGCAGAGCAGCCCAGCCCAGCCCTCTCCCAGGGGCTGGGGACCCCTGGCTGTTCCTGCCCTATGTCTCTCCACTGGTACAGGCTTCGTGCTCGCTATGGGCCTCTGCACGCTGCTCTTCCCGTGGCCTTCCCACAACCTCCGTTCCGCTGAGTGCAGGTTCTGGCCATGCCCGAGCTGTGCAGGGAGCAGCTCCTGAGTTGGTGTCTGCTCCTCCTCCAAAATCCTTTCCCTTGCTGCAGTTCTCCTAACGCAAGTTTTCAGCCCAAAGTGGACAGGCTCTTTGTCCCTGGCTAAATGAACTGCAGGCAGTCTGGCAGCAGCTCACCCAGTGGCCCAGCTCCCTCCTCCCATGTGCTGCCCTTGGGTGCCACGTCCTGCCCCAGCACTGGTCACCCTGAGCTGCTGCCAGCCCCCCTCTTCTTTCCCCAGTTTCACTGATAAATGTGACAGGCTGAGCATTAGGTCCATTCCCCCTTCCTGAGCTGTGCTGGTGGGTGTGGGGATGTCACGGCTTTGGAGCCTGACCCTGGGTCACAGCAGCCCCTGAACCCCCTTGTGAGGTGCCACACTCGGGCTGGCCCCTGTGCCGCAGACGGGAGCGGGGTGGCACCCACAGCTCCTTGAGGGAGCTTCCAGCAGGACCGGGGGCTGGTCAGGGGGCTGGGGGCACCTCCTGGCTTGTGGCCCCTGGGAGGAGGGATGTTGGGGAGGGATCAGTCACTGCTCAGCTGTTTTAGGAGACTGGAAATCTCACCTGAGGGCCTTGGATTGGAAGTGCCTCTTTATCAGCTGAGCCCCTGGAACTAGCCGTGCTTGGCACGCAGGGACTGGGAGTGCACGGTGGGGAACAAGCTTTGCATCCAAGCCCAGGAGCTCAAGGGAAATTCCAGTGTCCCCTCAGCCACCAGCTCCTCGGGGCAGGAGGGCGAGCTGGGAGCAGCCCCAGGCAGCTCCTTGGTTTCTGTGGAAGGTCCCCTGTGCCCCGCAGGTGTTCGATGCCGAGGCTGTGAGTGGAGTCACAGAACCACCATGGTGCACCTGGGCATTGTTTGGGAGGCACCAGCCGGGTGATTGCTGTGGGAACATGAGCAACAAATCCAGGGGTAAGGCAAGAGTTGCCGCAGCATGGAGCAGCCCAGGGACAGTTGATCTCACCCTCTGCCACAGCCAGAAATTAGAATGAACTTCTAATTTGCCATTAATTAAGGGGAGCTGCTCCGTGGGGCACACAGCAGCCAGCAGCACCCCATATCCTGCCCAGTCCCAGCAAGCAGAGGGGCCAGCAGCTTTGCCAGAGAGGCTGTAGAGGAGATGACTTGCCCTCAGCACCCTCTGTCATCCTCATCGGCTCAATTCCTGTAAACTTCCTGAGGAAGCAGAAGCACCTCACACCAACACCCAAGACACCTGTTCTCGCCGCAGCACGGCTGGTTCTGACCATAAATGAAGTCAAATTGTGTTGCAGATCATTTTCCAGAGTGAAATGTAATTTAGTTACTGCTTTAAACTGAGAAAATACTATTTGGCTGCTGGCAGCAAACAAACATCTGCCAGGAGGGAGGGAAGAGGCCGAAGGGGGAGCTGGGCTGGTGGCATCTCCCGGCACAGTTGCTTCAATGGTGGGTGGCAACGGGGTGTTCCCAGGCCAGGCAGGTGCTGAAGGTGTGTCCCTGGGCTGTGCTGGTGCTTCCAGAGCATCCCTGGACCACATCAGTGCTGCCGGGATGTCCCTGGGCTGTGCTGGAGACACTGGGCTGCCCAGTGGTCACACTGGCTGGGTACCCCAGGGCTGTGGAGGCCACTGGGTCATCCCAGGGTGTGGGTCGGGTCATCTCAGCACAGCCCCATGGAGGAGGGCAGTGTGTTGCTGTGGCAACCGGGAGCATCCCAGAGGGCTCAGCTCTGGCTTTTGGCTTTGCATGCAGCTTTGGGGATGCCTCTTGTTTCCAGTGATGCTCCAGAAGCTGTGGGCAGCACCCAGGGCATGGCAGCACCCACGAGAGCCGAGTGGAGGCTCACCTGGGCACAGGTGAGGTTTAAACCTGCTTTCTGCTTCCTGTGGGAACCATCAGATTTTCTTCTTGTTCATGTTTATTTTTACAAATTGTATTTTATATTAATATTAATATTAATAAACATTACATTTATTGAATTTCTACTGTACCAAAAGCACCCGCCCTGCACATGGGGCCCAGCTGTGCCTGGCACCCCAGGGGGGTGTGATGGGAAGAGCTGACACAGCCCGGGCTCACCCCAGGGATCCTTACAAAGGTGTTACTGGGAAGGCAGAGATGGGCCAGCCCAATCCTTAATGTCTGGTCCTGGCACTGATGCCAGTGGGTCTGGAAGAGCTGCAGTCATTGACATCACCACCTTTGCCAGCTCTGGGAGGGACAGGATGCTTTTGGGTGGCAAACCCTGCCCTCTGTACGGGGCAGATCTTGAGCAGGGCAGGGGTGGCCCAGAAGGGCTGGGAGTGGGGCAGTGCCAGGGGGGCACTGTGCTCCCTCCCCACTGTGTCTCAGCCCCGACCCCAAACCAGGTTTTGAATTCCCCAGCACAGGCCACCCATGGCACCGTGCCCATCGCCCACACCCCACTGGGAGTCAGGAACCCCGGCACGTGCCCTTCTGCCGCCCTGGGGTCCCCCAGCCCCACTGCCCCGGCCCCCACGCACAGACTGCGCTCAGCACCCCCAGCCCGAGGGTGGGCTGCTGGCACTCCCCTGTCTGGACTCCCCTGCCCGGGCCCGGAGGAGCTGCAGGGACAGGCTGAGGGCTGGGGGGGCACGGTGGGGCCCAGGGCAGCCCCACCATCGTGCTCCAGCCCCCCATCCTGGCAGAGCCATTCCCAAGCCCACACTGGGGCCGGGTTCCTCCAGGCAGGGCTGAGGACCGAGTGCTCCCCAAGCAGCCCCTGAAGGAAGCCCATTTGATGACATTATTAAATGATTCAATGCATTTTCTGCCTCTTAAAATACGTGCCTCTGTGATTCATTATTATTATTATTATTATCTAATAAAAGATTATCTGACTCACTTTCATGTTTCTTCCAATTACAAATTGAAATTGTTCCCACTCTGACCTTGCAGCTGCTGGATTTTCTAAAATTAGCCATAATGATGCATTTTTACTAAGATAATTAATTAGCTAAACTGAGAAAATTGAGTAGTAGAACTGCTTCACATGCTGCTAATTATCTTTTATTATGTCATCTTTACATGCAAATAAAGAAATATTGTGATTATTTTAAATACTGTTTTCGTTAGCTAATTCACTCATTAGCACAGCGACGGCTCCGTCTTCCCCGGCAGCAGAAGCCTGTGGGGACTTGCTGCTGATCAGCTGCAGGACTCTGCCTTTCAGGGTGAGAAAATTGAGTTACAGTCCAAAGGAGGTTTATTTTGCCGATTTATTTTAACAGCGGCGATGGGCAGCAGGTGGGTGGGGGTTGGGAATGTTGGGAGAGCTGGGAGAACTGAGAGCTCCTGGTGAGGGCTGGGGGCATCCCAGGTGGGAGGAGAGTGGGAGGCAGGGGTGCTGTCCCCCAGACTCCTCTTCCCCAGGGGCTCCCCTTTTTCAGGATGTGTGATCCCAAGCTCCATTCCAGCCATTCCAGAGCACCCGGAGCTGCTCCTGGCAGATTGTGGGAGTCTGGGAGCAGTTGGGTGGCCCCCATTCACGATGCTGTACAGAAACTCTGCCTGTCAGACACCCTCCATGTGGCTATGGATGCTCCAGGGCAGTGGCATCGGTGCAGCAGGAGCCCTGAAACCTCCTGCTTCCACTGGAGGTTTCCTGCCCCGGGGTCTGGGTGGTCGGCAGGAGCCAGTGTGGGATGCTGAGAGCCCCCATTGCTCCCCAGGGGCTGCAGGCTGTGCTGATCCAGGCGCTGGCTGCTGGCAGGAACTGCTGCGTTTGGGGATCCCAGCCCACACTTGCCTGCCCACCAAGAGCTCCCGGAGCTCACTCCCCAGTCCTCTCTGGCTCCTGGGCCGTGGCTCTTGGGGATTTGATGCTCCTGACCTTGGCTCTGGCACCCAGGTCCCTTCGCTGGCAGAGGTGTGATGAGCCAGGGGATGCACGTTGCTCCCTCCAGGTTTTGCTCAGAAATACCGGCTGTATTTATTCCAGTGGGGAATTTTGTAGGGGAAGGGGGGAGCTGCTCTCCAGGCAGGCAGCTTTTTACAGCCCTGTAATACCCCAGGGCAATGAACAGGGATGAGGACTGGCCATAGGGACACTTCCTTCTGGCTCACTGGGCCAGATGAGGTTCCTGCCGGAGATGGGGTGAAGGCAGCACCACAAGGTGCCACGGGTGTTCCTGGGCAGAGGGGGCCCCTGCAGGCACAGCCCACTGCACAGCCCGCCGTGCACAGAGAGTGGCCCTGGAGAGGCACCTGCCCGTGGGGCTGAGGAGGGAGCCGGTGGCAGTGCCAGCTGCAGGACAGGATGGGGCACTCAGGGCTCTGGAGACAGCGGGATGGAGAGCAGGGCTGAGATGCAGCAGGAACTGGCCACTGGACAGAGCCCCTGTGTTCTGAGTTGGATTTCCCAGGGTTTCCCAGGTTGGATTTCCCAGGCAGCACGGGCACATCCCAGAGCCTGCCAGGCAGGATGAGCCCTGGTGTGTGCGGGGGCAGTGGGAGCAGCCTGGCCTGGCGTGGCTGCCTGCACGGGCTCTCTGCCTGGAAATACGGGCAGCAGGCAGGGCTCTCTGCCTGGAAGTACAGGCAGCAGGCAGGGCCCCCTGCCCGGGTGGGCTGTGCCAGCCCACTGAGTCCCCTCCTCCCAGTAGAGCTGTTCCAAAACCCCCAGTCCTGACATTTGTCAGCTTGAAGAGGCTCCTGCTGTGGGTGAGGCTCTATCCTTAGAGATGTGCAGACCATTCCAACTGCATGGGTGGCCTTGCTTTATGCAGGAACTGGGACCAAGCACCTCCTGAGCCTCAAAGGACCCAAACACCCCATCACCCCACAATCCTGAGTCCCTGAGGCCCTTGGAGCCCCATGCCATAACGGCCTGACACCTGCCCAGGAGGCCCAGCACCGATGTTGGTCTGTGGTCACTGTGACGTAGGAGAAGCCAGTGGTGACAACGATGCCCCTGGCAGCTGCTCAGCCCCCTGCTCCTGGGGACAGATATACCCAAGTAGGTGGGAGATGTTGGCAGAGCCAGCCACCAGCTGCCCCCAGGACACCTCCCAGTGCAGCTGGCAAGTGCCAACCCCAGTGGGCACAAAGAAATTGCAGCCCCCACGGCCACCACTGCAGCTCCAGCCTCTGCTATCACCCACTTCTACTTTTGCTTCCATGCACAACCTGAAAACTGTCTTGTTTGAAGCTCCCATGTGCTTCAGGAGCATCTTTCTGGGCAGAGCTACTGTAAGATCCACCATCTGTCTCTTGCAGCCAGCAGAGACCTGCTGTGGCTGCCTGTGTCCGATTACACTGTCTGGAACAGACAAAATAATGTCTCCAGGCCCCTGTTCACCATGGCCATGTTTAATAAACCCCTGATAGCTCCACACTAAGGAAAACTCATTTTCTGATGGCAGCAGCTGGGCAGGGAGAAGGACAGGGGCTGGGACAAGCAGCAGCCACTTCTTCAGCTTTGTAGAAGCCTGGACAGTAAGGAGTTTGTGCATGTTACTCCTCAAACACTGACGATCATTCAAGCGGGCAAGGTAGAGCAGGACGTGCCTGGAAAGGGGGGCTGTAGGGAGGCAGGGCAGGACCTTTCCTCAGCCAGTTTTGCTGTTCAGGTCCATGGTGACCACATAACTTACAGAACAAGTGCAGAAGTGTTGTCAAAGAGCAGGCAAGACCAACAGAGGGGGATCACGACCCCCAAGGACCCCAAGCAGCCCCCGACTCTTTTCAGGAACTCTCCATCAGATAGCTGTGTGTGCCCCATGCTGTTGCATCAGACATGAAGAATGCCCTCCTTGAGGAGGGATAATAGGCATTCCCGTGCCAGCTTGAATGTATATAACCTGTATATAACCTGACTTTTTGTTTCATGGGCCCCCACTCCCAACAGATCAAGACTGTGACCATTACTCTGACCTCGGACATAGAAATGGCAATGATTGGATTCACTGGATCCATGGGTGGTGATGTCTTTCCTCTCCACTATCTAGTCTTGTCCTTTCCTTCTTTTTCTTTCTTTTCCTCATGTATTTCCTTCGTGATATTTTTATACTTTCATAGAAAAGAACAAAAACAGCTGCCTTCCTCCTCTCCCCTCCAATTAAATTGTTTTTAAATAAATCTACCAAGTCATTCAGTGTTGTCTCACTCCAATTCATCCCAAGGGAACAGGACTGTGCCTCAGAGGTGGGTCATAAGAAGCTCCTGGCCTGCCTCAGACCCAGAGTTTCTGCACTGGGGCTGAGCCCATCCCACAGCCCCACACACCTCCCTCCAGCTTCACCAGGTGTCCGTGACCACTGGGTTGTCCTTATGGAGATGGACTCTGCCCAGTCTTGGGACAGAGAGCAAAAGGAATGAGCAGGAATAATGACAAGGGAGGCTTAACCAAAAAACCACTGGGATGCTGAGGCAGGTGCTCCCAGGCACCTTGCTGGGAGAGAGAAATCAAAGATGTGGAGCAGAGTTTTCTTGTCGCAGTTTGAAAGCTGCCATCAGGAGCTCGGGGCTGCAGGTCCAGGGCAGGACAGGATGGGTTTCAGCCTTTGACTTCACACTCCACAAGGGACAGGAAGGACACAGCCCACCCCTGCACAGCCCTGCTCAGCCCCACTTACTGATGGCGCTTACGGAATCACAGGTTGGTTTGAAGGGAAAGGGACTTGAACGTTATTCAGTACAAGACACCTGCCATGGACAGGGACACCTTCCACCAGCCCAGGTTGCTCCAAGCCCTGTCCAACCTGGCCTTGGACACTTCCAGGGTTGGGGCAGCCACAGCTTCTCTGGGCAACCTGTGCCAGGGCCTCACCACTCTCACAGCGAAGATTCTTCCCCAATATCCCATGTAAATCTGCCCTCGGACAGTGGGAAGCCTTTCCCCCTTGTTCTGTCACTCCAGGCCTTTGTTCAAAGTCTCTTACCAGCTCTCCTGAAACCCCTGTAGGCACTGGAAGGGGCTCTCAGGTCTCCCTGGAGCCTTTTCTTCCCCAGGTGAACACCCCCAGCTCTCCCAGGCTGGCTCCAGAGCAGAGGGGCTCCAGCTCTTGGAGCATCTCTGTGACTTCCTCTGGACTCGCTCCAGCAGCTCCACATCCTTCTTATGTTGGGAGCTCTAGAGCTAGACCAGCCCTGCAGGTGGGGTCTCACCTGAGTGGAGCAGACAGGGAGAATCCCCCCGCTCACCCTGCTGCCCACACTGCTGGGGGTGCAGCCCAGGACACTGTTGGTTTTCTGGGATGCCAGAGCGCTCTGCCTGCCAGCAGCCATTCTCTCTTGGGAATACCGGAGCTCTTCTGCCTTAAATCTCGTACGTACCACAGGGATCACTGGTGCTATTTCCCCATCGGTGACACACAGCCAATGCCCCGTGGCCATGTCACACATCTGCCAGGGCTGCATGGTGCTGGGGGCTGGGGGTGCCCGCGGGGGCCTGGGGTGCTGTCCCAGGGTGCTGTGTGCAGTGGGACCCACGAGGTCGCACACCAGGCTGGGCATTGTGGCTGCAGGCACCAAACCAGCCACTGGGCTGTGATGGAGACAGGCAGGTCCCTGACACATGACTGTGGGCTGGTGAGGGACACGCAGCGGGGATCTACAATCCAATGCTCTGCCCATGCAGGGAACTGGAAATAATCGGTACCTTTAATTCCCAATAAATAATTGTGCTGGTTCACCAGGGTTTGTAACAAGACAATAAGGAATCAAATTGTTTTAGTTCGCTAGGAAGTGCTGTGACATTTCCAAAGGGAATAAATTATTTCATTGTACCAAGGAAAAGGAAAACAAGTTTTGTTTTCAGAAAGGAAGCTTCCCTATCCCATGGCATTCAGCTTCGGCAGACCTTACAAATTTCCTTGTTTTCTTCCCTGTTTCAATGGAGACCTTGGCTCGGTGGATGGCAGGGTGACTCATGGGATGCTGGAAGTCTCCAGCCCCAGACTGAGGTTTGCTTGTCCCAGTGTTTGCCCCTTAGCCCTTGTTACCCCACTGCAGAGCAAAGAATCTGGCTCTGCCTCCACTCCTGCAGCCCTGGGTGCTCTTGGTCCCCTATGACCAGGTCTGGGGTGCTGGCAGGGTGGCACATCCCATACCCAGTACCCAGCCCCATCCCTTGCCCTGGGCTGCTCTAGATAAGCAACTCCCAAAAGCTGCCCCACTCACCCTCACCAGGTCAGGGGTGCCCAGAGTCCACATGGGTGCTGGGAATACTGGGCAGCCCAGCAAGCATGTTCTCCTGCTTCTGTCCCAGCAGCTGGGCTTGGCCAGATCCAGCCACAATCTACGGATGCAGCAGAACAGGAGGTTCCTTGCGTTGAGCTGATGGCTGTTTAATGAGCTAATTTTCCTTCGCACTATTGATTTCCCTTGGGCTCTGCTGTGAGTCGGTTTGCCTCCGGGAAACAAGGATGTGGCACGTCTGAGCAGAGCCCTGCCTTAAATCCATGGGATGCGCTGGAGTAGCACAGGCAGGGAGCATCCTGCTGCCTGGGGCTGCTCCAGGCAGCACTGGGTGGGCTTGTTTATCCAAGTGGATGTTGGTGACAAAGAACGAAGCTCCAGGAGAGGGTTCACACCCTGGGGAAATGTGTCCAGATCTTGGATTTACACTGGATACTGAAAGTGTCCAAGTGTGGCCTTGCAGCTGGAATAACCCAACGTGGCTTTTTGTGGCCCCGATGCTCTGCTGCTGAAACGAACACACGGACACACGGAGCCCTTTCTTGCACCATCACTGGCTCTGAAGCACAGAGGGGCCCAGACGTCCCATACCTGCTGGCAGCCCTTTGCCCTCGTGCTCGCAGTGGGAGCAGGCCATGCCCGGGCAGTGTCACCCCTGCCCAAATCTGCCTCCCGCAGCACTGGTGGCTTCCGCGTAGAGCAGATGCTGTTCAGAGCCCAGCTCAGGTGGTCACTGCTCCCCCTTGTCCTCTTTCCTCCTTGGCCACCCTCACTCACCTCCTGCGTCCAGGGTGGAAGGAGAAGGGGTGCCAGCCTTGCCAGCTCCAGCACTGCCAAATCCCCCAGCACATGGATGGATGTGCAGCTGCAAGTCGCAGGAGCCACGGGTGACCTGGGAGGGAGGTGGCATTTCCAGTGCAGCCCTTGGGCACAGAGGAGAACAGGGTTCAGCCCACAGCATGCTCGCCCTGTTGGGGCACTCCAGGGGGATAAACAAAAGGAGCTGAAAGCCTCAATGTGAGATCAAGATTATGATTTAATTGGCATAACAAAGGCTTGGTGGGCTCAGGCACATGAGTGGAATATTAATATGGAAGGATGAAGCTTGTTCTGGAAAGGCAGGCAGAGAATTAAGGGGAAATGTACTGTTTTGTATAGGAAGGCTGGAAACATTTGGTTTGCTACCCAGGGAGAACCTGGCTACCATGCTGTGAGCAATTGCCAGGCTCACCCAAAACCCAGGACCCTGGGGTGACAGAGAACATCCCTACCTGAGCAGCTGGTGTGGCACTATAACAGCATGGACAGACTGTCCAGCAAATACTCATAAGGCTTTAAAAGTGATTTACTGGGGGAAGATGCAAGTAGAAGAGCAAGGCTCTGGCTTTGCTTCTAACCTCCAGGGCATGGATGCAGAGTGTGGGGGGAAATCAGTGGGTCAATGTTACCCAGACATGAAAGAGCTCCTTGTCTTGCAGAGGGAACGAGCTACAGCTTGGGACCAAGAATAGGGAGCAGGGTACTCCGGTCTTTGTTCAGGTAGGATGCAAATAGCTCCACAAATGTCCAGCCCCAAGCTGTGCGAGTCCAGGGTCTGGTCTGGCTTCCTGGGGATAGCCTTGTCCTTGGAGCAACCTCCCTGAGCTTCCTGAGTGCTGCCCTGCCCTTGTGCACTCCAAGCACCTCCTTTCCCTCGTGACTGGCCATGTGTGCTGTTTGCAGCTCACCAGCCCGGCTGGAAAGAGGCTGTGGGAGACCACAGCAAAGGCAATGCCAAAAGCCATGTCAGGATTGGGAACATGCCACTCTGTGTCCAAACTCCCGGAGCAACTGGGAAGCAGGCAAGCAGATTGAAATGTAAACGCATCTACTTGAAATGCAAAATGAAGAAGACCAAAGGAAAAAGAAAGAGGATTCAGTGACAAGGCAGTGAGAGCATGTGGAGAGGAAGGCGACAGGCAAAGCCAGGGCTGATGCTGTGGGGTGAAAGGGGGAAACCCTTGAGAGATACTGCTGTGCCAGGGGCATTCACTGCCTCAGTGCCACAGGCTGGACCAGCCAGGGTGTGCAGTCAGCACTGGTGAGGGACAACAACCCTACCAGAAACTGGGCTGGGGAGCTTGGAGAGACTGAGCAGTGCAGGCAGGCCAGGTCTGGCAGCCCTTTGTGGATGCAGGCAGAGGGGGCAGTGGGAGAGCCTGGAGCAGGAGGAGGGTCCAGCCAAAACTAGGGGGCTAGGTCAGAAGAAGGGTAATGTCACGTGGCTCTTTAAAAAGAAGAGAAAACCCAGTGTTCAGTGCTGCTTTAGACCCCTGGAGAAGACCAGGACAAGCAGCGAAGCAGCCTGAGACCCTGCAGGGCAGCAGTCACCAACACTGGCTTCTCAAAGAGAACTGTGGCAAACCCAGTCTGGTTCCCTCTTCTGACAAAAGAACAGGAAACACAGTGTGTACAGCTTGATGTTCATAAGGCTTTGATACAGGCCCATAAAAAAAATATCAGCAGTGAGCTGCAGATCACATCCAGCCTAACCTGGGTGTGAAATGAGTGCTGGTCCCAGTCAGATAACCACCTTCAAGCTGCCACTGTCAGCAGGTAAGATCACGAAACACAGGACTGCAGGCACAATACGAAGATAGAAAGTGTGGGACTTATGTTGGAAGGCAGATTCTTAACCCCAAACTCTCCCTCCACACCACCCTCACTAAAAAATTAGAAAAACAGTCTTGGGGAGCAGGACATCACAGAGCACAGTCCCAAGCTAGCAGCATCCCAGCACAACCAGCATGTGGTGTAAACAAGGAATTGTATAAACAAAGAAATTACTCACTTGAAAGAAGCGATTTTTGGGAGAAGAACTTGACATGCCAATAGATAACTGCCAGAAAAGGGGTAAATACAGGGCTGTGTAACGTGTAACCATGAGAGTGCTTCAGGGGTTCTGGAGGCAGCTCTTGCCGTTCTCCACAGCCGCAGGGAGCGGTGGCTGGAGAAGGCAGCTATGTCTGGACATTGCCCTTTGGGCTGGTTGGAGAGGATCCAGAGAAGGATGTCAGGGACCTGGAAAACATGACCAGCAAGAAAAACCAGCAAATGTGGGACTGCTTAATGGTAGAAGGCAGTGGAAGGGGCTGTGGCAACAGTCTGCAGGAACGTAAATGATTCCTGCAACGAGGAACCTGCCCACGCCAGATAACACAAATAGAAGCCGGCTTACATTATGACAGGGAAAATCAAGCCAGGTTAACAAACTTCCCAGTCATGAGAGGGAGGGACTGGGGTCTCCATTGCCGAGGTTTCTGAGAGAGCCGGGTCCCCAGCAGCATGGCATTAGCTGGTATTAACATTATCTGGTGCCAAAGGTTCCCCAGTTTCCAGGAGTTTACTATTTCTGGGCACAAGCTTGTGGAAAACTTATAGCAGGGCCTGGCTGGCTTTATGGCCTGCAAATAAGGAAAGGTAGAACTGGGCAAGGCCTGGGAATAACCCTCAGAAACCTAAAGGGATGAAAGGGTCTCTACGGATCATGGGGCACCATTGTCACCATCCCCCAAAGTCGCATAGGGAAGTGCTGGGGATATCAAACCAGTGTCCCCAAGAAAATTACAGATAGAGAAATCACAGGAATGAACTTTTGGGGTAAAACAGAGCAGGTGAAGCTCATGTGGACAGCAGATGTCCTGTCATGCTGGATGCTCAAGGGGAGCCTGGGGAAAGAGGAGGTTGGTGAGGAAACCTGGCTGGAAGCATAATCAGTTGGAGACAGTGACAGTAAAATGCATCAGGAGAGAAACAGTATTTACAGAGATGAGGGCTGTGTAATGTGAATTTGTGAAATAATTTTTGCTGTCTGAGTCCAGGGGCAGTGATATCTGGTGGCTGTACTTTGGTTGCATGTGTGGGATGAGCAGAGCTCAGGACAGTGATGGATTTTTAGGGACCTGGCTAGTGATAAGCAGCATGTTAAACACCCTTCACTCTTGTTCCTTGGAGGAACGCTTAGGAGCACCTGTGAGCTGGTAGCTCCAAAACAACAGGAGCCACAATACTGGAGCAGAAAGTAAGTCCCAGGGATGTCACCAAGAGCCCTGGTAAACTGCTGGTGGCGAATCTTTCTCCCCCCAAGTAAAGCTGCTGCCCAAAAGGTGGCCCCAGGATTAGATCCAACCAGATGGAGATGACAGCTCCTGCCACCACAGCTGACCATGGCAGCACTGTGGGGTCCGCAGGGCAAGGGTCATGTGTGCCAGTGCAGCACAGAACAGGGGGATGCAGAACACCACAGCTGCCTGCTCAGTCCTTCTCCTCAGCTGCAGAAGAGCAGCAGTAAAAGAAGATTAAATGTAAGTTCTCCATAGATGTGAATTTTCATGTGTAATTTGTGCTCCATACATGCATATACCTGGATATTGATACGATACTGTGTCCCGGGGACAGCCTTGTGGCACAGCCTCCCACGGGGCATGTGGGGGCCAGTGGCGAAGGAAGCTCCCAAGTCCTCACTGCATGATCCATCACAGGCTAACCACTGTGCCACAAGCAGAGTGCAGTGTTGGACAGCCCCTGGGTCTACAGCACCGACAAAGCAGAGGGCTCAGGCAGGGGCAGTGTGAGCACAGCACCCCATCTCCCCTGACATCAATAACCTACAGCAGCAAAGGCCAGAAAACCACTTAATAATCCCAAATCATCCCACAGAAAAATTTACCACAGCAATCACATAGTTTATCTGATAGAGGCTCCTGAGGGCAGAGGAATTTCCTCAATTAACCTCATCCAAGGAAATCTCTGTCCTTGAATGGGGAGTTTCCAGCTGAAATCTACCTTGCAGACTTCCTAGACCAAGGCCAAAGAAACACCAGTCTGTTGGATCCCTGGGGTCTCCTGTAGAGGCCAGGTGTTGCCTGCTTCTGATGCAGCTGGGCAGCAGGGAGGGCAGGCAGGATAACCCTTGGCAAATCCAGGGCCAAGAGGCATCTGTGCTGGGGCATCTCCAATCCCATGCAGATCAGCCACCTCTTCAGCTGCCCACAGCTCCCTACCTACCTTCCCTACCTCCTCGCTGTCAGCTCCAGTGAAGGGCACCTGATGTATGGAAGTTTCCACAAGGGTCAGCCCACAGTGACCACTGGAGCTGGGGAGTCCTGTGGTGCCCCCAATGTGTCCAAGCACCTCTCCTGGGTACAGAGTTGCTCTTCAGGCCTTGCACCAGAAGTCAGTCTGCCTTAACCTGCTCTCCCACACCAGTCTACAAGATGCTGCATTTCGCCTTGATGACATGGTTAATTACTCATGACTGCTCACAAGCTTTGCAGGGGCTTTAAAATCTGCTCACTCTCCTCTGACTGCCTGCAGGCCCCATGTTTCACAGGGGCATAGGTGTGCTCCAACTGCTAGGAAGGGAAGGACACATCTTGCGGCATCAGAGAAATTCCCTCTCTTTCCTGCTGCATTGGATCTGGGGACCACGGCCGCAGCCAGTGGAAAAGAGGTGCCCTGTCCAAGACCCTGCCCATAGTCAGCAGCTTGCCAGAGTAGCTCCATCCCCTTTTCTGGCTTGCTGCCTCATCAGAGGCGCTCGCGTGTTGAGCTCTGCTTCTCACCCACTTTGCAGCAGGGCAGGGGTTGCTCTGGCACCCCTGTCCCCAGCGGGACCTGGTGACATGTCCTGCTTACTCAGGCAGCTTGGGGACCACTGCCCACCATCAAGTGCTCCCTCAAAATTCCTCTCAAAAGTCCTTTGTAAATATAACTGATACTTTTGCTGCTGGTGTGACTACAGCCTCCATCTCCACTTCCCAGCTCCAGTCTCGGACAGGGCCATGAATCCTCTGTTGCTGAAGGGGACCTGTGACTGCAGCCAGTGGACTTGTGCCCAGGGAAGGTGACCAGCACAAGCAGCAGGGATATATCTGCTCTGGGGATGTAACAGCATCAGCAACAAGGGCTGGGAAGCCTCCCTGTGGCCTGTCTGCACAGCGCTGGCCAAGCCTTGCAGTGTGGTGAGCCCAGGTGGTTCTCCCTGTACCTGATACTGGGCTGTGTCCTGTGGATGCTCAGCTTTAGAGAATATCCCCTCCAAGGGCATGGGATGGTTGGTGCAGGCAGAGATGGGTTTAGCCAGAGCATTTCCCAAAGGAATTTATCTTAACTTCTGGCAATGCAAATCTTTGCTAAATCAAATCACTTTTGTGACATTCCCGAATCAGCTTAAGGGGGTTTGTTTTAGGAGAAAGCCAGACATATTAAGTTTTGCTCTAAAAGACCATGATTTTATGTGAACTCTGGTAATTGCTCCCCATCCCCCACTTTGAGCCCTGGGCCATGTGTCTCTAGCCCAAGATGGTTCTGCATGGTGTCTGGTTCCCACACACAGGACTCCTGTACTGGACTATGTGCACAAACCCCCTGGCCTGCACTGAGCCTATGTCAGCATCTGCACCATGGAAGCAGCAGAAGAGTAGAGGCTGAGCAGCCCAACAGCCCTGTCAGACTCAAACTCCAGTCTGAAGTGACAGATTGGTACTTTTGGGTTCTGCCTGTGCCCTATATGGGGAGAGGATGCTTGAGCTGACCTGACTGCCAGGTGCAGCATGCCTGGGCTGGCTGTGACCTCACACTGTAGCCAGGACATGGTCTGTTCACACTGATGACTCTAACACAATAACCCCAGTGGTTTTGCCCAAGTTTGTATCAGCATGAGGGATCTGTCTTGAAATTTGTGTCTAGAGAAGGATGCAGTAAAATGAGCACTGCCTGCTGGTGTGCATCTTTACACAGCTCAGTCTACAGTTCAGACTTGGAAACTACCTTGTGTATTCACTATAAAATCTGCAGGACAGCTGCTGTCCAACTTGTGGACAGTGAACCCCTCTGTCTTGCTTTACAGATGGATCATCAAAGAGGGATAGGAGAAGTGAGGCTCCTAGTCCTCAGTTCCTGCAAACCCCCATTCAGGGAGCCAGGATGGAGGTCAGACACAGCAGCTTGGTGGCAATGAGAGCCTAGCTTCCCCTCCAAAGCCAGACTTGGCACTGTGTGGCCAAGTCCTTGGCATGGGAAGATGCCCAGTAGAAAGGAGCTGAGGGATCTTTCACTCACCTTGTGCTGGGATGAATAGGAATGATGAATAGATGAATAGCCCAGGAAGACTATTCTGTGTAAAAGCTCCAGACTCCAACAAAGCCACCAGCTTGTGGGGAGGCCACATGTAACAACCAGAGACACACCAACCTCCCCAGAACCAAGCAAGTGAAGGACCCTCTGAAATGTGCAAGCATACAGAAGGCCACAACAAGGCAGGGGCTGCTGCATCAGCAGCTGAGACTAATTTACTGAGGTGAACAAAGCCCTGTGTCCCTCTGCCTAAGACCCCCATGGCTAACAGCAGCTAATTGCTCCTTTAACGGTCTCTTCAGCCTGCTTCCAAAACCTGTGGAGTGGCTGCCATCCTCCCAGGTGAGGGCTGCCACCAGAGAGAAGTCTTTGTGTCCCTGGGTTTGTGTCACAGGATGGGAGATCAGCCAGAGGGAAACCCACTTGTTCCACCTGCCCCAGCAGAAACCTAGCACATTTCTTGCAGGCAGCTCTGGAGCATCCCTCTCTGTATGAGGACAAGATCAGCCTGGAAATGCTTGGCATTTCTTCAGCCTCAAGAGGCTGCTCTTCCTGCTGCCAAAGCTGTCCCTGCAGCTGCCAGGGCCTGTCCTTGCAGTGGCAGCATGCCCAGCACTGTGCCTGTGGATGCACAGACCTGCCAGGTTCCAACTGGGCACATGCACCTTCCAGACAAAGTACTGCAGCCCTGATGTGTGCCTGGGTAATCTGTACTGCTGCTGCAGCTTAAGCAGGGATTGGAAGTCTCTGGGGCTTCTGGCCAGGAGATGCAATGCCACTGGCACTATCCTGCAGGCATGGCACGGTGCTGCAGAGCCGCTCAGCCCGGCTCTCCTGTGTGGGGAGGCTGTGCCTTCTGCTGCAAAATCTGGTCTTGCATAAACCTGTGACATTTGTGAGCAGCACGTGACATTGGAGGTCTCTGTCCCTGGTGGCAGCTCAGCCCTTGCTGCTGTTCACACCTGGCACAGAGCTGCACTCAAGGGTTGCTAGAGTAGTCACTGCCCCAGTCAGAGAGGAAACACGATCCAGGTCACAACCACCCACCCAGGCTCACAGCCTAGGAGCTTGTGCCCGGCTCCCTGCAGACCCTGAGAGTCCTCAGGACCTCTCCATAAGGAGGAGCACATCCTAGATTTCACCAGGCCCCAAATGATGCTGCTTCCTCTTGCTTCAGGGACACTGGCCCAGAGAGAGGCACAAGAGCCAATGTCCCAGCAGGAGAGCAGGCAGAAGGTCATCCTCTGCCTTTCCCACTGACGGTCTATGAAAGCCAGCAAAGTGTATTATTGCTTCAATTCTATCTGCTTTCTTTGCATTTCTTGCTGTTGCCTGGCTGATGCTGAGTAACCACCCTCATTTGCATTCCGTTTTTCATGATTCCAGGTAACGCTGGTTTCAAGAAAAGTACGTAACAGTAATGTGTTTCTCTTTCAGGATGGGGTATACCTGTCAGTCAGGGCCACAGGGGATGTTTGTGCATGTGGTGGGCAGTAGCCTCCACACAGCTCACTGCAGGTAAGGATGCAGGTAAGGGTGCATCCTGGTGCAGAGCTGGCTGTGCTCCCCGGGAGGAGACAAGTCCCACGTGGGCAGTGAGTTGTGGGGGTGTTCTGAGCCCAGAGGAGTTTTCCAGGGACCACTACCTATTTATAGATGCCAAACCAACATAATTTTATTATTATTACTAGTAGTAGTAGTAGCAGTATTTAAAATCAGATCAGAAGATAGTGATCCCAAACACTGTGACTGTGCACAAAGATGGTTGCTGGCAACAAGGCTGTGCTCCAGGTGGTGCCTGACCTCTGTTCAGCAGAGCATCCTGCACTCACGGCATGAGTGCCCTGCACCCAGGGGGATTTGGGAATAGCCAAAGGATTTAATCCTGCTTTCCAGAGAGGCTGAGGGAAGTTCCAGTACTAGTATCAAAGGATGCTAAGGTCACTCAAAAATAGAGCTCATGCTGCCCTTGTGAGAGGATCAGGTGGGAAATGTCCCAGTTTGGGCACACTCCTCAGTCCTGTCTGGGTGTCACTAGCACAGTGAATTACCAACTCTGGGACAGTTCTCTAAATCAACTTGTCCAAAACACATCAATCCCACTCTGTAAATAATAAGCAGACGTGGCCTGGATTAAGACTGAATTAGCGGATGAGTTTCTGTTATAAAATCATACAGTCTTTGTTGTGTTCAGTACTGGGGCCCAGAAAATAGGGAAGCCCAGGGAGACATCAGTCATGGATGACCAAGGTGGGCACAGGGTCCTTGAATATAGGTGGAGGAGCTGGGCTGGTTTCTCCTGCTGAAAAGGTACCAGGAGCTGTTCCAACAGCAGTCTACAAGCACTGGAAAGGCAGTTTCAAGGATGACGGATTCAAATCCCTCTTAGCAGCACCTGGTGATACATCAAGGAGCATTAACCACGAAATAAGTCCTGAAAGGTCAAGGTGGGATGCTGGGATGGTGCAGCCTTGACAGAGGTCACCAGAAGGGTGGGGGAATGGGTGCTATGGCTCAGGTAGGCAGAGCCATGGCTGATTTCACCTTGTGTTGATCACCAAGGTGGTGCTGGGAAGAGACCTCTCGAAATCCCTTACACAACCTCCATGGGCCTTTCCATCAACACTTCTGCAATCCTGTAATAAAGTTGTTACAATGTCCTCCCAAATGAGATCTGGCAGAGGAATCCTCATCTGCGAGGTGATTTTGTCTTTCCTTCATTCTATCGTTCCCTAATCAGCGGCCAGACCATTTTATGTGTACAGCAGTAAGTCACTTCTTTGAGACTAACTGAGCAAAATGTGGTTAATCTGCAAATAAGATGTTTTGGTTTCTGTTATAGTTTCAATACTCGGTGGAATTCCTTCCTAACGACTTCAGAGGCAACGCCTTTGTCTGTGGAGACTGGATAACAAAGGCAAACTGCATATTCATGTGGTGCCGCTGATCACTTGTCTAGTTTTTTGTTCTGCCCTCTCCCCAGGTTGGGAGGGGAAGGGGGGGGAGCGGTGAGGGGGGCGGCTCCTTTTTTTCCTGCGCAGGTCAGCGAGGTTCAGCTACTGCAGCTGCCAGCGCGGGAGTGAGGCAGAGACACACCGGTTGTCTGGAATTTACTGGATAGCTGGAATTGTTTCCCTTCTCGCCCCTGACTCGACTGCTTTGTGGTCATCTGTGGAACGTTGCGGGAGCTGCCTGGGAGAGGAGGAAGAGGAAAACGCCTGGCTCTTGTTCCTCTATTTCCAAGACAGATCTCCTGCTGCTGTTATAGCCACCTCCATCACTGGTGAATCTACAAGGGAGAAGCAGAGGCCAGCGGGCCGGGCACGACATCGCCTCCTGCTGTCCGTGACTATAACTGCATCCCCTGGGAGAGAGGCCAGCGGTTGAGGCGCGACATCGCCTCCCGCTGTCCTTAGATACAATTGCAGTCCTTTTTGGGGATAGCTAAAGGACCCTTTAACTTTTTTTTCTTGTCGTTTGGGAAGGGGGAAGATTTTATCATAAACTGTTGGGGTTTGGTTTTGTTTTTGTTTTTTTTTTTTCTGGAGATACATATAAATGTATTGTGATTGAGAACTGTTATCCTTTTCCATATATATATATATTTCCTAATTAAAGTTTTGGTTTTTTCTAAATTTAAAGAGAGAGGGATTATTTTTTTTTCTGGTCAACATTGATATCTTAGTCCTCCCTTTGAACTAAGACAGTTTCCTGGTCATAAAATACCAATTAATTCCTCATTTACAGGCACTCTTCACACTGAGGCCAAGGTGCTGCTCTAGAGACAGACGGAAGATACAGCACTGGATGGTGTTGGTTGGCCAAAAGTTGTGTGGTACAGGATGAACAGAGCAGGTACAGGCATGGCTGGGGGCTAGAGAAGGAACAGGCAGGACTAGGGAGAGGGGAAGGCAGGAGAGAGAGGAATACTGCACAAATGCTGGGCTTCTGTAAGCAGAAAAAGAATCTGAACCTAGGGACAGGAGAGATAACAGATACATGTGAGACCTCAGAAGTGTCCACCAGTGCCATCCATGGGCAAGAAGCCAGACTGAGGAAGGAGAAGGGGTGGTAGGTGGAGATGTGGGTTGGAGCAAGTGAGAAATGACAAAGAGGAATGCTGTGGAGAAGGAAGTCCTGCTTTGCTGAGAAGAGCACAGTGGTAATACTGGTCTGTGTGGAGGCCTTGGAGGAGGCATGGAATGGGGCGGGTGTAGCTCTGTGATGAATCTGTGTCCCTTGGCTGTGTCCTCTGTGTTTAATTTACAAGCATGCAGTGACAGGTACTTGCAGAGGACATCAGACCTCCAGACATCTGACCAGCAGACCTCTGTGACTGAAGGAAGAGTTGTGTATCTCAGGGGAGAGCATCTGGGGAAAGCCAGGAAGCATAAAGGGAATATGCCAGCTGGACAGCACAGAACATCAGCACCAGCTGGTGCTGAACAGGCCAGGATTTCAGTGGGCACATTGCAGGGCTGTGCCAGCTTCCCATGGGGCCTGGCAATCGGGACAGCTGCATGAGGACTGCCCTGCACTCAGTTAATCAGCCCGAGTCTCAGCAGAGCTAATTAGCTCCAGCAGAGTTTCTTTAGGTGTCGAAGCAGCTTTGCATCAAGCTGGGAGGATGCAGTGACTCCACACCCTGCTTCTCTTCCCCACCAGCTCCAGGCACGGCCCTGCGGGCCACCAAGGCCAGGGTGCTGCTGGTCCGGCTGCAGGTGCAGAGCCGCAGGAGGGACCGTGACTGTAGAGCAAAACCCTCAGAGTTGTGTGACTAGGAACAGGCATTCCAACGAGGTCTGGTTGGGAGGAATTCCAAAGGAAAGCCCACCTCGGCAGGCTTGGCTCACCGATAGCCGGTGCTAGACTCGAACCTCGTCAGTCCCTCCCTGCGAAGCTTCTCCCTGGATAGGCACTTGCCCAGCCCGTGCCCTGAACCTGCTCCTGGCGCATTCCTTGTTTCGCTGCTCCAGGAACTGCACTCACCCCTGGAGCTGCACTCACCCCCCCAAAACTGCACTCACCCCCTGGACCATCCCTCTGGGGAGCGACATCCCCTTCTCCTGAGCCAGCGGCCCCGGGGCTGCTTCCGCACTTCGCTCCCACGAGGGGCCGCGGGCGCGTTCGTGCCTCGCCGCCTCTGGCGGTGCCTGCGGGAGCCGAGGCCGAGCTGTGCCGTGCGAGCAGGGCCGTGCGGGGCAGGGCTGTGCGGGGCCGGGCCCTGCGGGGCAGGGCTGTGAGGGGCTGTGCCGAGCGCGGCTGTGCCGGGCTGTGAGGGCCGTGAGGGCCG
>VWZF01003357.1:231374-320872 GCA_013396755.1 Sclerurus mexicanus
GTATAGAAAGGGGGCCGGCCGCCGGCTCTGCTCTGGCCTTGGGTGTCGTGGAGTTTTTCGGTGGTTTTGCTGTGGAGAGCGCTTAGTTTCTTTCTTCAGTGAGTTGGGGTGCTTTTAGCCAAGAGCTCAGGGTTTTTTGTTGTTTACCTCCTGCGCGGGAAATGCAGCAGACGCTGTCGGGGTTGCAGTGGGGGGCGGAGGTGTTTGGCCGTGGCTGAGCAGTGCCCTGCGGGTCTGTGCAGAAGGCTCCAGCGCCCCTCACAGAGGGCTCCTGCGGGGCCCACGGCGGTGCTTGTAGTCGTTGCATGTTTGTCCCTGACCCCTTCGTGTGCAGGGTATCTCTTTAGCTGGTGTGGTGGGGTCGGTTGGATTAGGGTGTTGTCGCAGGAGAGTAAACACTGAGCTGTGAGTGTTTTCCTTGCTGTGAAGTGTTGGTGTTGCTTTTGAGCCGCATTCAGATGGTAGGGAATAGGAATAGGTGCTGTCTTACCTCTACCTGCCCTTTGTTTACCTTATTCACGCAGTAGCTCTGCTGTGCTGCTTTGCAGAGAAATTGTTGTTTTGGTCCAGCTGTTGAAGTATGAAGCAATAACAGCATATTTTGCTCTGGGAGTAAATTGTTTCTGGAGTAAATAGCTTGTTTCTCTAAAGGTTTTTGTCCTCCAGCTGGGTTGGTTTTGGTTCAGGGCTGTCCCTGGGTTCCTTAACGGAAAATTGATTCCTCTTCCGCTACGAAGCTTAATGTTGCTGTCTGTTTGCCTTTGGGAACACTAATTCAGCCCATGTTTCCAAACTGGTACAGCTGCCTGAACTTGCAGGTCCTTCAGGAGCACTGGGCGTGCTGCTGCGTTGCCTTTGCTGCAGAGATGGGCAGCATGGCAGCAGTGGGGTGAAGCTGATGGAACGTTACCCCTCCAGTGCTTCAAGCTGTAAAGCGTGATAGGTAGGAGAGCTGGATGCTATCAAAATGTCTGCATGGGTCTTGTGCATAGGACTGAAAGTACATGTTGTTATTCTTCAAACAAAAACCGAAGTCAGGGAGAGGACTTGGACTGATGTTGGTTTGTTGACACTTTATGAAGTTTGAAGCCCATCCTGCAGCCAGGGGTGTTTATTCCTGCCTGTTGTCTCGTTCCTCCCAGCAGAAATGTCAGCTGCCCTGTCCCTAGGAAAGCAGTTGCAGCCCCTTGCTGCGGGCTGGTATGGATACCCTGCGTGAACCTGTGAGGCTAAGGCAATTCTTGTACTATTTTTCACTCTTGCAGCTGTGAATAATGGGCATCTCTTGTGGAAGGTGCTGTCACAGAGACCCTCATTACCTGGTTTTGAGCACTGCTGTCTGGTTTGGTAGTGTACACCTGTTTAATGGCTTGAGTTTACCTCTCCCTCTGGTGCCCTGTGTGGTGGCCTTGGGGAATAGTGGCTCTGTCTATGACGCTGGTCTTTGAGCAGCTGGCCCTGGGTGTGCTAGTGGTCAGTGCTGTGGGTTTTTTTGGGGTCTGTTGTTTTCTGGTGGCTTGATGGAGAATGCTTTCAGAGGAATATCTCATTTTCCTGACTGCTTTTTACAGTATTTCTTCAACAGGAAACAAATCTCTTCCCCCTTCCACCCCCCCACCCAAGTGTAATCTCAATAATTTTTAAGATTTAGTCTTCCTTGAGCCATCTTTAATATTTCCTCACCAGTTTCTTCAAAGACATAAACTTTTACGGGTGGGTAATATAGAGAGTTTCACTGTAATGGTTTGTGTTATTTCAAGAGGGCTTTACACAAGCATGTGAACTTGTTTTTGTGAGGTGGTTTGGCTGCCAGAGCAGGCCTTTGTGCTTTGCTGCGGTGTCCTGGCCTGTCTGGGCTTTGCAGTGATAAGAGCTGGTATCATGCACAGGAGAAGCTTGCCCTCGCAGAGGGGGGAGAGCTCATCAGCCTTGTGCTGGGAGCGAGCCCTTGGTGCAGGAACGTGGACTCCTGTGTTGGGTCTACAAAGCAGGCATGCGTGGGGAGGCTGCTCTTGAGGTTGTCTTAAACAGACATTGGCAAGCTCGGTGGTTGGACATCCCACTGGGCTTTGGGGAGGGCTGAGAGGACTTGTTTCATTGCTCCTGCAAGTAACAGTGAGTGCATTTCTCCTCTCTCATCCCCAGTTAAATGCTTGGGACAGTGGAGTCAATCTCTGGTGTTGGTGATTCCACCCAGGCAGAGGCAGAGTGGTTGTTGGGGGCCAAGAAACACTGTCAAGGGTAGAGATGTTCAGGGTGAATGGTCTATATGCAGTCGAGCAGCAATGTTTGCTGCAGGCAGTGTTGGTGACAGTGGGAGCAGAGTTTGTGTTGTGGGTTATTAGCACCCTAAATCCCCATGAAAGCAGAGTTACCCTTCACTGTGGGATTGGTGTCAGTGCTTGCGTTGCCAGGTGTGGTGGTGGTGGGACTAAAATCCTGGCAGGAAGTGCAGGGCCCTGCACAGCAGGGTGCTGCCAGTGCAGTGCTGGGCAGCGCCTGTCCCAGCCAACCTCCAGCCATCATCAGGCACCAGCCCCTGCTGAAATAACAGGGCTGGGAAAGCTGACCAAACTGGCAGTGAAAGGGGAAAAACGTGGTGCTGTGGGTGTCAGCTTGTGACATAAGGAGACTGATTTTGCTTTCTAATATCTCAGTCTGGTGCAATATGTTTTCCGTGCGATAGGACAATGCCTTCAACTTTCCCTTATATGGGAAAATCTGGGATGCAGCCTAGCAATCTGCCAATATGTGGCTAATAATTTTTAGCATTGCTATGTTGGATATGTCCAGTCAGCCTAAGAATTAGGGTATACCTGGGACACTGGCTGGGCTTAAATGTTTGAGGCAGGTCCCTGGCAGGTAGCTGGGAAGAGGTTATGGCTGTGCTCTGGGGAATGCCTGAGCACACTTGGCTCTTTGAGGAGTCGGCTAAAAGCTGGGAGAGCGTGTGCCTGGGCGCAGGGCTCCTGCCCTGTGCTGCCCTTGGGCCCGGTGCTCAGAGAGGTGCTCAGGGCCTGCCTTCTGGTGGCACAGGGGTGAGTCAGAGCAGCTCTTGACCCATCCTTTGTGTGAGAACCTCCTCCCTGCAGAGGAAACACTGCCTTGAGGTTAAGGGGTGCATGCTGTTTCTGTGCTGCTGCCTGTTATCTCCAAGGCATTCCCAGCCTGTAGGGAGTATAAATCCTGCTCTAACAGGAGCAAAACACTCCAGTCCAGAAAAGAAAACGAGAAGCGTGGGAACTGAGTCCCAGTCCCTCTTTATTTTTCATGTGGGCGCTAGAAATGTGCTTTCAGAGGTGCATTGGGTATGGTTCAAGGATTGCGGGTGTTGTTGTGATGGTGAGATTTTGGCTTGGCCATGGGGTACCCATCATATTTTCCATCTCTGATTTCCCTATGAAGAATGCTGTTCCATGATATTATAAATGTCTGTCCTCAGAGGTACGTCGTGCCTTCTGCAGGCCTGCTTTTTCCCTCACTTTATGCAGCCCTTCTGTTGCACTAGGATAGGTGCTGTTATCTGGTTGGTTGTTTTGGGGTGGTTGGTTTTAGTGTGGTGTTTTGGGGTTTTTTTGTTTTGTGTTTTTCCTGGTGAGATTAAGTTTAGATCTCTTCTGGTGAATCTTTCTGATGCTTGTCTGGCTCTCTGCGGTTTGACTCAGTTGTTATGGGAAGTCTGGGTTGAAATGCAAGTAGCTCATTGCTTCCTTTTGGGGTGAATGTGCAAAAATCAGGGAAAAGTTACTTTTGTCTGTGTGAATTTGCAGAGTATTTGTTTTCTAGATGTTTCCATGAAAGCATGGGGTCTGTGGAGCCCTGCTTTGCATTTGAGCAGAAGGAGGCAGTGTGTGGGGTCAGGCTGGTGTTACCCCAACCCCATGAGCTGGCTGCACGTCCCTGCTAACATGCCTGTTATTGTGCAGAAGGGACAGGTAGGCAGGGTTGTTTCACTCACTATCTGATGTGGTCCTAAAACGTGTTTGGATTCCCTTGTGGCGGCTCTGGCACAGGGACACAGGTGGAAGGGCGTGAGTGTTGGGGGGGGTCCCAGGCCAAAGGCCTGGTGGGGGAAGAGCAGCGGGGTGTACCTGTGGCTGGCAGCGTTCTCTGGGGGAGAAATCTCTTACTGCCCTTAGTGCTAAATGCCCCTGGGATGTGAGACCCCCACCCCTTTTCCCCCAGAGGTATCTCATTTGCGTTTCTTTGACGGCAGAACCAGGACTTCAGCTACCAGACCCTCCCAGTTAGCAGCCATAGCTGAGAGTTATGCTCCCGCTTTATTGCGCTGGAAATAGGTATTTGTTTTGTGGACATAGTTTCATTTTGCCCTTCAGCTTAGGTTCTGTGCCTACCTTGAAAGGTGAATTCCAGTGTTAGCAATTAGCTACATGCAGGAACGAGGGTGCTATGAAGTTACGGATGACTTCCACTTCTTTGACATATAGGTAGGTGAAGTATTGGTTCCTTAAGAAACATTGTCTTGTTATATATGTGCATTGAAGCAGAATTAAAGTTAGTCCTAGATACAAGAATAAACATTAGTGCTTTGCTATATATGTGCTGTGAAAGCTGCTATTTTTGTGTGAGCTACTGCCTTGAGTTCTCTAGGTCTTGTGCATGGAGCACTTTTAACCCTCAGTCTTTCATCTGATTTGGTTTAACTTAAGTTATATTTTAAATAAAATGAAGTTTAAATGTTTGGTGTCTGTTAATTGAGGATCAGAGAAGAGCCATTCTCTCTTCATGACTTCTGTAAGTGCCTGGTGCATCCTTGCTGTACCCTGTGCTTGCTTAGCCTGGGAAGGAGCACGGTGGGGTGTGGGAATGCACAGCCCATTGCTCTTATTTGTATGCTTCTCTGCTTGTTGCTTTAGGGCAAGCAAAGCCCTGTTTCTCAGTGATCTTTCTCAGTCCCCGTAGGGTGCCCCTCACCAGAGTATCTGAGCCTTTCCCGGCATGCACTTTGGTGCATACATAAAAGCAGGTTTCTCTCCACTGCTGACAACAGAGACTGTGCTCGACTTGTTTGCTGCATGGAGACACTGTGCAAAGGCTGGCTGAAGCAAGGCTTGTGCTTACTGTGAAGGTGCTGAGGTTTGTGGTTACCCTGATTTCTTCAGTGAGGTGATTGCAGATTTGTGGGCCAGTCACAGTGGTTGCTCCACCTTCATGTTCTGGACTGTGAGAGTTTCTTTTTGAGAATAGTGTCACTGGTTTGGAGTTGAGCCAGTCCCACACTGTGCTTTGAGTGTGAGGACCAGGGTCCTGAATCCAGCGGGCAAAGGAAGGAGTTGGGTCACTGTGGCACAGGCTCTTTGAAGCTTCAGTAGTTGTAATTTTAAGGAGAGTGCCCTCTCCAGGGGCGCTGTAGTGAGGTGTGACTCTGCAGCTTGCAGGCCCGGTGTTTGAATAGGTACAGCTGTGTCCACATCTGACCTGGCACAGTGTTGCTGTGTGTGAAGATGTGGTTATCTGCAGATGCTGCTCTCTGGTTTCTAGACAGGCTCTCCACTGAGTGGAGCATGACATTAGGGCTGAGGACAGTGCTCTTAAACCCTTTCCTGGATCCAGCTCAACCTCCTGTTCTTTGTCACCCTAAGCTGGAAGAGGGAGATGTCTGACAGAGCAGAAGTGGCTTTCTGGACCTTGTGACATGCTTGGTCCTCCAGAGATGCCCGCTGAAGAAAGGGTTCATAGAATGAGGGGCTTATCCAGGTACAGAGGGAGAGGAGATGTGGTAACCATGTTGCCATGGACTTCAGACAGGTACGTGCAGTGAGAGTGGGCTAAGACATGGGTCTGTGGGTACTGTGCTCTCCTGCTGTGTCCAGAGTTTGCTTACCTGGCCTCCACATTGTTACATGTCAATGGAAACTGATGTTTATAGACCTGCCAGGCAAGCAGGGACAAGAGTCTCGTGGTAGCTTGGCGCAGCTGATGCTGTGTGCCTGCCTGCTGGCTAGTTGACCCCATGGTGATGGTGCTGGCTGGCCAGGAGTGTCCTGAACATCTTCTGTGTGTGCCCTGAAGGAATGCAGCTTGAGTCCAGGAGAGACCCACAGCAGCTCTACCTGTAGTGCTGTTGAATGAGGTTTGGTGTTCTCTGGGGCTCCAGCTGTGTTTCGAAAAAGGGACTCTGCAAAGATGGGGCTCTGCAGCCAGCATTAGTGACAGTGGCTTGGCATGCTCTGGCAGAAGGGGTGAGCTCCCTACCTGTGCAGCTGTGGCTCTCCAGTCTGGCAAAGCTCATGCTCTGTCTTCCTGAGCTGGCCTCAGACCACAGGGCATTATGACCTGGGCCAAGAAGGGGATACCTCTCCATATGTGCTTTCAGTAGTATTTTACTTACAGTGTGTCTGTGCAGGCCCTTGGGTGCTTGCTGTTTTAATAGGCTACCCAAGAATATTAAAGCATTGCCTGTAGCTGAGGAGCTGGCATCACTGAACCCCAAGCATTTACACATGAGGAATTGATGAATTTCTCTTTGGCACTGCTCTCTGCCTCCCGTACTTTAGTCTTTCTTGGGATGATGTAAAAGACACAAATCTAAGGACGCATTGAGATGGTTGAGAGGAAGGTGTTGTTACAGATGACATCTGAACTCTGGAGACTGTTCTCCAAAGTAACTTCAGCTGGAACTCTGGAGAACTTGAATCCCAGAGGATTAAATTCAAAACAAACTGCAAGCCGTTGGATGTAAATGTCAGGGGGTTAGTATTTGCAGGGCAGTGGAAGTGAAGGTGCGGGCAAGGATGTGGACCTGGGGACTGTGCAGTAGTGAGGCTGCTTATGAGGGGTGCTCTCGCTCTGTGCAGCATCAGGAGAGCTCACTAAAATTTGCTTTCTCTACCTGTTCTTTAGACGCTTGGGAAATAGGTCTGATGCTTCAGTTTGCAAGTTTTCAGGTGTGGAGAACAGCAGACTTTGTTGCTATTTTGGAGTGAGGTTTGCTAGATTCTGTTAGGATGTACAGGCAGAACAGATGCCATGAGCCATGGGACCTCCCCACAGCATACAGTAAACTCAGATTGTGGTTATCTCAGATGTTGTCCTCCTGGGTGCTGAGCAAGCACTTGACTCCCCCAGTACCTGGTCCTGCTGCAGGCAGGGGTCTTGCCAACCAGCCTTTCTGCCCTGTCCTGGAGTGGGTGACCTGGGTTTGTGGCGCTGGCAGAGCAGGTGCAGCCCACGTGTGTTCAGGAGCTTCTATCCAACAGGGTGGCATCAATGAAGCGGCCTATGTAAGCTAGTGTTGGAGCTGTCCTGTGCTTAGAGAGTGAGCAGTGTAGCAAAATGTCCTTTTGCTTCTGGAGGTCTCTTCTATGCCAGCTCCAGTCTTCACTGTGTGTTTGAACATAGACTGAGCTGAGTTTCCTTATCACCTGCTTTGAGACCTGTAGGACTGGGATGCAGCGCTGCCTGGCCCAAAGAAGAGCTGCTCACTCATCACACACTAAGATGTGCCTTGGGATCAGCCTTCAGTGCCTGTGCTCACAAGCTGTGGTGTGAGATGTGCCCACAGTGGGCAAAGCAGGGCTGGCCCTGAGCTTGCTTCACACACTGTGCGCCCTTTCCCTCTTTGCCTCCCGTGCACATATGAGGCGTTTGGCAAAGCAGTGGTGTCCCATTCTGCTTGCAAGGCCCTGGAAATATTTTTGTGGCCCAGCTGCTGGTGACCTGGCCACTTTTCATTCAGCTCCTGGCTTGGATGCGTTTCTTGTAGCACATTCTCATCAGCTAATCACTAGATGAAGCATGAGGTTGGCAGGAGGGCACCAACTTTTTATTTCACCCTTTTCCTTTACTGTGGTTTTAGTAGGAGGACAACGGAGAATAACTTAGCAAGTAGCAAGAGCAATTGGGGGACATCAGCTGGATGACTGACATGGGTAAGAGTGATCCACCGTGAAGGTCTGTCAGCAGGCAGGAGCTTCAGCAGAAGAAGACTAACAAAAATGCCTGAAGGAACGATTTTCAGCAGGATTGGACTCTGCAGTGGGGTGTCCATCACCATATGGAGCTGTGGCCAGAGTTGCTGTGCCTTCTCAGCAGGAAATCTGCTCAGGGTGTCAGATGTGCTCTTCATATATGTCTACAGCCAAGTCTTGAGGTGTTTCTTCACCTTCTCAGTAGCCCTATTGTGAAGGTTGATTTTTTTTGGGCCCTGTTCTACCACTGGAAAACAGAGGCACAAAGGGCTTGATTGCCTTTGAGGAGCTGTTGGCAGTGTGGCAAAGCTGTTTTCTGACAACTTGAGTTTGCTGTGCAGGATATTAACAACAGCAAGAGGGGAAGATCTGTGCTTTCAGGAATGCCATCTCATTTTTTGGCCATCTGCTTTGGGATTGCATGAGTTTGGTGCCATTTGGTGTATAGCTATCAAGCAGTAACCTTAAAAAGGTTCTTTGAGTTAGTCAGCTGTCAAGGTCTGCTGGTTGAACTGGCTTTTGTATACCTTTCTTGCTACTAAAGGTGCTGTGGGCTAAATTATGTGCCTGCTGGCATCTTTACAGGGACAGTGACCTTGAGGATGGACTTGGACAGCTAAGTGAAGCTTCGAGGGCTTGTGCGTGAGAAATAAAAGGCAGCACGAAAATGTGCAGAGTTCGCAGGCTGCTGGTTTCTGCTGAAACCTCTATATCCCTCCTGGTAGCTGGAGAGCAGCTGGATGATTTGCTCTGATGCACGAAGCCTCTGAAGCAGCTGACAATAACGCCTGTGCTTCCGTGAGCCCAGTAATTCATCAGAGGCTTTTCTTATGCTACTAGAAAGTCTGGCTCCTCATGAACACTGGTCCAGGAAGCCAGCAGGAGCTGAGCCTCATGATCCTTTCTCTGCCCAGGCGTAACAGCCAGGCACTTCAGGGAAGAAAGTCTGCTTCCAGCACCAAGAGTGTGTCCTCAGAGCTTCTTTGCCCATTTCCATCTAAAATGTAGTTGGGATTGTGCTATCCCTCTGACCTGAGGCTTTCCACAGCCTCTTTGGCAGCCTAAGCACATCTGTCTTGGCACTTGAGGCTCCCTGCTTTGTGGAGGAGCAGATTGGGTGCACTGTCCCAGAGGAACAGGAGTTGCCCACCAGGCATCTTTTTGGTTGCCAGTAAGCTGGTCCTGCTGCTGTGTTGAGCTGCCATTAGCAGTGTGCTTCTGGCTCCCACAGACAAGGAGAGAGGTTGCAAGCTAGCTGCCTCCAGCCACAGCAGGGTCCCCGAGGGGCAGGAGAGCTGTGCAAGTGACACTTGGCTGTAGGCTTTTTTGGCTTGGGCAACTCAGGACTCTCCTGTAGCATGTGGATACAGATACTGTATTTCCCCTTATTTTAAAGTAGGAAACTAAGTGCTGAGAGTGTGATGGGAGAAATGGGAAGGCTTTATGGCAGCTGGCACAGTCTGTTCCCTGGATACTCCATTCATGTCCTTCATCTTGGCTTGCTGATCAACACGCTGGGGCTAGTGAATAAAATAGAAGGAAGACTTGGCACTGGTGATGGAGAAATGGCTTTTTAAGATTTGGCAAATAGATCAGTGAATTTGGCCTGTGTGGTGGCCTGGGTGGAATGCCACACCAGAGGGTATTTGTGTTTAATGGGGAGCAGAGGTCTAGAAAGTGCCCCATTAGTGTTGTGTGACGGGCTTTACTGATGTGGTAGGAGCTTGAGCTGGGGATACTCTTGACAAAGCATGTGAATTGTGCTGGTGGGATGCTGCCCTGCAGGGGGCTGTTGCAGACCCCCTGCATGTGCGGGAGTGCTGTACCTGTTTGTGCACACCAGTACACCCTTGCTCATGAAATTGTGCCCCTCGACACCTCTGAGGGTGGTCATGTGCCTGCCCTCTCGGGAGCCTGGCCTGCTGGGTGCCAGCTGTGAGCCTGGGCAGGCTTGGCCTGCCTCCTTTCTCTTCTTCTTGACTGCATAGGTACTGAATTGTAGAGGCTTGGTTCGATATTCCTCTGGTTTTTGCCTTGCTGATGTTGAGGATTAAAATTCACTGCTCTGGGCTTGTGAGGAGCTGTTTGGAGTGAGGCTCTTGGTCTGCAGATCAGAAGGCAGCAGACATAGCAGGCTTGAGAAACCTCTTGCGCCTGGCAGCTCCTGCACAGCAGGGTTGTGGGGTGATGATGTGGGAAAGGACATACAGTTGATGCTGGATATGTCCTTGTGGCAAGGAAGGGGGTGCAGTGATGCTGGGTGCATCCCCACTCTGCACATGGCCACCTCTCAACTCCCAGTGCCACTTGGGAGTGGTGTGTCCCCTCATTTTGGACTGTCCATGAAGGTGATGAGGGAAATACATTTTAGGGTCAGCTCAGACCTGGTTTCCTTCTAGCAGCAAGCTGGAGTGCATCTCTTTGTGCATGCTGACTGGCCAGGCATGGGTTTGTGTTAATAATGTGCCTTCATTGAACAAAACCAAAGGGGTTTCAGCCATTCTGCTGCTTTCTCTTCCCTTGTGCTGTTGGTCCTCGCTTGCAGCTGGGCTTGCTGGAGTCTGAGTGATCCCTTGCTTCTCAGCCCTCTAGTATTGTGCAGCTTTGAAATAGCTGCTGAAGGTCATTGTGGTTATGGTCTTATGTTAGGAGCTGCATTTGAAAACCCCTCAGAAAGGAGCTATTGCTGGTTTTGCCACGTGAGCTTGTCATGAGAGTCATGAAGTGCAGCTGACTGAAGCTGCATTACCGGGGGCTGTATCCAGCCTGCGTGTGCTCTGTTGCTTGCTGGGTGCCAACAGAGCATCCTCTGTGCACAGGCAGTGGCACAGGCCCAAGTGTCTCCCCGGGGTCTCTGACGTGGCTGTCGCTGCAGGGCTGAGAGCTCGGGAGCAGAGTGCTGGTGCTGAGCAGGCTTTTTGGAGGGGAACGCTGTGCGGTATCACGTATTCCTTGTCCCAGGAAGCAAATGACAAGGAGGCTGTGGCAAATTATTGCCTGCCCGTCCAAGTCCTGTTGCCTGTTCTCCTGTGGGGTGGTGGAGTTTGTTGTCCTGGGAAGATGCTGCAGGATTGCCCTGTGCATTGGATGTCCTTATCAGTAGATCTCTTGGCTCCCTTGGCCCCACAGAAAACACAGTTCATTCTCCCCCCTCCTTCTTTCTTTAAAGATTAAAATATTTTAGGAACATAAAATTGCTTGGAGCATGGCTGTGGCTCCCCTCGGGGCGGCTGTTGGCGCGATGGCCTGCCTGTCCTGGACGTGTGCACCTGCCTGAGGCACGTTTGCTCCCTTACTTCGGGTTATTTGGACTTGTGTGTACATTCCTTCCTCCCCTTGCTTCCCTTCTCCTGCTCTGTGTCCTGTTTGGGGGGTGTGGGGCCTCTGCCGGCTCCCCATCGGCTCGGGGAGCACGAGGGAGTGCTGGGGCAGCTCTGAAATGAAGACCACTTGGCTGCTCAGCAAAGCCTCTGCTGATGGGATGCTGAGGAAGCCTCACTTTCCGTGGCGGTGTGAGCAGAGCTGGGAAGCTGCCTCTCCACAGCCTCTGCTGGGGAAGGAAGGTGCACGGCGCGCTGCCCCGCGGCGAGCTCGCAGGCTCCCCAGCCCCCTGCGTCGCTGCTGCTGCTGCTGCTCTAAACTACCGGGTTATTTTTAACTTGGAAAAATTACCACCCGAGATTGGCATTCTCTGCCCCCAGCGGAGGGCTGGCGGCAGGATGTGGGGGAGGCTCTGCGGAGGGCTGGGAATGCGGCTCGCCGCTCCGGCAGCCCCGGTTGCGGGCCGTGCCCCGCAGCCGCCGCTCCTCTGCCCGAGCTGCAGCCCGCGTTCCCATGGCGAAGGCAGGGAGCAGCTGCAGGCACATAAACAAATCCTGCTGCAGCAGGCTGTGGGCAGAGAGCCGGGCTCTTCCTGCCGGGCTGCTTGCGTGACAGCCCGCAGACGGGTAGCTGCTGCGGGGGCTGCGTACCTCCGTCAGAGAGTATCCCGCAGAGATGCTCTCGGTGATGGAGCGTGCTGTGGAGGAGCAGACAGCTGGGTTGCTGTTTTGCCCAGTGAAGGAGGCTTTGCTGGACTACGCAGCCCTCCCTAATTCAGCTTGCAGAGAGCTGGTGGGGAGGAGCCAGGGAGAGAAGTGTCACTCTTGTGCCGTGTTTTTCTTTCCCCCTCCCCTAGCTCTGCCTCTACAGCATTTTGCACCAGTTGTGTTGCCAGTGCTTGTCTCCCCTGTCTGGATCTCCCCGAGTGAGCGGGAGCACCTCTCTAAATCCAGTGGCAGGAAGATGTTTCTGCAGAGTCCCTTCTCCATGCAGCCCACTGGAGTGTAGTTCCCTCAGTCCCTCTGGATTGCACCAGACACTCCAGCTTCAAGCTCTGGCAGCTCTGCTGGCTGAGGCATGTTTGTACAGCTCTGCCTTGGAGCAGGGATTGATAAGGTAGCAAGACTTAAACAGTACCAGAGGGCTGCAGATATGTCTCTCTCTGCTGTTTGATGGTCAAGCCAAGCAGATGAAGAAGAGTGCAGGCTCCAAGTTCTGTTCTTGGTCTGTCCCAGCCAGACCCCGGGGTCATTTACTGCTGCTCACCTGCAGTGTGGATGAATCAGGTAGGGAGGTGGATGATGCCTGAGCCATGCTTGTTTGTCCTTGGGTTTGCTGTCTTCATTGTCAACAGCAAAACTGTTGAGGGTGGAGAGTGCTCTGGAGGTTCTTCTGGTGGGCAGGTGCTGCCAGAACCTGGGACCCTCTGCTCAGCTTGCCTGGAAAAGCCTGCCAGAACCCATGAGTCCTGACCTGTCCTCTGCTACTCTGTAGGTCTCCTAGTGATTGGAGCAGGAGGAGCAGCATAACAGCAAACTTCTTGGCAAGCAATGGCTGGTAGTTATTTCCCTCAGCTGTCTTCCGGCACGTATGGGCACCCCTGCTCCTTTGGGAATAATTGGTGTTTGCTTGTTGGGGCTGGTCCCATACCCCTAGCACATTGATCCCATTTGGCCTGACACGCTTTGGGCAGTGAGCTGGCGTGAGGCTCTCTCACGCTGTGGGATGGGGCACACCGTGAGATACCGATGCTGTTCCTGTGCCCCTGACCTCAAGCCAGGACTCCGTGAGTTCCCACGGGAGCAGCAGTACTGATGCCACAGCTGCAAAGGCCTAACATGATGCCTGATCCCGTTACAGAAATTGCATGGCTTGGTATCATTCCTGTGGTAGGGAATGGCTTCTGGCTACTCTCCCTTCTCAAGACTAAGGTTTGTTATCAGGCATGGGACACTGTTCCGTGGTTGAGCCAAGGGCTGCTGCCACAGTGATGGCAGGTAGTGGAGGCCAGAGCAGCTCTTGGACAGCCAGGAGGGCTGGACCAGCACCTCTTCCCCCAGTGAGCTCATGTGAGGCAGTGGGGTGTCCCTACCATCTCAGAGTGGTGTATACTCTCAAAGACAGCTGCTGGCATTGGCGTTGGCATGTGGGGTAAAAGACCAGGACCCTTTACGTGTGAGACAGGCTTCTGAAAGCTCTCAGTTGCCCCATTGCCTGATGCCTTTTGTTGCTGCGTTGTGTCTGGCAGGGTTGAACGGTGCCCTTGTGCTCTGGCTGTGGGAGCTAACTGCAGTTGTTTCTAAAACTTCTTGTCAGTCTGTACTGCAACCTCTGCCAGCATTTCTCAGGGCAGGTTGTCACATCCTCAGGTACCAGAGCAGCAAGGCTGTGCTGAACCACCCAACTCCCCCTGGGCTAGCTGCCATCCATGAGCCTGACTAGCTCCTGGCCTGCAGGGCTGAGCAGCAGGTTTGGACCTGGCGCTCCTGACTAATCTCTTTTCCGTCCAGCTGTGCCCAAGCACTGGGAAGATGCAGCACTTTCTGAGGTGCTTTAGCAGAGCAGACCTGATTGTCTGAAAATCTGATTTCATGGCATGGCTGTGCAATTGTCATCTCCTCTTTATCTCCCCGCCTTCCTGCTTGGTCTTTGGGGCTGTGTGCAAAGTGCTGTGCCTGTTGGGATCTGTATTTTCATGGGATCCTTCTTGTAATCAAAACTACAGGAGGGAGTAGAGAAGGACCATGTGATGCTGAAGGGGTAAGCAAGCAAGGAAGGAAGCATCACTAGAAGTCTGCTGACATATGGAGGTTGGATGCTTCTTGATGCCTCTATCTCAAAGGAGCTGCTTACTGTGAGACCTTGTCCTTGGCACCTCCCTGGATCCTGAGCCTGCTGTGCTGTGCCAGGTGCTGCTCCTGCACCTGGGAAGGCTGTAGGGAGTTGGAAGATGGATCAGATTGGTGAGTGTGCATCTCCAGTGGGCCAGTGCCAGGTACTTCGGGGAGATGAGAGAGAGAGTGTGGAGCCAGTTACGCTGTACTAGAGCACTTCTCTGGTTTGTCATAAGCAGAGGGCCCCCAGCCTGAAGTGTGGGGCTCCTGTTCACCTTGAATGTCTTTGATGAACCACTGAAAGAGTTCATCTTCCAGTCTGCCCTGTAGCAATAGCAGCTGGGAAAGCTGCTGATCTCTAAATCAAAGAATCATAGAATGGAATGAGTTGGAAGGGACCAACAGTTGCTATACTTCAACAGGTCAGGGGCTCTCACTTCTCTCCTGGTGTCCAAGAGAGCTGCTGAGAAGCAAATGTGTTCCCTTTGCTGGATTTTTACCACTTTATTGAGATGTGGCATGTATGTGCAGGGTGCTGAGTGGCTTGGTTGTGTTGGTGAATGTTTGCCACACGTAGGGGCTGAAAATCAGAATTGAAATGTGCTGTGTGGAGTCTCCTCTGGACATATTCAAAACCTGTCTGGACATGATCCTGTCCAATGTGCTTGAGGTAACCCTACTTTAGCATGGGGTTTGGGTGAGATGATCTCAAGATGTCTCTTTGAATTCCAACCATTCTGTGATTGTGTGGTGGCACATGTCAGCTTAAAAGTTTACAGTGCCCAAAGCTGCTTCCTGCTTCTGCTCTTTGCTGCAGCAGCTTTGGAGGGACTTTGGTGCAGAATTCCTGTTTAGAAAGGGGGGAAAAAAAAGAGAAAGCAAGTTTTCCAAATGGGTTATCAGCAATGTTTCTTACACATAAGTGGATGTGCCCACAAGGGCCTCCTTGTGCCCCTTGTCCTTCAAGAGGTGGTTTGTGAGCATTGCTTGCTCTTTGAATCCCACCTCCTGTTGTGCCACATTTCCCTTTTGTTTATCCTTCTGAAGAGGATCACTAAGGACCTGGTGGTGAGGTGTTGATTTTTGTTTTAATTGCACTCATTGTTTCCTGGCTGCAGCTTATTTCTACAGATAAAATCTGAGCTTTTTCCCTTTTGAAGAAGGCAGCCACCTACCTCTCAAAGGCAGCTGAACATGGCACTTGACTGCAGGGATGTGCTCTAATAAAGTAAAAAAATTTGCTGCTGTACTGGATAAGGAGTGTTTTTGGGCAAATGCCATTAGTTTCTGCAGATGCTGAGGCCTCTGCTTTGTCTGAGTTTGTGGCCCTTTTGACTGTTGGTGACAAGCCTACGGACATGACCTGGGACAACAGGCAAGGTCATGCTCATGCCTGCCCTGGGGCAGCTCCGAGCCTGAGCTGGCCTCGGGGGAGCTTCTGAGCTGCAGCTACTGCAGGTACAGTTGTGCCAGGGGCTGGGGGGCCTGGGGACATCTGAGCTGCCAGAGAAGAGAGGGGAGGACAGAGCTTGAAGATGATACAGAGCCTGGAATACAGGACTGCGTTTGGAGCTGCTGACTCTCACCTCCCTCACCATGCTGCAGATGAGATTTCCCGTCAGGAAATGAAAGTTGCTCTTTGGATAAAGGCTATGAATAAAACTTTCTTTCTGAGGTCTCTTGTTGTGTCTGTGACTGAGGGATTGTTGGAGCATCTGTTCCTGTTGGAACAGAGAATGCTTGAAGGGATATTGGTGGAAGTGTTTAGTGGGAGAATGCCATAGATTGCGCTCAGAGATTGAACTTTGTATGTCTGATCTGTGGGCCTGGTCCTAGGTGATGGTTGTGTGGATATCTCGGGAGCACATGTAGGTGTTTGGGACGGGGAAGAGCTGAGACAAGTCTGGATGTGTCCCCAGGGGAAAGTTGGGGTAGCCCCTGACTGTGCCCTCTGCCTTAGTGGTTTTGGAGTCTGTTTCCCAGGTTTTTGTGAACCACAGAATCGTAGCAGTTTGGAAAAGGCCTGTAAGATCATTAAGCCCAGTTGTAAACATAACACTGCCAAAGCCACCGTGCAGCCATGTCCCTAAGTGCTACAGCCACACATCTTTTAAATCCCTCCCTGCATGGTGATTCCACCACTGCCCTGGGCAGCCTGTGCCAGGGCTGGACAACCCTTTTTGTAGAGAAATTTTCCCTAGTGTCCAACCTCAACCTCCCCTGGTGCAACTTGAGGCCATTTCTTGCTACCAGATATAAGAGCCCACCTGACTTCACCCTCCTGTCATGGAGCTGTGGAGAGTGAGAGAGTCCTCACTGAGCCTCTTTTTCTCCAGGGTGAGCCCTGCTCCCCCTCCCCCCAACTCCCTCAGCTTCTCATGCTGCTCCAGCTGCTTCCCCAGCTTCCTTCCCTTCTCTGGACATGCTCCAGCCCCTCAGACTCATAAGGATCATTTTCTTTTGTGGATCCCAGCACTGAACCAAAGCTCTGTCCCCTGGCATCATTTCCCCCCAAAGTGCTTGTCTTGTTGGGACCCTGGGAACTAGTCCTGTTTGACTGATCCTCACCTGTGTGTATGTGTTATATTAAAGGGAGTACATCGTTTTTTGGGGTGTTTTGGTGATCAGTGAACTTAAATTAACCCAACCCTTTTTGGGGATGCGCTGTAAAAACCAACTGGAGTTTGAGATGTGAGACACCACCAGCAGTCTCCTAAAGGCAAGTGGGACATCAGCTGAGAGCAACTTGGATGGTGCAGATGCATCCCATTGCTTGCTCCTAGAATACATAACCTGTGGGCACAGTTCTTTTCTGCTTGTTAACACATGTTATTCTTGCAGCTTGCTGGCTGTGGAAGCTGTTGGATTTGTGGGCCAGTCTAATTACAGCTTGTCCCTGCAAGATGTGTTTTAATGTAATTCAGTCTTAGGTGGTGTTGGTTCTTTCTGTGATGAAGCTCCTTTGTGCAGCTGGAATAATCCTTGTCTAGCTCTTGCTGTTTTACAGTGTAAATGTGTGCCATGCCTCAGGCTGGCACTTTCTAAGGTTTCAACAGGAACGGGTGTTGTTTTTGAGAGAGAGGTTACAGAAAAAGGCAAAATTCGATCTTTTACCTGTCCTTGTAAAAATTCAGCGAGCCTTAGCACAGCATCAGCCTCTGAAAACAAACATTTGATTTTTAAAAGTTCTGTTTGTCGCTGTGCTCTATTTCCTTTGCACCTGAATGAAGGAGGGCGGGAGCCTGACACCATCACAGGCTTTGTGCTGCCTTAAATGGAGAAATGTCTTTCTCTGAAACCTTGTCCCCATTCTCCTGCTGAGCCTGAGACACAGACCCCCAGGTGTTGCACCAGCATGGCATGGATAAAAGTTTCTCCCATCCCAAGTGTACTGGCAGCCCCCTTTCAGCCCCACTCCAATGGCAGGTCTCATCCTTCAGTCCTGTCCCTACCCTGCCTTTTCTTGGGAATGGGTGGGCATGGCCCTGAAGCCATGTGGCAGACCTGAGACTTCTCCTAGCAGGGGTCTCCAACCATTTCCTTCTAGCAGCTGCTTTCCAGCCCTCTGCCTGCAGCTCCAGGCTTTCTCTAAAGGTTTCTCTAAGCCCCAGCCTCTATACAGGCAGCCCATTGCCATCCCTGTTCCAGTTGTATCTCAAGGCTTCTGCCCATCAGTGTTACCCTGACCCTAGTTTTATAGCTGAGCCTTTTGACAGTCCAAGTACAGCTCTAGGCTTTGTCCCTCTCTCATCCATAACCCTGGCTCTAGCTCTCATATTTCTGCAGAACAATGGAAAAGGCCCCACAGCCATTGCCTGGATGAAAACTGACGCAGCCCAGCTGTCCTGCCAGCCCCTGTTTGGATGTTGAAGCTCCAGCTCAGCTGTAAGCTCTGTCTTTCACTCAACCCTCTTATTTTTTGTGAAGAACTGGAGGGAAGATCCCTAACCCAAGGCTCACACAAAAGCTTTCACTCAGCCCGGGACTCTGAGCTGTTCTCACTTACCTGACCCTTTGTTTGCCTGTGGGCTCTAAGGAAGGGCCCCCACCCATTTCTTAGTGAAAGGTGTCTCCCACATGGGTCTCTTGGCATCCCCTCTCCACCGGTTTGGTGTGTAACCTACCTTTCAGTTCAGACCCTGGCCTTGGGAGCTGTTTTTCAGCTGAGCTGTAAGAAAGGCCTCTGAGCCATTGCCCAGCCCGGCCCCATTACCTTTTGGCAGTCCCTTTCCAGCCCCAGATAGGCTCTAGGCTTTCTCTGAACCCTGACCTGGGTTTCCAGCTGAACCTTAGCCGAGTCCCCCAGCCTTTTTCCTGCTGAAGGCTTTCTCCCAGGTGAGACCTTGTGCAACCCTTGCTTTGCTCAGGGGAGCCATGCCTTACCCTGCTGTCTCTGCACCTCTGGGTTTTCTTTTTCTTAGCCATAGCCCTGATTTTCCTGAGAAGCCATAGAGAAGTCTCCTACCAACTACCTGGACCAGTGTTTTCCCTCAGCCCGGCACTCTTAGAAGCTGCCAGGTACTTCTGCAGCCCCTTTCCAGCCCCACTCCAGCTGCTGCTCTGGACTTTATTTGTCTCAACATAATCCCAACCTGAATCTCATAGCCAAGGTCATTCTTGAGGAAGGTTTCTGCAAGCCCAGGTCTTTTAGCAGCCTCCACTTTCTTCTAGCCCTTTCTGGCCCCTCCGAAGCTATGGGTTTTGGCTTTCCTTCAGCCCTACTCTTAATTTCACGTCTGAAGCCCAGCCAAGGGCTGCCAGAGGAGGCTTTTCCCAAGCCAGGTGTTGTGGCAGTTCCCACTGTGCTGTTACAGCACCACTCCCCTGGCTGTCCTGTGCACGCAGAGCCGAGTTCTGGTTAGCTGGGGGTCCTTAAAATTTCTAGTGTGGGTATTTTTTGTGGGGTTTGTTTGTTTGTTTTGTTTTTGTTTGTTTGTTGGTTTGGGGGTTTTGTGTTGTTCTTTTTAAGTCCAAAAACTGCTGTTTTAAGTCAGTGAGACAGGGATTGTGCAATATGAACTTGTTTCCCTTTTTCCCCTTACTTCTTGTTCACTCTCCGGGGATGCCAGGTAGCCGTGCCTTCTGTCAGCAGGGCTGATGAAGGATGTGGATGCTAGCACACACAGGCTGCTCCTTCCCAGTTTTGCATCCAAGCTTTGGATTTGGAGTCTGGCATTGCTGCTAGCATGCAGCATTGGTGGGCAGTATTTTTCTTGTGGAACAGCTGCCCACAGAAGTTCAGTTAATAGTGCTTTTGCAACTTTCACCAGAGTATTTTCAGGCTTTTGAGTGTTTCCATTGGTGTCCTTTAAATATCCTCTTGAATTGTGAGGTGGCTGGTTGAAATGCAGCCAAGGCCATGATCACCCCAGACTTCAGGCTCCTGGAGAGGGGAAGAGGTGCTGCTCTGAGAGGTGGGCAGCAGATGCTCCTGCTGCTGCCCAAGCATGGAGGCAGTGCCGCCCTGGAGCTGGCATCATACGCTGCCGTAAAGAACTTGTGGGCCCAAGCAATTTTTCAGCTTTTAACATAGTTTCAGGACTCTCGTATGGCTCTTAAAGATAACCTGCAAAGATTTGAAGGAAAAGGAGCCAACAGCAAGTTGCCAAGTGCCTGTGATGAGGGCTATGAGCTCCCATCCCCCTTAGAGCATGGGCAGCAGTGCCATGTGCCCCCTCCACTGCGGCTGGTATGCACCCTCTCCCTGCTGCTCTGTGAGGAGGGGTGGGAGTTGTCAGAGGTTTTGGCCTCTGGTGGAAAATCTGCATATTTTATATTTTCCTAGTGTGAAACTACAGCCTCTGAATCTGGAAAATTGTTTAAAAAAAACAAGTCTGAGTTTTAAACCCTCTTTGAATACTGTTCTTGGGATAAGCAAGAGTAACAAACTGTGAGCCCTTCCTCCCACAGAGCTGGGTGGCCAGCACCGGTTTGCCTCCCCATGCCCAACAGGGCTCCCAGAAAGCTGAAAATAGTTGGTACTTCCCATCCCTGGGGCAATTATTTGATCCTCTGCAGCTGATCTGAGCTATTCTCAGAGCTAACAGCTGGCCCGGAGCAGGGTCCTGGGTTCTGCAGCAGCCTTTGGTCAGTGGGGGTAGGAGCCCTCAGTGCTGGGCTGCCGTGTCCCCACCAGCGTGGGCTCACCTGTGCTGCAGTTCCCAAATGAGCTGAATCTATGAGTGAACACACAGGGCTCGCCATCACTGTCACACAAGGTGATGAGTATTAGACATTATTTATTCTTCTGTGGTAGTTTTGGTAGTTTCTGACAGTTTTGGATGCAGTGGTTCTCTCTGGGAACTTCATCAGGATTTCCTCTGGAAGTTCTTGCCCTGCAGGCAAGGTGTGTGTTGCAGCAAGCATCTTCCCAGTCAGGCTGAAGCAGCCGAACAATGAATGCTGCTTGCTGTGGTTACAGACTGCTGGCTATGCCCTATGTTAATTGAATTAATATTAGAGAATAGTGTTTGAAACTTTGTTGTCTTTAAAGTTTTAAAACCTGGCCAAAAATATGCGTATCCCATTAAATCAGGGGCTTTGAGACTGCTGTGGGGTACGTCTGAGGTGATCTGAGATCTCTTGTGGGCCAAGGGGGACCCAAAGAGCTGCTGTTTTCACACTGTGCACAGGTTGCAGGCACACTAGCTTTGTGAGTATTTTTGCAAGCCACATACTAAGAATTCTTTGGTGTCCTGTGGCAGGTTGTCTTTGAGATTACCTGCTTCCAGCACTGTGACTCACAATGCTTCTTAGAGCCTCATGCTCACAGCCGTGTTGTGGGGTTTCTCTGTGGGCTTCACACGCGATCACAGTGACCATGTGGGAGATGCTGCGGGTGGTGCCTGCGGGGACACGGGGGTTGCTCGCAAGGTTCTGCACAATGCCCCTCACCCAGCCTGCCGTGGCCCAAGGACTTCTCAGATCAGGTGGTAACAGTGGTATTTCAAACGTGTTCAGCTCTTTGGGCAAATGTGGGCCCAAGAACAAAGTCTGATGGGTCAGCCTCATGCTGGGCAGTCAGACTCGTAGAGGGGCTCTGCAGTGTTCTCCTGGGCTGGTCCTTGCTCTAGGCAGGCAGCGTGGGCAGGGAAGCGCTTCCAGAGGCTTGGTAAAAAGCTGGGCATACTTTCTCACTGTGGGGACATCTCAGCACAGTGGAGAAAAAAGCCTGGAAGCTGATCTTGATGGGACTGGGGACCTCCTTTGGGCAATGTACTCTAAAGTGAGGTGTGGTTGGTCCCAGCATCCCCCATGCTGGACAAACAGATCTGTAGAGGAGCTCTTCCTTAGGGACTGGCACAGACTCCTCTGAGCCTTCCCCAGCCTCCTGCATTTGCCCCATTTGCTCAGCCATGCCAGCCCTTGCAAACGTTAGATGTGCTGTTGAATTGCTGATCATTCCAAGCAGAGTTTTGTCTTGGATTTTGCTGGGGATTGAGTGCAGAAAGAGAGAGTGCTGTGTTATTTTCAGCTTCAGTCCTCTCTGACCTCAGGCTGGTCTTCCCCAAAGCACAGCCCCTGGCATGTGGAGCAGCAGCAGAGCCGGGTCTGGCACGTGAGGGATTCCTCCTGCTTTTGCATCATGGGGCTGCCTTGTCTGCTCTTTTTAGCCCCCTACACAGGATATAAATATAGATATGGTCTAAAATAATAGGAAGACAGAAGCAAGGTAGGTGAAGAAAACCAGGCTTCTTGTTGCAGCACTGGCCCTCACAGGAGCTTGGGACACAGCTGCAAGAGGAGGCTCTCTGAAGCACAGTGCAGCAGGGACATGCTATGGACAGGGACATATGGACAGCCCCAACAGGAGCTTTGGTGTTGAATGGTGCCATAACTTGGCTGTTGGAAGATGTCTGGGAAGAGGGAACGTGCACTCAGGCTGGAGTGTCAGTTGGGCAATGAGTTTCAAGGGAACATGGTGATTTAGAACAATGGAGGAAGGTGCAAGGAGAACTGCAGCTCATGTGACCTTGCCTTGAAGCAAGGTGGCTTGATCCTCTCAGTGTATTGTCTGAGCACCTACCACTTCACTTCTGTGCTTCAGAGCTTTTTATGAACCAGGAAGCCTGTGTAGCTGTAAAATCTGTCTTCCATCAGATGGTCTGTCTTCCATCAGGTACGATCTTGAAAAGCATCCTCAGCAGTGGCCCATCTGCGATGTCAGTCCTGGGCAGTCCCTGGGGCTGCTCACGGTGGTTCCGAAAGGCAGTGCTGTCTCCTGAGTGCTTTGGGCTCAAAATGTTGTGTTCCTGTGTCTCTGTTCGCATGAATGAGTTAGTGTGGCACATGGGTGCTGGGTGGCACACACCAGCCAGGGCTCTGCACTCCTGAGACTCCAGCTCAGATGCCGTGCAAGCTGTGGCTAAGCCAGGCCAAGAGGACTAGATCACCACATGCCTTTGGGTATATCCCTGTTACCGCTGTAGAGCTTTATTCCTTTTTCTTTATATGTTGACCTCCTCCCCCAGACTTGGTGTGTTTCTGCAATGCCAGTTAAAAGTTCTTGAACCCTGGAAATCTTTCTCTTCACAGGCTGACTAGTCAAAGCCACTGTGTCCTCTTCGTGACTTTGCTCTGAGCTCATTTTCAGCGCCCTTTTTTCTCTTCCACCTGAAGATCATATTGAGAAGATCTCCCATTTCTGAGGGAGAACAGAGGTGAACAGGATGTGTGCTGACAGAGCTGCACATGCATATGAGATCAAAGATCACTCCTTGCAGTGAGCTGTGGTTGCTGTCACAGAGTGCTCACAGTACTGGTGTTGGGGCTGCATGGCTGGAGAACTGTGTGTGTCTGCAGGGTACTGGGAGCACTTGACCCACATGTTAGCAAGCCTCAGCCTCTGAGCTGGGAAAATCAGTCCTCCAGCTGCAGAGGAGCCACTCTTGTGGGAGTGCTGGTAGAAGAGGGAGAGCACATGGTCACTGCTTGGTCTTGGGTTGCTGTTGGCTCAGTTGTGGAATTTCTGATAATGTTTTTGGCCTCCACACAGATGCTGCAACTCCTGGAGGAGCCCAGGCTGGAGTGACAGGAAATACTGGCATGATGTGGACTTAGTATGGTGTAGGCATGGCTTGTGCTTTCAGAACAATAAAAATAAATTCAAGGAAATAGAATAGTAACCTGATGTGCCTCAAACTGTGTAACTGAAAATGTCATTGCTAGAAGCAGATGCTGTGTAGAGGCTGTGCCACAGCAAGTTGGGCTGCTCATGGAGAGGGACAAAATGCAGCTTTCAGCACTGCTCTACTCATCTCTTGAAATGCAACAAGGCAGTTCTGAGTGCATGGTCAGCCTGCCAGCATGTGCCGTGTTGGTGTGCTCACTGCATGTGCACAGTGCCTGGCACTGGGGGCTTGCCAAGGAAGTCATACCACAACATCATAAAGGAGAACTTGCCTTTGACTGCTGAAAGTGCTGGTGCCTGCCTGGTGCAGGGGTGTTGCAGGCTGGCAACACAGAGGTGGGACATGTGTCAATTAAAAGGCATAAAAAGGCATAAAAACTTGAGCATGGAGAATGAAAACTCCCCACATGTAACAGTGGCAATAAATCTGAATCTAGCAGCCTGAAGCACTGGGATGATGTGCTAGTGAGAACATGTTGATCTCCATATGAAAAACATAAGGTTACTTAGAAAATTGCTCCGTCTCATTTCAGATTAGAGTTTCTCTTATAATCTGCAAATATTTAATTAGCATGGAAATGGCTAGTTAAGTGGGGTTCTCGGTGCATACATATAGTCGCTTTCCAGTGAGGTGGTGCTCCCTAAAAGGTGGTGTGCTTCCCTTCAGGATGCTGGACAAGTTCCTGGCTCTGAGACCAGGCAGGATGCTCTGGATGCAGCAGGCAAAAGCAGACCACAGCACTGGGCAGACATGACTGTGTCCTTTTACTCCTGTCCAGCTTGTCCCCTAAAGAGATGACAGCAAGAGATGTTTGCTCCACAGGATTATGAACAGTACAGTTAAATGCCCCAGGTTCCCTGGTGTCTGGAGTCACAGCTGGCCACAGTGACTCTGGCCCCTGCCAGCCTTCCACAGGCCAGAATGGCACGTCATCCTGGGAGCTGGAGCGAGGCCTTGGGGTGCTGCCAGCCTCTCAGGGCACCCTCTCTGCAGCCAGCTCTGAGCGGGGAGACCAAGGGCTCTCTCCTGACACCTCTGGGGACTTTGTGAGGCCTGTCCTTAAACTTGAATGACTTTGCACATGGTTGGAGTGGGTATTTTCGTTAGAATCACCAAATCACTAAGGTTGGAAGAGACCTTTAAATTCAAGTCCAACCCAGCACTATCACTGTAACCATGAAACCACATCAACCAGCACCAGATTCAGATGCCTTTTAAACACCTGTAGGGATGGTGACTCCACCACCTCCCTGGACAACGTGTTCCAATGCCTACTTATCCTAACAGTGACATTTTTTTTTTCTAATATCTGATCTGAATCTCCCCTGTCTCAGCCTATGGCTATTCCCTCTGGTCCTCTCACTGCAGGCACGGTAGAAGAGTCCGGCCCCCACCTCATACAACTTCTTGTCAGGGAGCTGCAGAGAGCGATGAGGTCCCCCTGGGCTTCCTCTTCTCAGGCTCCCTCAGCCATTCCTCATAAAACACGCTCTATAGATCCTTCATGAGCCTTGCTGCCCTTTGCTGGACACACTCCAGCACCTCACTGTCCTTTTTGAAGTGAGTGGCCCACAAAGGAACACTCAAGGTGCAGCCTCACCAGTGCTGAGTGCAGGGAGATGATCGCTTGCCTGGTCCTGCTGGCTACACTGTTAGTGATGCAGGCCAAGATGCCATTGACTTTCTTGGTCTCCTGGGCACACTGCCGGCTCACACTGAGCTGGCTGTCAACCAGCATCCCCAAGTCCCTTTCTGCCCAGCAGTTCCCAAGCCACTCCTCGCCCTGCCTGTAGCACTGCATGGGGTTACTGTAACCTGGCACTTTGCCTTGCTGAACCTCATGCGGTTGTCCTTAGCCCACTGATCAAGTCTGTGCAGGACACTCTGTAGAGCCTTCCTATGCTTGAGCAGATCAAGCAGATCTTGAGGTTAAACTGTCTTTGGATCTAACTGGTATCCCAGCCTTGTTTTATCAACATAAATGCACACCCTGGCTTCAGTGCTATGGAAAGATGCAGGTGTAGGGTGGGTTCGATACTGTTGTGTGTCTGTAACAAGAGGATGGAGCATGAAGACCTGTCTGCTGCTTTGGGACCACTGCTGAGCATGAGACTGCCCTGCCATGGGGCTGGCCTGGCCCTGGCTCTGCTTGCTGTGCCAAGTAGCTGGGCTCTGGCAGCAGTGGGACGTGGGTGCCTGTAATGCCTCGGTAGAGCATGATATGTTCAAGGTGACATATGTGGGGACAGGCAGAAGAAGAAAGATCTACAGATGTTTCCCCTTGGCTCTTTGAAAGAGTGGAGGGTCTGGCTTCTCTATTCCTGTCTATCTAATGTCGACTGTGGCCTGAGCCAAGCGCTTTCAAGGGCATAGTCTGTCCTGGGCTGTGGCCAGCTGTGAGGACTCCTTGGCACTTCCCTTCCAAGGGTCACAGTGGCTCTTTTTGCAGCTATGGGCAACCTTTGCTGCTCAGAGGAGGAGGCACATGGCCTGGTAGCTGCCTCCTGCCAGTATCAGAGCAGGCTCTGTGCAGGGGACCCTCTGGGTTCAGTTGTGTCTCCCACAGCTCATCGCTGGGTGTGAATCCAAGTACAAGGAGTGTACAAAGGTGTGTGCTGAGAAGTGACTGCTCTACTTCAGTCATGGAGAAACTTCCTCCTATGCTCTGTTCTGCCATGTCCTTTTTTGAACCCATGCCCCTGTCCTCTCTGGTCCAGATTCTTGTTCAAAGCGTGCCAGTGTGCTGGCCAAGAGCTCCTTCTCCATTGCTGTGTCAGTGCTGCCAGCCACGCAGGGCTTCTGCCCTGCCTCTTGTAAACGCCTAAAGCTGGGGGTGGTCTGCAGCCTGCCACACTCATGGAACTGCCAATGGCCTTCCCTGATACTGATCTTAACCTGGGAAAAGTTGTTCCTGAGTCATGTTGCACTCCCTGGGGAAAACAAATAGGATACCCTGCCGAAGTCTGGTCCAGAGGTGCCCTGGGAAGGAGAATGGCAATCTGCAGGCAGAGGGCTGCTTTATCAGTGGGGTCCTGGCTCTCCTTCCTGGGCTGGAGAGCCCAGGAATATCCCTGCCCCACACAGCCATTCCTGGGAGCACTGAACCTGCAGCATCCCCCCAGGTGCCTGCTCAGTGTCCCAGTGAAGATCCTGTGCCTGGCCTCGTGCTGCTGGCACTGAGGCCCATAAAGCAAGGCTGAAGCTTGGACCCATGTGCATCTGGGTCACAGTGCTGACTGCTCTTCCCTCCCTGCAGCCATTGCCCTGCCAGCCCAGTGTCCCCTGCTCAAGATCCTGCCCTAGCCTGAGGATTGGGTGCCTGGGAAGGAACAGGTGGGGTGGTGCTGGAGTAGCAGCCGATGGGAGCAGGTGTCAGGGCTGCGGGACAGCCACCAGGGATGATGGCAGCAGGGCTCAGCAGCCCTTGCTGGACTCTGGAGGTAGCAGAGCTGGCCCACTTGCTCACTGTAGCACCAAGGGTCTTGGCATCCTTCACCCTTGTTTGGCTGCTGCAGATGCCTGTGCTAACACTGTATGGAAGGCAGTGAGCATGCTGGGACCTGGGCCACTGAATGTGTGTGATCCACAAGACATGATTTTTTTATTTGATTTTTTTATTAAAGCAAAAGCCCTGAAAACCCAGAGCTGAGTGATAGGCCTCTTGCAGGCCACACAAGAGACATAGAGCCTGGGCTAGCCCTGTGTTGAGGAACTTGTAGCAAGGTATTTATCTTGACTTTAGCTTGCTGGAAGTTTTGGTGCCATGCAGACAATGTATGAACCTTTCTCTTTCCCTGACATCTCATGCCTCTCAGTGAAACCTGTGTGCTCCATATGGAGCCCTTGCTGGGCTGGGATGGGAGCAGAGGGCTACAGATGCCCTCTCCTGGGCTTACTTTGGCCTTGCCTCAGGCATTGGAGGTGGCCAGAGCTGCACTGGTGAGATGCAGCAGCTCCTGCAGGGGTGCAGATGGATGTACCAATGTCCTGCTCTACTGCCATGGGAGAATCCTGTGCTGCTGGATCCCATCCTGGTGCTGTCCAGTTGTGTCAACTGGAGAAATGCACAGGCTCTGCAAGACCTCACAACCATTTGGTGATGGAAAGAACAGAAGAAAATTGGTTAAACACTGGAACAGGCTCCTCAGGTCATGGCACCAAGTTTGTCTGAGTTCAAGAAGTGTTTGGACAACACTCTCAGGCACATGGTGTGGTTCTTGGGGTGTCCTACACAGGGCCAGAAGTTGGACTCGCTGATCCTGATGGGTCCCTTCCAACTCAGCACGTTCTGTGATTCTAAAATCTGTGAGTGAAGGGCTGGGAAGCAGAGTCAGGGCAAGAACAACTGCTGCCCTGGGAGGTAGGAGGGACTGGATGGGCCCTGGCAGGCCCTGTTGGGTGCCAGCTGGGGGAAGACCAGTTCACTCGAGTGCTGCTAGCAAGGAGGGGTAAGCTGAGCACCTTGGAGCCTCCTGCAGTACAGAAACCACTGTGAAAGATGAACCAAATCCAGGTCTTCAGCATTTCTGGCAGCAAGCAAACCCTTGGGATAGGACTGCTCTCTGCTGAAGCCCAGCAGGATTGTTCTGAGCTGCTGTGGCCACTGGGTCTCAGGTCTCTGCCTGGTCCTTCCTAGAGAGTGCCTCTGCTGCAGCTGCACATGTCTTCCAGCTCTGTGTCCTCCAGGCCATCCTGGAGCGCATTTGGAGCAGTACAGGAGTGGCTGTCAGGATTAGCCATGAGAAAGAAGTCCTGTGTCATCCTGTCCATAGATACCACTGGGTGTCTTGCCTTGCTCCCGTCAAGCTTGACTTAGATGTGGACCATGCTGGCCTGGCCCATACCTTGTAGCCAGGACCAGAGTTAGAACCCTTTACCTCTTCTTAGTGTGGTGGGTGTGTGCCATGGACCAGCATCAGCATGCAGAATCGGTCCCCTCGTGCTGGCCTAAGCACTGCCCACCTGTAGGGCCCAGTGGGTTTTGGTAAGGTCTGGGCCTAGCAGGGTGCTCCTGGTGGGAAGTGGAAACACGGTGGGGGTCGCTGGGGCTGGCCAGTGGGATGACAGTGATGGGAGCTGCACTCCTGTGTCCAGCGAGTCTGACAGCTCATGGCTTGTGGAGTGGGGTTTGCGTCATACAGGAAGGAAAAGAGAGGCAGGTGTTTGTGGGATTTGTGTCTAAAACACTTGTCAAATACTTCTGAGCTCTTTGGCACCCGTTGCTGGCACTGTGGAGCAGACAACTGCTGAGGGTCGGCTGCCCAAAAAGCATCTAGTACTGACTGCTCTGTTGCGTGTGCCATGGCTGAGGCTGCTTGTGGGAAGGGCATGGGGCTGTGACCTCACCCTGTCCCCTTGACTGAACTCACAGTGCGTTCATCCTGGGAAGCTGTAGCAGTGCCCCATCCACCCAGGACTGATGCTGTTTCCAGTGCTGTCCCTGCCTGTGGTGGGGCTGCTCCTGGCCTTTCTGCTGCCCCAGCACCAGCAGGAGGAAGGCAGAGAGCTTTCTCCTGAATCTGGCAGTGTCCAACCTACGCCCAGTCCCCAGGGGAATCAGACCTGGGCAGGTGCATGTCTGCTCACCAGCCAGCCTGGTCCTGAGTGTACATGACAGTGCGTGGAGGGTATGCTGGGTGCCATGTCTCTGCGTTTGGGCACAGCTGCTCTGGCAGTGCCTGCAGGAAGTTGTAGCCATCATGAAGAGATGGCTGCTGGCCAAGCTGGACCACAGACACTGCTTGCAGAGGGCCTGGAGGAACATTCTTTTTGTCCCACAGAGCTGTTGGGGTGCTGCATTGCCACAGACCTCTCGTTGGTACTCTTGTCCAGAGGGGGACAGTGTGGGGACTTGGTCATACAGGCCCCTGGCACTAAAGTGCTGCTAAGAGCTGTACTTGAAACTGCATCCCCTCTGGCCAGGCGTGCTATGGAGGAGTTGCTTGGGAATCACCCCTGCCTACAGCCCATCCTCCTGTGAGCTATGAGGTGGGTGCTGCTCACGCAGCATCCTCCTGTGCTGCAGGAACATGGGCCTGAGGACACAGCCAGTGCTGCACCCAGGGCTGCTGCAGCTCATGGGGAGATGCTGTGTGCCAGCATTGCTGCTCCCCTCCTTGCTTGCCCCATCCTCATTCCCACAGCAGCTCCTCTGTGGTTGTGGTCGGAGGGCTTGCATTCTGCCTCAAGCTCCTGTCTGCGTCTCCTTCTACTGTCATTGCTGCTTGGCAGAGGCTGCTTTGTTTACTGTTTCCCTCTGCTGCTGCAGATTTTTCAGCATCCAACATGTCTCTCAGTGGGCTCTGGGGTGTATTTGGGGCTCTGGGGAACTGGAATGTGTTCTCTGCTAGCCCCAGGTGTGCCACTTCTTGCTGAAACTTTGACTGCCAGGTTGGTCGTGTCCAGTGGGTTCAGGAAGCACCAAGCTGTGGGGAGATCTGTGGCTGGGCTCCTTGCTGTGGCTCAGCAGAGATGTCCCCAGGGTTGTCCCTAAGATTGTTTCAGTCCAGCAGCTTTGCTGCTCTGGGCAGCACTGGGGCTGGCTCAGCCTCCTGGAGGGATGAGTGGAAGGATGGAGTACCTCAGGTTCACCAGTCTCATCATTGTGAATTTTTTTTGTGTTGTGTCTTGCAGAAATAACATTCATCCAGATTTGATGATAATGAAAATACAGAAAAAAGAAAAGCAGGTTTGTGACCCTCTCTCCTTCTCCCAACTCAGCTGGCAAGGCCTGGGGATTTATGTCCTGTGTGCTATATGGAACTTGTTGCAGTGGGTGGGTGGTGGGAAGGAGGCCAGGGTGGGGGAAGAGTCTTGCATTTCCAGACAGGATTGCAACTCAGCACCTTGAAATTTCATCTGAGCTGCAGCCTAGGGCGGGCCATTGATCAAGGTGGATTTTATCTTCAGTAGTAGAAATGCTCTTGATTTGGTGCTGTCTCCTGTGGAGGAGCAGCCCTTCTTTTGCCACAAAGCCCATAGTATTGGTTCTTTCTGGTATCTCATTACAAAACCACGCATTTGCTATGATTGCTGTTACTAATATGATACTGAAGGACTGACACCAGCTGGGAGGTTGGGGAAGACCATGTCTGGGAGCTGTGGAAGCTTGGTCAGGGAATCTTCTTCATTTACTCAGAAAAAATCCCATCGCACCAGCTGCCATATCTGGATTGCTTCATTGGATCATAACAACCTGCTGCTTCCAGAGGAGACTTATGAGGCAGTGGTCTCTGTATTAAGCGTGTGCAGGGGACCATCAGCACTCTGCTGTGGGAAAGGACCATGTGTGGAGCCGTGCTCTGCCTGCAGGGGTGAAATATGGCTGGAGGTGTAAAACAGACTGGTCTGCCCAGAGCTAATTTGTGTCTGTGCTGCTTTTAATGGGAAACCATTAAACTGAGCATTGAGCTAGGAGATAAATCTCTTTGAGAGCACGAGCTGGTGCCATTTCTAACCAGCTCTGAAAGTAGCGTGTGCTGCTCAGGGCACTCCAGTCCACATCACCATGGCAGGTTTATGGCAGGAAGAAGGTGGAAGAGGTGAGCGTGCTGTTATGGGCTTGCAGCAAGGCTAATGCTGTGGATATTGGCAGTATCTGTAGGAAGTAGTCAGTTTTTCAGTGTGTCCTAAAGATGCTGTGAAGAAGCAGAGCCAGCCTCAAGGTGAAGAGAAGGAGGGGAGCTGGTCTTGCATACCAGCACAGCTGGATTGCTCCTGACACAGGGCAGGGCTAGGCCTGGAGGAGAGCTGGGTGCCTTGGGGTGTGGGTTTGTGATCCTCCTCTGATGATGAAGCCCAGGTAAGAAATTCACACCACTCATTGGGCTAATAATAGCAGGTTTGACTGCTTTGGAAATGTGATTGCTGAGGTGATGTGGGTTTTAAGCACAGCAGAACCGTCCTCCACCAGCATTTGGAGATTTTAGAGGGCTCAACTGCTGAATTGTTTTGTGTAACTGCCCGTGCAGATAAAATCTGTGAGGGAGATAAAGACATGCTGGTGTGAGCAAGGAGGGATAGAGGTCCAGCTGCTCATCTCCCGAGCTCTCTAAGCCAGCAGCAGTGTAGGACAATCCTTGCAGCATGTCACGAGGTGGGCTGCAGAATTCCCAAGTTCAGTGTTTGGAAGAAAGCCCGACCAAGCTGTGCTCTTGGGGGCACTCTTGCTTCCAGGTTGAAGTGGTGAAGGGAAGGGTGACTCCCTGTCATGCTCAGCAGAGCATCATTGAGGGCAAAACTAGCAAGAGCTGCCATTTCACATCACTCTGAACACGTGAGCCCAGGAGCACCCACACCTTGTAAACAGACTTCTCATGACACCCAGGAGGGCTGTTGCCTTCCTTTGAACAGTCTCTGGAGAAGATGAGAGGCTTGTGTGCTTCCCAGAGCTCTCCAAGGTCATGTATTTTCATACCTGTCTCCCTGCCAGCCTCTCTCCTGCAGAAGCTCCATGTTGGTCATCATGTAGGTGTAGGTTCAGGCCATGGGTGAAAAGGCTGGCAAAACACTCTGCTTTCCCAAGCCCTTGGCTGCCCTAGGCCAGTGCTTTGTCATGCCCATGTCCACTGCCAGTGGATTGGGAAACCTGGACTGGGAAGATGGAGTCTCATAGTGGGCTGTCTGGGAAGGAGCCCCTCTCAGTGCCCCTTTGATGCCCCCTGCTGCGCTACCACTCTGCCTCCACAAAGTTCCTGGGCACTGCCAACTGGTGCAGTGTCTGGGAGGCTGTTGTTAGCACAGGCAGGGTCTGTGCTTGCACGACTCTTCTTCCTTAGTAAGGCACAAAAATCTAGTGCATTTGTCACTTAGCTGTGACTAACTCATGAAAGCTGTCACTTGCCTCATGACTTATGAGTTTTCATGCCAAGGTGCCTTGTCTGTTGGCAGAGGTGGAACAACAGTGCCTGGGTACCCCTGAGAGCAATGACAAGCAATGGATTTCCTCTGAGGGCTCAGCAGCCACTACCATTTCCTGGGCTGCCTCTCTTGTCTGTGTCCTATTTGTCCCTGAGCACTGAAGAGTCTTCCAGTCCTTATTTCTGCCAAGCTCTGACTTACTGAATAACCTGAGAAATACTGAACTAAAATAAATGCAGTTACCCCACAATACCTCTAAGTCTCCTTATTCTACAGCCATGGAAATGCTCCCATCCTGCATGGACTGTGGGAGCAGAGCAGCACTGATTGCCTCTTGGAGACAGAGAGATGGAAAGCCCTGTGAATCCTTAGTTCCTACCTTCTCCTGGAGGGCTCTTCTGACTTTTCAGCCTGGGCTTGGAGGTGACAGGAATGGCTGGATGCCCTGCAGTGTGTGGCTGGCAGTGTGGGGATGCAGTGGGGAGCAGCCCAGGGCTGCGGCACCGTGTGGCTGCTGGGCAGCCCTTGCAGCAGGGAGGCCCGTGGGAGGATCTGTGGGAGCTCTGCTTGCCTTTGCTTTAAGCACTCACTGCGTAAAATGAAGGATTTTCCTAAATTTGATGGGTCTGTTTAAGCAAAAGGTGAGCTTTGCTCACTGAAAATGCTGCTGAAGGTTGTTACCAGAGCAGGGTCCTGAGCAGTGGGAACCAGTGCAAGGAGACAGGAGCCATCTGAGCCTAAGGGCACTTGTGTCTCTGTCCCAGGTTATGTCTGTGGGCTGCTGGTCCATACTGGGTGCTTTTTTTGTCACAATGAGACTGTCAGGTGCGATGACCCTTGGAGCTGGATGCATGGAGGAGTTTTGGACACCTGCTCTGTAAGGGTGAAGGGCAGCAGAAGCAGTGAGCTGCCAGGGTGCTCTTCACCTGCACCCACAGCCAAGAGTGCTGCTCCTGGTCCTCCTAGGGCTGCACAGGCTCTCCTCTTCCCGTGCTCTTTCCCTGCCTTCCTTCCCAGCCTGGCAGAGAGGACTGAGCAGAGAGGACAGCCTGGACAGCCCAGGGCAGCAGTGTTGCTCTCTGCCCCACCCATGCCCTGTGCCAGAGTGGTGGGAACACACGTGCCCACTGCCAGGACTGGCCCGGTCACAAGACGGAGCTTCCTGGCCAGAGATGTTGAGGGCTGCGTCATGGAGGAGTGTCTCGGGAACAGAGCCAGGCCCCACCTTCATCATGCACATCCCATGGTGACTGCAGAGCGTGCTCAGAGACATGATGGAAGGTGGCACTTGTATATTTTTAGCTTCTTCTGCATTGCATTAAGAGCTGGAAACAAGGAATGTGGACACCCAGCAACCAGAACACAACAGCCTGTGCTGTGCATACTGCTGGTTGGGATGGCAGCAGCTGGAGAGGTTGGCTCACCAGCCTGCCAAAACCCCCTGTGCCTGTTCTGCTCCCATCGGGCTCTGCAACCAGCTGTGTGGAGAGACTGGGCTGGGGATGGCTGGCATGACCATCTCGGGGAGGCAGAGCTGTGTCACGGTGCCCATGCTGGGCTGCTGGTGCCACGGCAGCCTGGCCCATGGCTGTGGTCAGTGCTGGGGGGGAAACCAAGCAGCAAGGGTGCCGGGCAGCACCTGGGCATCAGTCTCTGCCTGAAAAGCATGGAAACCTTTGATAGCCTCTGCTCTCAGGGTCCTTGTGGACACTCCATGTACAGAAAAAATCTCTTTGGGCTTTGAGCCATGCCCTAGACCCAAAGCTACCTGCTGCTCTCCATTCTTACTTGCTTCCTAGGACTCTCATCCCATAACATCCTAGTGTCCTACTGGTCCCCTGTCCTAATTGCAGTGCCCTTTCCCCAGTTCCCTTCTCATAATGTCATAGGTGTCATCCTGGTGCCCTACCCTAGCTGTCCACTGCCTGCCCCCAGTTCCCTCCTTCTTCCCTTCCCCCTGTTCCCTTTGCAGGTACGTGGTGCAGGCAGGTGAGGATGAGGGTTTCATACCCAGGTCTGACCACAAGCAGTCCCACTGGCCTGAGCTGGTCTTTGCCCTCAGCAGCTGTGGGGTAACACTGCTTAACTTCACTGCTCCTGAGCTCCTGCACATGTGCCAAGTGGAGTTGAACTGTCCCTTTACATCCCTGTGAGCCCAGCTTTGCTGGAGGGCTTGGAAAGGGTCAGGGGTGCTGTGTGACCCTCACGGGCTGGGGCAGCTGTTGCACCTCGCAGGCTCAGCAGTTTGGGAGAGAGGAGGGAGCCCTTTAAGGACCAGGAGCAGGAGCTACTTTGCCTCCCACCTCCTGGTGGTGTTTTCCCCCAGCCCCTGAATAAAAACTCAGGAGTAAAATTGAGACTATAAATGAAACAAACCAATTTTAAGTTAAGGAAACACACCACTAAGGCCCACCCTGACCTTGGTTTTGCCCTAGAATGGAGTTGTGCAATTATAAGTGCGCTCTGTTGGCCTCCACGGCTCTCTGGGGAGGTTTTAAACATTTTTGCCCTGACCTTCTCTTTGACAGTAGTTAGACGCATGGGACAAGACTCCGTGCTGCAGCTGATGCTGAGGGACTGTATGAAATGTGATTTATAGAAGATTCTTTTGTGAACAGAAAAACCTACAAACATTACATAAAAGTGTATTCTGGAAACGTGAAATCATTACAATCATCACCAACAAAATGCCAGTTGAGAGACAGTGCAAAGGCAGGGTTCTAAGGATAGAAAGGGTTCTGGGGAAGTGGAGGCTGCCTGTGTTGGGTACCAGCCATTCAGAGATGGGCATCACCTGCCAAAACCTGGAAGTCATGATCTTTACTTCTCCCCCGCTCCAAAATGCTCCAGAAGCAACAAAGCTGCATGCTTAAGTAGGCATGTAAGTAGACATGTAGAAGAGGCAATTGAATGAAAATGTTTCTCTTTGGTTAAAAAAAAAAGGTTGTAATAAGAAAAAGGAGACATAGTCTGTGAATTTGAAAGTAAACCTTTAGCAAAGCAGGATTACATATATTTTTAGGAACTGCTAAGGACACAGAGTCTTAATAAATCTTTTTCCAACTATCTCAGGACTAAAAAGCCTTTAAGAGGAGTCACAGGGTAAATAAGGCATTGAGTGAGGGCTCATGGCAGAACAGCTTGATCAGGAAGGCTCCCTACCCAGAGCCATCCCTGATGCCAGAAGGCATCAAAGACTTGCCCTTAAATTAAAGGGTTTGATAGACATTTCTGAGCAAAGTAGTGCAAGCCACGTGCTTTGATAGTGTTTGCTCCAGAATTGTAAAGGAGCCTCATGATTTTTAGGAATTGCTCATAATGTTGGGGCTGTTGCCCATCAGGGCCACATTATGGAAAGGAAGAGGGGAGTAAATGTGAAACTAAAGGCCAATAGATTCACTTGGGTATGGAGTAAATAGTTAGGAACTATAATAACCACTTAATTTCTGATAATATTACACTGGTGAAAAGTCAGCATGGCTTTTGCAGAGCAGAGTTAGTCCTTGCAATCTGCCAAGGATTTTAAAGATAACTGGATCACAGGGATGAAGTTGGGCTGCACTGGTGCAGGGCTCATGGCTTCTAGCCAGCTGTTGACGAAGTTTCTCACTGAATGCTCTTAGAGAAGTGTTGTCCTGGTAAAAGTTCTTTCTGTGAATTAGTAACTGGTTAAAGGCAAGGAAGCAAAGTACAGGGAAGATGTTGCTGCTTTCACAGTGCAGATCAGGGAAGAAAGGTGCTGACTGATTCCTGCAGGCATCTGAGATGCTGAAGTGGAAGTGGAGGCTGAAGAGCTGAAAAAAGTCTCAAGATGTGTCCAATAAAACATGTAGGGGAACCAGCCATGCGCATGTTTTCACTGGGGGCTGTCCCTGCTCCTGGAGGAGGCTGTAAAATGCTGGCAGAGAGTTTGCCATCTGCCTACAGGTTGTTCCAGAGGTGCATTCAGGGGTTTGGAAAGGGAGAAGGAACAGAGCAGAAACCCTCCTACTGCTCTGTGGTACCTCTGATGCTGTGTGCTTGCTACTGCCACCTGATCGCCTGTAGAGTTGGAAAAGGTGCAGAACAGGATTAGGCAGGTGTTTTGAGGGCTGGCCCAACCCACCTGTGAAGAGAAGGTGACTTGTTACCTGTACCTTAGCTGGGCCAAGAGAGCTCTGCAGGGGCAGGATGGCAGAACTGATTTGTACAGAGTGGGTGACAAGGAGACCCTCTCATACCCTGTCCACTTACGAGGACAGCAGGATTTAAACAAAATTAGTGGGTTTTCCCCATACCTTATGAGTTTGAAGTACTGAATGTCTGTGGGTACTTTGATGCCCAGGGTTGCAGGTGGATTTGTCATGGTGTGGGTGCAGTGTGTTGCTGGAGCTCCTGAGATGGGGCACAGAGGTGTTGACTGCCCTGCCCCACTCCTGCTCCTCCGGGTCAGAGCACAGGCCTGGAGCATCCCCCAGCTTGTCCAGAGCAGCCTGCTTTGCCCACCTGCTGTGGTGAGCGTTCTAGGGGTACGATTTGCCAGGTTTAGGCTCCTGCAACTGTATGTGTTGCTCTCCTGTAGCAGAGCTCTCCTGGTAGTATGTCACTGTTGGCCAGTGCTGCAGAGTGGCTGGTAGCCCAGTCACAGCCAGGGACAGCCTCGTGGCTCATGCAGACGTGTCTCAGGCCAGTCAGCCCGAGGTTGCTGCTGTAGCAGAGCCTCCCTGCAGTGCCGTGTCCCCATCAGCCTGACACCAGTCCTTCAGCCTCTCGCCCTTTGGAAGCAGGGGTGGTGTTCCCTGTGGCACAGGGGCAGCAGTGCGGGCACAGCAAGTTCCTGCCTGCCACAAAGAACCAGCTGTGCTGCTGCTGGCAAGTGGCAAGGCTGCTCTGCAGCCACGCAGAGGCACAGATAAGGCTGGCACTGCTTTCTTAGGCCTTTCCTGTTGACAAGAAGCCAGGATAAACTGAACCTCATCAAGGGTAAGTAGAAAAAGCCCATTCCCTGGTTCGTGGCAGTGAGCCAGGCTCTCACTACAGACTATACTTGGCAGCACAGTCCTATGTGGACTTTAAAAGCATGACACAGAGCGTATTTCCCTCAAGACAAATCAGGAAGCCTTGGGAGCAGTAGGGTTTCTGGGCTGGTAGCACCTTGCCTGCAGTTGGTGGGAAGCAGCCTGGTTTCCCTGTCCCTTTGTGCATCTGCTGCCCATGTGAGCCCTGGCCGTGAGCCTGGTCCCACAGGCTGGCATTTGATGGCCTGTTCATGGCAGAGCCTGTGTCGGCCTTCTGACTGCTCCAGCTGGAGGCGAGCGCTGCTGACTGGGACCAGCACTGCTCCTGAGACACAGCAGGCCTGATCCCACAGGGATCCCAGGGCAAGGCACTGACACTGAACATTAGGAAAGCAGTCTGCCAGCTCTTCAGGGAGATTGTCAGTGGGATTGCCTGGGAGACTGCCCACTGGGACAAGGGAGTGGAACATAGCTGGCAGATCTTTGAGGGAGCCTGTGTTGGGGCAACCCCCTGTATCAGTCCAGGCTGGGAGATGAAATAGATCAAAAGCAACCCTGCCAAGAAGGGTTTGGGGGTGCATGAGAGGCTGGACATGTCCTGACTGTGTGCACTGGCAGCCCAGAACCAACCATGTCCTGGGCTGCATCAAAAGCAGCATGAGGGAGGTGATTCTGCCCCTCCACTGTGCTCTGGTGAGACCCCACCTGCAGTGCTGCCTCCAGCTCTGGGGTTCTCAGCACAACAAAGATATGGAGCTGTTGGAGCAAGTCCAGAGGAGGCCACCAAGTTGATTAGGGGGATGGAACACCTCTCCTACGAGGAAAGGCTGAGAAAATTGGATTTGTTCAGCCTAGAAAAGAGGAGGCTTCAGGGTGACATAATTGCAGCCTTCCAGTACCTAAACAAGGCTTACGTGAAAGATGGAGAGGGACTTTTTACACAAGCACGTAGTGACAGAACAAGGAGGAATGGATTCAAACTAAGAGAATGTAGGTTTAGATTAGCTATTAGGAGGATGTTCTTCACTGTGAGAGTGGTGAGACTCTGGAATGGGTTGCCCAGAGGAGTTGTGGCTGCCCCATGCCTGGGGGTGTTCAAGTCCAGGTTGGATTGATTCTAAGTTGTTCCAGCTGATCCCCAGCTTGTGAGATCTGAGGAATGCAAGGCTGAGACTGATCTCGTTGCACAGCCAGTGGGTTTGAAGGCAGCATCTGTAGTGCTGATTTTCTGCTGGCGCAGTGTAGATGCCCATTAATTGCTTGGGTGCCCTTTGATGGGTGGTCCATGTGGTGGGATGGCTGCTCTCCCCCATCCCAGGCTGCTGACGGCAGCAGGGCCAGGGCTGAGCACTGGAGGCGACTGCAGGCAAGGCAGGGGTGCTGACCAGTGCCAGCCAAGCCTGCGGCCCCACTCACAGGTGGCTGCAGAGGCCTTTCCCCCTTGCAGTCTGTTTCATTTAATGCTTTTATCTAATCCAAATCAGAAATCCAATTGTACAAAGTACCCTGTGTCTAGACCACCCTGGATGGGCTCCAGCCCTCAGCCTGTAGGATGTAAAGGTTTGCATTCTCTGACATGTCTGAGGAACTGGACAATGCTGCGGTTCTGCGCGGCCAGGGCATTGCTGCCAGAGGCACTGGCACCTCATCACCAAGGAAGTGGCTTGTGAAGGAACCAGCACCCCTGGCCTGGGGCAGCCGTGGTTGTGGAGTACCAGGGCGAGCACTGCCCCTGTCCCACAGGCACGGTGCTGCCCAGTGCCTCCTGGCCCACTCACCAGCTACCTCACAGCTTCCCTACAAGGAGATGCCACCTCCAGGCTGGCAGGATGGCCCCATGTCTTGTCTCATGGAACAGCCACCACAGGACCAGCTTTCCAGCCCTGGTCACACTGCTGGGCTTGATCTGGTGCTGCTTTGCCAGACCTGCAATGAGCCACCCCAGCAGTGGCTGCTGCTTCCCTCTGGTCAAGGCTGAGCCATGCATTAAAAGGAGGAGCTAATCAGGTGGTTGTGAGTGTGAAGTTTGCCGTCTCCTGTGAGCGCTGTGGGGTTTGCTCTGCCACTGTGGGGTCGGAGGAGCAGCTCAAACCACATGTGCTGCCAGGGCAGCGGGCAGAGACCTGCCTGGGCACCTGACAATGTTGGGCTCCCAGCAGTGCCACACAGGATTGGTGCTGGTCATGGGCTCAGCTGCTCTCCAGTGGCCTCTGATCACAGGCAGGGAGGAGAGTATGCAGTGGGCTGACTGAGGTGCTTCCTGTGCCAGGGCACTGGGAATGGGAACTGACTGGATGAGCAGCTGAAGCTGAGCCTGACATGTTCCTGTCCTCATCCCTGCTGCACACAACTGCACTTCTGCCCAGTTCTTTGTGCATTTGGTCTGTCCCACCCTGGCAGCTGCTGTAAGGGATGTTTCTTGTTCCCATAGTGAACGGTCACCCACAGCTCCCTTCCTCAGGCTGTCTTCTGTCAGCCCCCTGGCCTGGACTGCTCTCAAGGAGCTGCGATCTCTGCTCATTAGCCTGGGTCTTTACCACAGGCACTCCTGCTACTACTCGAGCAGAGCTGGACTCTTGAATGCTGCTGTCTGGCCATACCTGCCACGGTCAAACATGCCAGGGAGGGAACCGAATTCCTTTCAGTGTTCAGTGCTGGAAAGTTTTCAGGAAGTGAAACTGCAGCAGGAAGGGCAGCTCTGTTCTCCTGGGCTGGAGAGAGCCTCAACACACGCAGCACCTCCCGGGAACGGTGCTCGTCTAACGGTCTTTTGCCTCGAGCTCTGCCCCATATGGAGCTGGCGCCCACTTCTTGGTGTTGCAGGCTGCAAGGCATCCTTAATTCCCTCTCCTTGCCCTGCCAGGACAATCCCTGTATCTGGGCAACAGGCAGGAGGTGGCCTGGGCATATGAGTTGCTCTGATCTCAGCAGAGTGGGGTCTGGAGTGTTCAGTCAAAGGCAGGACAGTGTTAGGGGCACGCACTGGGGCCAGCCACCTCTGCTCAGACCTGCATGGGCCTGTCAGCCTCTCATGGGCAGGGAAGGGGCATCCTCCCTGCTGAGCAGCATCTGCTCATTGTGGCCATTAGCCATGGAGGGACTCTGCCACACTGCACTGGGTGATGGGAGCCTCGTGGGGCTCCGGTTCCACCCGGGGCAGCTGCGTTTTCCAACTGTGGCATTGCTTCACTCGCTGCCTTTCTGTTCTCTCTGCAGCTGCCGAGCTTAAAAGCACTGAGTCTCTCCCCAATGTCGTCTACCTGGGAGTGCAAGGCACAGGACACCTTTGCCAGCAGCGAGGAGCAGGACGAGGTGCCCCACCAGGTGACAGTGACGGCTACGAACACGGGCAGCCAGTGCCAGTGCCCAAAGGAGGAGACCAGTGGAGCTCCGCAGAAGCGGACAAGCACCCAGAATGGGATGCAGGACAGTGGGGGCGGAGGCACAGGGGTGAAGAAGAAACGAAAGAAAAAGGATTTGGGAGAGCAGGAAGGGGGTGATAAAGCAGCTGTGGAGGTGAAACCAAAGAGGAGGAGAGAGCCTAAAGAACCAAAAGAGCCTAAAAAGACAAAGGATTCCAAGAAGCCGAAGGAGCCGAAACAGAGGGAGTTGGCCAAGAAGCCCCGGAAACCTCGTGAACCCAAAGCCCCGAAGGAGCCTAAAGACAAGAAGAGCGGTGCTGAGCCTGCCCCCAGAGCAAGACCCAAGAAGAGCAGGTGGGTGGTGGTGTGGCCATGTGTCTGTGCCTGGTGTGGACAGGGCTGTGGGCTCACAGGAGCTGCAGCCCAGAGAGCTGGGTGTGCAGGCTGCCTGTGCTGAAGGGTGGACGTGCCAGCTGGGTGAACTCTCTGGCCACGCACACACAGGACAGGCAGGTGCCCTCTTGGTGATGAGACCCTGCAAGACCCCAGATCCGTAAGAGCACCAAAGAATCTTGGCCTCTCCTTGGTTTGGCCTTTATGCCAAGTGTCTGGGGCCAAAGGGACCTCAGGGTGGCATCCCAGCAGGACAACAAAGTGCTGTGTGGCAGAGGGCCTGTCATACCTGTTTTGTATTTGAGTGAGAAAAACCTGACCCTGGACTCCGTACAGGTGAGGGCCCCCACACGCCCAGGGGCTGGCAGTCTGCCTTCCCTCAGCTCAGGTCTGGGAGGATGGTGGAGCACATCCCATCCTGTCTCCCTCTCTTGGGTGGCAGGACCTGCCCCTCCTTGCAGCTGTGGAGCTGTGCTGGCGGCTGAGGCCAGCAGTGGGGGGAGGCCTGAGGACTCCTTGTGCTGCACAGCCCAACACCTCCGGTAATTCCTCATCCTGTTAATTAACAGGCTGATTGGCCAGAATGTCTGATTTCTTTTTAATTGGGGATGTGTGCAGATAGCAGAGCAGGTCTCAACAGCACCAATATAATTTGGTTTACTGTTGTGGACTGGTAAGAATAAGTGTTTTTGGAGAGTCCTGTACAAAGCAGGCCTATCAGTTGGAGCTGGGCCCTCCTTGTGTGCTGTAGATAATCCATAATCCCTCGTGTACTGTAAATAATCCATATTTGCACTGTAAATGCAATTAGTATAGGAGCCAGCTGGGAATTTTTAAGCAAAATCTTTCTTTGTTAGAAAACATAAATTTGGTAGATCTTCTTGAGGACACTTCCCTGGAAATGGTCACCTGAATGGACTTCTTAGGGTCTGTGGGATCTGCCCACAGGGCACGTGTGCAGGCTGAGGACCGAGCCCTGGGTCTTCCACAGCCCTGCTTCTTCAGAGCTCACTGACAACCGCGTCCTGGAGAGGCCAGGGCTGCACAGCTGGCACCAGGGTGCTCTTTAGTGCCATTGGTGCGGGCTGGTGGTGGGCAGGAGGTGTGGGTAGCTTACCAGAGTGAGAGCCAGGTGCCATGTCCCCAGCAGGTCCCTGAGTTCTGGTCTCCCTTGAGCCTGGGGCTCTGCACATATTTGTTGTCCTGGGCTGTTGAGCCAGAGCAGATAGGGGATGGGTGGATCAAATGGACAATGTCAGGAGGGTGAGGAAAGGGCTCCTCCAGGCCCCAAAGAGAGCTGCAGCAGGGAGATGAAGGTGAAGAGGGAAGGAGAGGGGCTGCCGGCAAAAAAGGGAAGGGTGAAGCCCGTGTAAATGCAGCATTGGTTCCCAAGGAGGTTCCTGGGATGAGGGATGCAGCTAGCATTTTCCTAATGATACCTCTGCTCCATACTGGCAATTCACAGAGGTCTGCACCTGCAACCGTAACTGTGGGACCAGACCAAAGCAGGGGAAACGTGGGAAAGAGGAGACCATGGAGGCTTGTGCTCCCGAAGGTATTCATGGCTCTAGTAGGAGCTTGTGGCCACCCTGGCCGGCCCTTTGGCTGCCAGCAGTACCTTCACAAGGTGCTGAGAATCACGGGGCAGCCCATGACCATGTGACCTGCCATGGTGGCTGGAGATGGAATCATGTCAGGGCAACCCCAGCTACAGAGCTGGAAACCCTGGCCCAGCAGGGGCTGGATGTACCAGGAGAGGCTGAAGGTGATCCACTTGCTGTGCTGGACACCAGGAGGGCACTAGTGAAGAGCCCACTTCATGCAAAACAGACCATTTAATATAACTGTAACACATCATGCAGCCAGAAGAAGCTGTGTGTGGGAGTCTGGGAGTTCCACACAGCTCCGTGCATTCCTGGTGCTCTGTCCCAGTGGAGCCTGAGCCTGTGGTTCTTCCTCCCGCTCACCTGCACCTTCTGGGAGGACCTAGTCCTGATGCTTGGAAAGTCCAGCCCATGGGTCCTCCTTGCAGCTCGCCCACCTCTGCAGCCTCTCTTCAAGCCTCTTCTCAGACTTGCTTCAGCCTCTGGGTCAGCAAACCCAGCTGTGGGAGTGTCAGGTGGAAGCTCTGCAGGGAGCAGAGCTGTGTGTGCCACTGCACCTCCTGCCCTGGATGGAGCTGGGAATGTGTCTGGGGGCCTCCGGTAGTGTAGGGAGGGCAGAGGAGAGCAGCAGGCAGGGTCAGTACTCCATGCAGATGGAATGATTGCTGGGAGTCCTCTAAGTGGCAGATAATGGTAGCATAATTTCTTCTAAATTATTTCTAATCATAGTCAACGACTGGTTCATGAATGAAGCAGTTGTTAATTGTGACTTACAAATCAATATCTTGGGAATTATTACTCAGTGGAAGCAGTGCTCACAGAGCATTTTCAGGGCCTCTAATTGAAGCATGGATGCCTGGCCAGGGCATTTTTGCCCTGAACAGCAGATTTTTACCCTTTTTTTTGCCAGTCCCAGGCAAGCACTGATTTTTTTCATTAAATGGAGCTAAAACCTTGACATAGCTTTGAAAGTAACCATTCTTCTGACACTGTGCAGGTCCGGGATGTGGAGGGGACGGATGGAGGGTTTGGGAGTGAGGAAGTGGGTTTTGCTCAGCCTCAGGACAGGCAGCAGTGCTTTGGAGTCTTAACTGTGTTTCTTGCAGAGAATAAGGATGGACAGGCTTGTTGGGAGCTGTTATTTGTTACCTTGGTGTGTCCTGGTCTCATTCCCTCGTACAGGCAGGTTGTGCTGGGTGCCACGGGGGTGCAGGTGGCCCTTACCCTGAGAACGTGTGTCTTAGTTCAAAGGAGGACTAAGATATCAATGTTGACCAGGAAAAAAAAATAATCCCTCTCTCTTTAAATTTAGAAAAGAAACAAAACTTTAATTAGGAAATATATATATATATGGAAAAGGATAACAGTTCTCAATCACAATACACTTATATGTATCTCCAGAAAAAAAACAAAACCAAACCCCAACAGTTTATGATAAAATCTTCCCCCTTCCCAAACGACAAGNTGAGAACGTGCCACGGGGCTGGGCTCATCTTTGCGTGTTTTTCGGGAAGGTGGTGGGGTTCACGAGAGCAGAGCCCAAATCCCCTCTGTGACCACCTGCCATGATGGACCATTGCAGCCATGGGAGTCGGACCTGCATCCTTCTGTGTTCATGGCCGTCACAGAGCTTACCTTCCTCCAGCTGAAAGCACAGTTCAGTGTCTGCTCAGCTGTTGTCTTGGGAAGGGACTCAGTGATATGGCTCAGGAAGAAGAATCATGAGCTGGAGCACCTTGTGCCTCAGCACTTGTGTAAAGATTTACTGAGGTCTGGCAGGGCTCTGTAGCACATACAAGAAGTGGCCAGCAGTGTGGCCAGTGCTCCTCAGACTGGGCTAGGTTTGTCTCTGGGGTGCCTCTGGAGCTGATGAACTTTATTTCTGACTTCTGTCAGGACAGGACATGTTTAGGAGTGCTGTGATTAGAGCAGGCATCTTGCTGCCCTGGCCTGCTGGAGTTGGTCGTGGGGAGGTCCTCTTTGTGCCTGCACTGGACCCCATGAGCTGAACCCCAACTCCTACAGCCCCTGTGGGGGTGTTCCCCTCGCTGGCGGGAGCCCCCAGGCAGGGCAGGTGGACCTGCCAGTACTGGAACTGGATGGAGAAATACTTGGTGATGATCAATGAACATCACAAACTGGGGATCCCCAGTGCTGGGGGAGGCCCCAGGAGCCTTGAGGTGCCTCTGGGGGATCCAGTCGGAGCAGAGCCCTGTGTGGGTGCCTGCTGGGTCTCCCCTGGGATACCTAGGACAAGATCTAACTATCAGTCTGCCTTGGCAGCAAGGACACCCCTGTGGAGAAGAAGAAGAAAGGGAAGAGGAAAAATGAGATACCAGTGAACAGTTTGGATTTGGATCAGGATCTCCTGAGCCCATCTGTACAGAGCCCAGAGGAGTCTGCAGAGTCGGCTGACAGTCAGGTATGTCCAAAGCCCTCAGCTGGCTGCTGGCAGAAATCCCAGCTGCCACCGAGTGGGAGAAGAATTGGGCCCCTGGGCATAGTGATAAGAGTTCAGCAGTGTGGCTCCAGGGCCAGGTTCTACCCGCCTGAAGTGGCCCAGGGTTGTGTGCACATCCCTCAGCCTTGAGTGTCCCTCTCCACCATGACTTCAGGCAGCTCCCGTTTCCTGGCACAGCACAAAGAGGCAGGTTAGCCCTGCAGTGTGGGGACCTGCATGCTCTGCATCTCTGCAGGGCTCCCCTGCCTCACGTCTTGGGGACTGATGGGACTGTGGTGGATCAGGATGGAGACCTTGGCACCAAAGTGATGGGTTATCTACAAGGAGAGCCAGTTCTCCCCATCACTTCCATCCCACTGGGACAGTGAATGGCCTGGACATCTAGCAGCCCTAGGGCTTTCTCTCTGCCTCTCAAGCAAGGAGGAGATACTCAGTCTGCCCATGTTCCCTGACACTGCCTTTTTCATCCTGTACACAGAAACGGCGCTCAGGACGGCAGGTGAAGAGGAGGAAGTACAATGAGGACCTGGATTTCAAGGTTGTGGATGATGACGGCGAGACAATTGCTGTGCTGGGAGCTGGGCGAACCTCCGCGCTCTCTGCCTCTACTCTGGCGTGGCAGGCAGAGGTAGTGCTGGGTGTGGGATGGGGAGTGTGGGATCTGCCTCGTGCAGGGTGTCCCAAGGGTGTTAGTGCTGAGGTTCAAGCAAGTGGGGGTCCCAGCTCAAGGATGGGGTGAGAGTGTGCCTGTCTGGAAGGGTGCAGGCTGGCATTGCAGGAACTGTAAGATGGGCAAGAGTGTGGGTCCAACTGATCCCCTCTTGCTGGGAGACTGGGACCTCTGGAACATGTCACATAGCTGGACATGTCCCTGAAGAAGTGACCCAACCACTGCCCATGCCTAACTTTGGCTCTGGTCTCTGTAGCTCCTATGATTAGTATATTATTTTGTCTCTGCCAGCTTTATAGGCTTTGTAGGCACCAGGTCCTAATTTTCTGCCCTCGCTGCTCTCCATTAGTGCGTCCGAGCAAAGTGATACCAGCCTGACACTTGCCAGCTGAGCTGACCTGCCAGGCAGGATCTGGGTGGCGTGGCAGGGGCCAGCGGGTGCCGCTGCAGTTTGAACCTTGCTGTCCTGCCACCTATTCCCACTAGTTTAGTGCTGGCTCCTGGTGGGTGCTGGTAGCTCCTTCCTGCCTGTCTGTGACAGTGTGTTGGATCCTGCAGCTCATTCCATCTTCATGTCCATTGCTAACAAAGCTGCCAGATATTAATAACGGTCACTAGTTGTTCTCATAGCATTCCTGTAACCCTCTCTAGTCCCCTTTTCCCAAAGCTTTGGTGGGTATTAGTCAGCTCTGTTGTTCAACCATGAGATAAGCCCTAGCCTGATGATTCCTGGCTGGCCTGGGGCTGCTGCACACCCACAGGAGATGCTGAGGTGCTGCTTCAGCTCAGCTGGACTCCTGGCAGCATCTTTCCAAGTGAGACTTTTCAAGCAGCAGATAGGTATGAGCTGCCTCCCTGTTCTCCTCTCAGTTCTGAACTTCCACCTCATATTGTTCTGCTCCAGGTGAGTTATTAAGGTTGTTATCCAATGGCAGCCAGGCTGGGTGGCTACTCTGGGGCCCGTCCCGCCTTCACAGCTGGGCCTGCCCATGGCTGCTCCCAGAGTCACAACTGAGCTGGCAGGGCAGGATGTGAGTGCTGCAACAGTGGGGTTGCTCTCCCCATGGCCTGGACTTGCAGCTTTCCCCCTGGATCCTGGCCACAGGCCTCAGAAGCTCTTTGGAGCAGTGCAGGGCTCCTTCAGCAGCTTTCAGGCAGCCAGCAGTGAGCCATGGACCAGTGCAAGGGTTGTGGATTAGCGTGGGAGCTCTAAGGTCCAGGGCAGTGAAAGCGACTGCCATGTGCCCCTGTGCCAGGCAGGGTCAAGCAGAGTCCAGCAGTGCCAAGGTGGATGCCTGGGCACAGGGAAACAGGCACTGCTAAGGGATCCAGTCAGACCTGCTGTTCCCCTGCTCAGTGTGTTTGCCTTGGACCAGATTCTGCCTCCTTGTGAAGAGTCCTTCTTTCTGCTCTACACTTTGCTCCTCCTGCTGCTATGCCATCTCCCAGACAGGGCGGAACCGATATTTCTAATGCTCAAGCAAGCTCCATGTTTTTGGTGTCTGTCCTCTCCCCTGAATCTTCCTGTGCCTCTGGTCTGCAGCACAAACAGGCATAAGCCCAGCTCTCATGTCCCTTGGCTTTTCATGGGGCTGGTCCTGGCACAGACACAGCCAGGAGAGCCTCCCCCTCCCTGCTCTCAGGGCTGGCAGCTAGACAGCATTAGGGCCATCTCCAGCAAAGCCTGTTTGCTCAGAGAGAGGGGCTGTGCTGGGAGCCCAGGGCTGTGAGCAGAGAGTGTCTGCAGCCTCAAGGCGTGATGGTCTCAGGGCAGAGTCGAAGCCTGCAGAGGGAAATAGGCAGCACTTTGAACCTGCCAGGAAGAGCTGCATGGACAGCGGTAGGGTGAGATGCTGTTGCCCGTGTCCTGAGGCCATAGGTAGGCGGCAGCAACGGAGAGTGCATATGGCAGGGCCCGACAGCCCTGCTCTCCTGGGGTCCTTGGGGCCATACAGCACTATGGAGCTGTATAAATGCCAAGGCATGTCCCAGATCTGGTATGGAGAGTGCCTGGGAGCAGAAATGCACATGTTCTTCCTTCCTTGAGTCTCAGAGCAGAAGTGGCCAAGCTCCTTCCTCTTCTGGGAGACTTTCCACCCTGTCCAGCTGCCCTGGTGTAGCTGGAAGGACCCACATAGCAAACCCAACAGTGCTGTGGCCTAGCTTTCCCAGGGACAATGGGCAGAGGTGCTGCTGGGCTGGCAGCACTTACACCCTTGCCTCCAGCAAGGGCTCCCCAAGCACAGTTCTCCCAGCTGCCAGTGCCAGCTCTGTCTGCCCAGGTGGTGGACTGGGAGAGGAGCAAGTAGCTGGTCTGTGCTGTGAGACTTCCAGGGGCATGTGATGAGCTGGGAAAACAGCTCTCCTCTCCTGTCCCCAGGAGCCTCCTGAGGATGATGCCAATATCATTGAGAAGATCCTTGCTTCCAGGATGGTACAGAAAGAGGTGAGTAGCAAAGATGACAGTGGAGCTGGAGGTCCCTGGGTGGAGGAGAGATGGGTGGGACCTGGCTGCCCTGTGCAGCAGGGACATGAGATGTCATGAGCAAGGAATGGACATGCTGTTCCTTCCTCTTGCTCTCATGGTAGAGCGCTGGGGTATGCCCACCTTTCTGGGCTGTGGATCAGTGTGGTGCTTCTCCTGTCTGGGGTACCAGAAAGCCTGTGGAGAGGAGTCAGGCCTGGGCTGATGCCCAGGAGGTGTTTGAGTCCCCCATGGTCAAGGGTGGTCTCACACCATGTTCTTAAGGGCTATTGTGCCTCTGGGGCAGCAGCACCAGAAGTGCCTGGCTGTCCTCGCCGTCCCTGGGACTCAGTCCCTGTATCCTGTGGCCAGAGAGGGGATGGGTGCCTGCGCCCAGATCACAGAGCATGCCTCCCCAATTTCTGCACAGGCTCTGACTGTTGCTGACTCTCCTTGGTTTCAGGCTCATCCTGGAGGCCTGGCATTTGAGACAGAGGAGTTCTACGTCAAGTACAGGAACTTGTACGTGTGGTATTGTGATGCTTTGTGTTGTGGGCCCTGTGCACACAGGATCAAGGACTCCCACCTCAGTCCCATCCTCAACTGCAGCCCCAGCATCCCTGTTTTCCAACCTCTGTCCTCCTGAGCCAGCCATGGTTGTGGGGAGCAGGGAAGCTGCTGAAGCTTCAGTGCTTGGTCTTGGCCTGGTCCTGGGTCACACTTTTCCCCGGTTTAGGGTGCTATAGGTGTGGGCTGGGCATTCTCTGGATCGCTGGGAGGACCCTGCTGCTCCGTGTGGTGGATGGGATTGGCACCGAAAGCCTTTTAGGCACATTTTGTTGATTTTTTTTCCTCCATTGCAGCTCCTATCTCCACTGTAAGTGGGCAACTCTGGAGGAGCTGGAGAAGGACCCAAGGATCTCCCAAAAGATAAAGCGCTTCCGGAACAAGCAGGCTCAGATGAAACATATTTTTACAGAGGTGAGAGTAGAGCACAGTGAGCTGTGGTGCCCACCCCTGAACCTGCTGCGGTGGCTGAGCAGCCCAGAGGCTGAGTGCTGTCCCTGACACCTCCCTGCCCAGGCCAGACCAGCTCCAGGGCCAAAGGCGCTAGGGCTAAAGCTGAGGATCTGTGACAGTGCCCTGGACACCTGTGGTGTCACTGGCAGAATTATAAGCAGGGTGACAAGTGTCACTTGCCAGGCATTGCCAGCTCTGGAAGTGTTGCTCAGTGGGTGGGAGGAGGCATCATGTGGGATAGGGGGTGCTTCTGTGGTGCAGCAGAGAGGCTATGCAGAGAGGGAGCTATAAATATATGGGCTTAGAGCTGCTCCTGCCTGTGCTGCTCTATAAGCAGATTAATCTTGCTTAGTATGGAAGGTGTTCTATAATTTATCTTGCTGCTCCAGAGATAGTTGTTGTATCTCCTCAAACTGCCCCTTACAGGCATAAATCAGGCCAGTAGGCTATGAAAATTTCTCCATTGTAGCCGGAAAGCTGGGGGCGTGTGTCAAATTTCTCATTCTTGAGTCTGTTTGTGGTCTTTCTCAGGATGCAGGGAAAAAGCATGTGTTGGAATGCACTGTACCACTGACAGTTCATCAAGGAGCACATGCTCTTTTCCTGTGACTAACTGGGCTTGGGGAGCTGTGAGCACAGAAGCCTGTTTTTTCTCCTTCCCAAGTGCTAGGCCATGTGTCTGTCCAAGGTCTACTGCTATGTGGGGCGAGAGGGAGGCAGAGACCAAGGGGTCACCCCTTGCAGGAGTGGTGTTCTGTGTATGGCTCTGTTCTGTGGCAGTCACAGCTCTGGATGCTGCACATCAGTTGGAGGAGACAACTCAGGACTTGTACCTTGGGGCCAAATAGGCTGGAGAGGACATTCCTGCCTATCAGCAAGGGCAGCACAGAGCCTGTTACTGCTCTAAAGGAAGAGCTTTGCCTTCTGTGGGGCTCCCGCATCCTCCGTGCCCAGAGACAGATGTCTTTACCTGCATCCAGGGCACTTGGTGTGCTGCACACAGCTAGCAGCATCCTGGGGACAGATGCCCTGCAGCTATTTACTCGTGTCCACCATCTGTTTAACCCTGGAATCACCTTGAACTTAGCTCCCTTTTCACTGTTTGCTGTCACAGCCTGATGAGGATTTGTTCAACCCGGACTACGTGGAGGTAGATCGAATTCTGGAGGTGGCTCACACAAAGGACCCGGACACTGGAGAGGTGAGTGACTGCATCACTTACTTGCCCCATGGAGGGAGGGAGGGAGGAAGAGAGACTTGGCAGGAGACCCAGTCCCACAGTGTGCATTGTGGGTCATCTCAGAGCACCCTGAGCCTTCCCAGCCTTTCCCTGTGCAGCCTGAGCCCTGTTCCCAAGGATCCTTGGCACAGGGTAGATGGAGGGCTGGTGACCTCTGTCTCTGAGCCTGTCTCTCCATGCTGCAGGAGGTGACTCACTACTTGGTGAAGTGGTGCTCACTGCCCTACGAGGAGAGTACCTGGGAGCTGGAGGAGGATGTTGACCCAGGGAAGATTAAAGAGTTTGAAGCCCTCCAAATCCCTCCCGAAATCAAGCACATGGTAACGTACCCAGAGGTAACGTACCCAGCTGGCAGCTCGCTGCCCTGGGCACAGGGACTGGCTGTGTCTTGCCACGGTCCAGCAGTGCTGACTTTGTCCCTGGTGCTGCAGTGCAAGCCCCATATCCTCCCCTCTGGGTGGGTTAGTTATCAAAGTCTGAGTGTGGGCTCTGGAGGCCAAGACCTTGCTGTTACTCAGCTCTCAGTGACTGCTCTGAAGCATTGTCCTGATGCACAGCCCCAACAGCAGGATCTGGCCTCTCTGAGCATTGGCCTCTCCCATGGATCTTGCTCCTGCTCTCCCCTCCTAGGAGCGCCCAGCCTCCGACTCCTGGCAGAAACTGGAGAAGTCCCGGGAGTACAAGAACAGCAACCAGCTGCGGGAGTATCAGCTGGAGGGAATGAACTGGCTGCTCTTTAACTGGTATAACAGGTGAGGAGGGGCCGGAGGCCTGTGTTTCCATGAGCAGTCCTGCTGGCAGCAGACCCTGGTGTGTGCTGTCATGGGAATAGCAGAGCTGGGGAACAGAGTGGACAAATGGGCCTGACAGAGCAGCCACTGAGTCCTTCAAGTGCTGGGGCTGGCAGGCAGCTGCCAGCAAAACTGGGTTTGCTTTAGCTTTCCAACTGAGTCTTTAAGAATGTTTCCCCCTAGTAAATACTGATGAATCTTGGAGGTAGTAGGGCTTAGCTATGAGTCTAAGATACACCTGATTTTTGGTATTGGAAGATGTGTGTTCTCAGCTGCAGCAGGCCATCAGATGCATCTTTCCCTGGCTCCTGTATACCTGAAAGACAGCATCTTTCATGCTGACTTTGAATCCATGATCTTGCAAGAAGTTGGATGGTCTGGGTTACCTGGACAGGTCTGGGCCACTATACCAGTGTCCCCCCACCTCCATGCTGCAGGGTCAGAGAGGTGTGAGTAGAGGTGATGTGCCTGACATCCCATCAAGGAGTTGGCATCAGGGCAGTTCCTGGTCTCGAGAGCCACATTCACCTGCCCCTGTCCATCTCTGCAGGAAGAACTGCATCCTGGCTGATGAGATGGGGCTGGGGAAGACAATCCAGTCAATCACCTTCCTCTCAGAGATATTTCTGATGGGCATCCATGGCCCTTTCCTCATCATCGCGCCTCTCTCCACCATCACGAACTGGGAGAGGGAGTTCCGCACCTGGACGGAGATGAACGCCATCGTGTACCACGGCAGCCAGATCAGCCGGCAGATGATCCAGCAGTACGAGATGGTGTACAGGGACACACAGGTGAGTGATGCACACAGTGCTCCCAGCCCTGGTTTCCTGCACTTGGGAAGCACTGAGCTGCCTGAGGAACTTGTTCATCTGGAGAGGGAAGGGTGATCTTTTAAGAACGCTTTGCTGGCCCGGGCTCGGGATGTGAGTGAACAGGCCCAACTCATGCAGAACAGGGAAGGTGCAGCAGAACCCCAGCCTCGATTCTTGCCCTGGCCTATGTGTCTGCCCTGGAGCAGTGTCTGGTTTGGAGACACACAGCCCATGGCCAGCAAGAAGTCTTGCAGGAACCTACCCAATGCTTGAGAGAGATTATTCTGAGGAAATCCCAGCTTGGAGCCAGATGCTCATACTGATACTGTCAGACAGGAGGTCTGACAGTGTCCTACCACCCTGCAGGAGTCAAGCTCTGCTTTCTGTCTCCCTAGGGTAACCCTCTCCCTGGGATCTTCAAGTTCCAGGTGGTTATAACCACCTTTGAGATGATCCTTGCCGACTGCCCAGAGCTGAAGAAGATCCAGTGGCGCTGTGTGGTCATTGATGAGGCACATCGCCTGAAGAACAGGAACTGCAAACTCCTGGAGGGGCTGAAGCTCATGGCCCTGGTGAGCATGGCCTGCCCAGTTTCACCTGAGAGCAGGGTGGGCTGGAGATGGCCATGCCAAGCGTTCAGATGCCACTGTCACCAGCTCAGGCCCCATGCCAGACTGGGGGAAAGCCATCCAGGTCACTAAAGCAGTGCCAGAGACCAGGGGCCCTTTGGTGGATGGGGCATTGGTGCCCTGCAGCCATCACAAACTCCTTTTTGCTGAAGTGGAATATTAACCCACAGCAGGCCAAGTCCCCCTGTGCCATCCCACCTGTTTGTGCTCCCTAGGAGAGCCATGCCTGGCTTTGCAGCACAGTGCAGGCTACTGTAGCACACCAGGGCAGTTGCTGGCCAGCCCTGAAGAGCACCCCAGCAATGGTGTGCCTCATGCCCTGCACTGAGCAGGACTGTGGTATTTGAGCTGGTTAATACTGCTGTGCAAAATGTGGAACCAATCCATGCCAGGGATGGGAGGGCAGGACTGTGCATGGTAAAAAATGGATCAGTGAGCTGCTCTGAGAAATTAATTTGGATGTCCAGCTCCTTTCCAGTCCTGGGAGAAGCAGCACTGCTGTTTGCTGGACCAAGGGCCATCAAGCCTATTGGATCTTCCAGCCCTACCCCGCTGAGATCACACTCACCTGAAGCTGGGCCAGGCCTCCAAAAATTATTAGTCTTGTGACTCCAGTTCCTAAAGACCTTGTTGTTTCCCCATGACTTTGTGTCTTGTGCAGGTCCCTGCTAGGTTGTGAGCCTGGGGCAAAGCAGGATTGCCTCTGGTCCCACTTCATAACCATCACCTTCCTTTGTCAAGCCCTGTGGGAGCCTTCCACCTTACAGTTGCCCTTCTTTCATTGGTGGTGACTCTTGAGGACATTCCCTGCACTAGACTGAGCAGAAGGACTAGTCTGAGCAGTGAGCCCAAGGCTTTGGCAGCGCTGGGGCAAAGCAGCTGGTGCACCCAGAAGCAGCACCCAGTGGTGTCTGAAGCCTGAGCCACATTGTCAGGCCTAGGAGGGAGAGCATTCTCGAGGGATCATCCAGTCCTCACACCCCCAGGTCTTGGAGTTGTCTCGACCCAATCTCCTTTTATTGCACATGTACCTACATGATGAACCTCTAAGAAATGCTCCCCCTTGTTCCTGGCGCACAGTCATACCTGCCCCTCCCTGCTGATTCCATAGTACCCTGCTCAGGCTGGCCCTAGGAGCAGATCCCTGGTGCCCCTCAGTATGACATGGCTCTGGGCCATGTTCCCTCTTGTTCTGCCTGAGTCCTGAAGAGGGACATCCTGCCCCCAGCTGCACAGAAGATTGGGCCCTGTCAGTGTTCCTATCTGGCACCAGCACAGCCCTGCGTCTTGTGCCAGGACTGAAGCCTGGGGGCAGTGTGAGATCTAGCTTTTGGCTGTTGTTGCTGCACAGAGCTAGACTGGGACATGTCCGGGGAAGCATCCTTGGGGCCACAAGACAGTGTTGTTTGGCAGTGGCTTGATCATGGCTGTCACCATGGCCAGGAGAGCCTTTCAGGGAACGTGTGTTCTCCCAGGCCACCCAGAGTGCTTCTGAGGCTGAAAGACAAGGATCAGTGCACTCTTAGGACTCCTTGGACCCAGCCAGTGGGGCTGAGCCCTCAGCCTGTTTTCTGTGTGTCCCCAGGAGCACAAGGTGCTGCTGACAGGGACTCCCCTGCAGAATTCGGTGGAGGAGCTCTTCAGCCTCCTAAATTTCTTGGAGCCACAGCAGTTCCCCTCAGAGACGGCCTTCCTGGAGGAGTTTGGAGATCTGAAGACAGAGGAACAGGTACCTAGAAGAGTGATGCTGGTGAACATTGGCACAGGCCACTGGGACATTTGATGACCAAACCAAGCATGCTTTCAGACATGTGCTTCATGGAAGTGGATAGGACTTCTCATGGTGGGAGAAGCAAAGTTGTGACAGAACTCCCAATGCTGCTTTGGAGAGAGGAGACCAGCTTGTGCCAAGGCTGCTCCCACCTGGCTCCCTGCTGCCTTTGCATCCCTGGGCAGCACAGCTCACCTTCCTCTCCCACCTGGTCTGTCCCTGAGACCACTAGGAGTGTAGGGGGAATGGCGAGGTCAGTAGGTCCATCTGTCAGTTGCCCATGTCAGGTTCCTGTGGAGAGCCTTCCTCCAAAGCTCCTCTTGAGTGTGGGTCATGGGAAGCTGCCCAGTGCCTTGGGCTGTTGCAGTGCCCTGTGAATGTGGGAATTGCACAAAGACTGTCATTCTGAAGGAGCAGGCACAGGCATATGAAGCAGTCACCATCTCAGCTGCTGTTCACTCTCTCAGCTCTCCTCCTGCATCAGACACCCAAGGCTGCCAGCAGCAGAAGCATGTGCAGTTCATGGCCCAGGACTGGTCACTCACGCACCTGCCCCAAGGATGCCAGCCCTTGAAATTGTCCTGGCTGGCTGCTGAGCAGCTGCTCCAGGGTCACTTGTAGTGGGTGTGTAGCCCGGGGGGGCTCTAGAATCACAGTTCTCTCCACTGTCCCCATGTGTTTGCTGTGTAGGGAGGGCAGTGAGTCTCTGCTTTTTCTTCAGGTGAAGAAGCTGCAGTCCATCCTGAAGCCCATGATGCTGCGGCGGCTGAAGGATGATGTAGAGAAGAATCTGGCACCCAAACAGGAGACCATCATTGAGGTGGAGCTAACCAATATCCAGAAGAAATACTACCGGGCCATCCTGGAGAAGAACTTCTCCTTCCTCTCCAAGGGTGCCAACCAGCACAATATGCCCAACCTCATCAACACCATGATGGAGCTGCGCAAGTGCTGCAATCACCCCTACCTCATCAATGGTGAGGGCTGTGCACAGGAGGTGGGGGGACACTCACAGGTATCGCTGCAACATTTACTGCTCACTGCTGGCAGAACTCGCCCATCTTGGGAGCCAGCTCAGGCCCTTGTGCTGTGTGCTGCTGCTGTGGCTGTGTTGCCCTCCCAAACAGCCCAGCTCCCTACAAGAGTTGCTTGCTGATGGGCACCTCAGAGTCTTGTGAGGCTCACTGTGTTTAGGGGTGTTCTGACATGGGACCCTCTTCAATGTCCCAACCTGACTTGTTCTTCCAAGAGCTGATGCAAGCCCTGAAGTTTAGTCACAGGAGCAGAGGGTCTGCTGGAGGTCTCTGGCCAACCTCCCTAGCCCTGACCACACAGGTTCTGTTCCTTGCACGCTCCCTTGTTGCTGCCCTGGGTGGGAGGCTGGGGACAGCCACACTGCCAGCCTCATCAAGAGCTCACATCCCTTTTCCCCTGGCAGGGGCAGAGGAGAAGATCCTGGAAGACTTCCGTAAAACACACAGCCCGGAGGCGTCGGACTTCCAGCTGCAGGCAATGATCCAGGCAGCTGGGAAGCTGGTGCTTATCGATAAGCTGCTTCCCAAGCTGATTGCCGGTGGGCACAAGGTGCTCATCTTCTCGCAGATGGTGCGCTGCCTTGACATCCTGGAAGACTATCTCATCCAGAGGCGGTTAGTACAGGCTCCAGCATTCTCCATGGCTCCTCCACATCACCTCCATACACTGCTCATAGAGTGGCAAGAACACAGAGTGGGGATTTGCCCATTCCGTGCCCATGTGCCAGTGGATCTGAGTTACTGGTTACTGCTTGTGGATGCAGAGATCCCAGAGCAGAGCAGCTCAGACCTGTCCATTCTCCATAGTCCAGGGCCAGTCCTTGAAGTGACCAGGTGGAAGTAGATAGGATCCTTGGTCCTGGTTCCCATGACCTTCATATCTGTGCCCTATGCATGGGGTTGTGATGATTTTGCCACCATAAGAGTCACAACTTTCAGGAACAATCACAGTGCATGCAGGCTGGTGGGGCCTGAGCATCCACCTGGGCACAGGTTCTGCCATAAGTCTCAGCTGCCTGTTTGCCCACACACAGCTCAGGGGAAGGATCAGGAAGGGATTTGAAAGCCACAGCCAGTTCAGGCCCTGCTGTGACGCTGCCCTCGCCTCTCCCGCTCTCGAGCAGGTACACCTACGAGCGCATCGATGGGCGGGTGCGCGGGAACCTGCGCCAGGCTGCCATCGACCGCTTCTGCAAGCCCGACTCGGATCGCTTTGTCTTTCTCCTGTGCACACGGGCGGGCGGGCTGGGCATCAACCTGACGGCTGCTGACACCTGCATCATCTTCGATTCGGACTGGAACCCACAGAATGACCTGCAGGTAAGGGGCCAGGCTGCTGGGGGGTCCTGTGGCACAGCCCCTGTCACTCATGCCAGGCAGGCAGGGCAGGGCAGGGCAGCAGCACATGGCTGTACTGGGCAAGGGATGCTGTGCCAGGAGAGCCGGCAGGAGTGTAGACAGAGGGGACAGGACACAGGGAAGATCACGGTGTGTCTCTGAAAGCACAGATGGGCCACGGAGCAGGCAACACTATGTCCATTCCTGGAGTGGGATGCTGGAGTGGGTGCAGTGTTGCGTGGCTGCATCTGCAGAGAGCCAGGGCTCCAACCTGAGGCCCGTGTCCTTGCCCTGGGGGTACTGCAATCACCCATTCCTACTCCACAGCCATTCAGGCTGTGCCAGAGCCCTGCCAGTTCTGCCACAGGCACAGAATGAGGGTGCTGTGGTGGACTATGGCTTGGGTGGGTGGGTGTAGGTGCTGGTGTGGGGTACCACAAGCCACATAGTCCTCATCCTGCTGGGCTCCCTGTGCTGACACTGTGCCCTCTGCACTCCCAGGCTCAAGCTCGCTGCCACCGGATCGGGCAGAGCAAGGCGGTGAAGGTCTATCGCCTCATCACCAGGAACTCCTATGAGCGGGAAATGTTTGACAAAGCCAGCCTGAAGCTGGGCCTGGATAAGGCTGTGCTGCAGGACATCAACCGCAAGGGCGGCACCAATGGGGTAGGTTGGCTGCCTGAGCAGGGTCAGGCAGGAGCTGCTGCAAGAGAGCTCTTCTCCTCCAACTGCAAGTCACTGCCAGGTTGGAATGGAAACTGGGCAGGCTTTGGAGAGGGCGAGCTCAATCCCACACACTTGCACTGCTGCTGTTTGGCCTGACAGACTATCCCTGCACTGCCACGGGTTTGGGGGACACATGGTGCTGTGTACGCAGTGGCATGGACTGAAATTCCTGACAGTCCCTCAGGCAGCATTTTGAAGTGACCTCTTTGCTGTAGCAGCAGCCGATCTGGGTTTGCTTGAGGCCTGTCTGCCCTCCTCCTGGAGCAGGGGGAAGAGCCTTCTCCTGCTGTGCAGTGGTCAGTGTTGCTGGCCAGGTTGGTGATGCTTCCATATTTTGGGCAGGTTCAACAGCTCTCCAAGATGGAGGTGGAGGACTTGCTGCGCAAGGGTGCCTATGGGGCACTCATGGATGAGGAGGATGAAGGGTCAAAGTTCTGCGAGGAAGACATTGATCAGATCCTCCAGCGCAGGACACAGACCATCACAATCCAGTCTGAGGGGAAGGGCTCCACCTTTGCCAAGGTGCTCCATTGGAAGGGAAAGGGGATTCCCCTTGTGGGGGTGGGGGAGGAGGACATGCTGAGAGCATGCAGGGCTGGAGTGGTGGGCTATTCTCCTACCTCTTTGTGGAGACATGTCTGCGTGGAGGCCGAGCTGTCCTGTCCCACTGTGCCCAGGAGTAAGACCTGTGTGCCCTGGGGTCTGACATACCCCCTGAGAGAGCCTGAGGAGCCCAGCTCTGTGCTGCGCTCATGGCTGGTGTCTGCTGGGGCACCAAGGGCCATCTGTCTCTTCTCATCTTGTGTAGCCCAGGCTCTGTTTACAATGGGTCAGGCAGAATAGAGGGTTCAGCTCCCCTAGGCGAACAAAGAACCCTCTAGTATATGTCAGTATGGGGTGTAACACCCCACAGCAGTGAGACTGTGTGCTCAGACAGGCGTGGGGAGGACTCTCTGTGTGGGAGAAGGCACATCTGGATGGTGGGTTGCACCCTGTTCATTCTTTTTGCACTCTCAGGCCAGCTTTGTAGCATCCGGAAACAGAACTGACATTTCCTTAGATGACCCCAACTTCTGGCAGAAGTGGGCAAAGATAGCAGAGCTCGACACAGATGCTAAGAATGAAAAGGTAAGATCCAGTTTGCGGTCTGTGTGCCCTACATCTGATCAGACACTGGGTGGTGTGGTCTCCAGGTGGGAGCTGTGTGCTTCTCCTGGGCTCCTGAAGGGATTTGTGCTGGGCATTAAGAATTACTGCAGGGGAAGACTGGCACACGAGTGCTGGCTAAAGCCCTGATTTATTTAGCCACATGTTGGTCTGTGTTTCCCTGATATTCAGGTTGCTCAGTCTGTGCTCCCAGCTACTCTCAGACCTGGTTAAGGGGCAGCAGTTGGGGCAGCATGAGAGGGGAGGAGAGGATGAAGGAACCAGTGCAGTGGCTCAGCTGTGAGCCCAGCAGGCTGGTGTGACTGCCTGTCATGAGCTGGGGCTGTGCAGAGTTCCCCATAGCACAGGCAGGCATGAGTGACTCCCGCTGCCAGTCACGTTGGTGCAGGCAGTCTGGGCAGCTGGGGCGGGGCTCCAGCATGGAGCATTGCCAGGACAGTCCCATGCTGCCCTCCAGGTGCCAGCTCTGATCTCCCAGTTCTCTGGCTGTCTCTCTGAGCCCAGAGACCTTTGTTAGTGCAAAGGGGTTCCAAGTGGCAGCGCTTGCTGTGGCTGGGCATTGGTGGAGTGAGCAAGGCTCTTCCACACTTGGGGGATGTAACTATTCCCCAGCCCAGCCCAAGTCTGTGTGAGCCCTCAGACCTTGGGCAGAGGGTAGCATTTGTTATCACAGCTCCAGAGGAGGCCTGGAGAGCTGGCTTGAGTTAGTGTGCTCCAGCCCTGGAGCTCACAGTGCTGGGCACATTGTTCCACTGCAGCTCCCACAGCTGGGTCTCAATGGCAAAGGAGGTGTTTGTTGGGGTGAGGCTCAGCAGGGCCCCAGCTCTCCCGCAGCAGACAGAGAGGAAGCCGTGGTGTGTGTGACTCTGGGTGCTGACCTGGGTTCCCTCTCCTCTCTCTCGGTGGCCCTCCAGGCCCTTTGCAGGGCTGCAGCTCCCCTGGGCCTGTTCAAGGGACCTTCAGCCCAGCAACAAGCTCAGCCGTTTAGTGACCTAGAAACAAAGTGGGCTTGAAATTCATTGAGGCTCATGTGGAATAGGTAACGTGAGAGCAGGGAGGTCCCTGAAATTAGTTGTGTGTCACATGATCATGTTTAATGCCAAGGTGATAACCATGTAACCACAATAGCCACATTTCTCTATTGTGATTTCTTCATAACGTTTGATGTGTGGGTTCCAGCAGTAGCAGGGGAGGATTTTGAGCAGCTGCAGTGAGTGGCATGACAGTGCTGAGACACTGTTGGTTAAGAGGTTTGTGTCAGACACAGTGGGGGCTCTGGCTGAGCAACCACTGGTCTGACATGCTGTAGTAGGAGCAGTGCAGTAGGGTGCGGGAGAGGTTGTCTGGGCCAGCAGGATTTGGCCTTGACAGTGCAGAAGTGGTGTGAGAGAAGCTCCCCCTCAGCTTGGGCAACTTCTCCAGGACTTCTCCCTTTTCTTAGAGTGTCAAATGCTCCCTCATGCTGCCTGTTGGTTATTTCCCATATTCAGCTGAATACTAGCCATGTTCATCTGGGCCTGAAGTGACTGTGGGTCAGGCTGAATATTTTGATGTTGCTTAAGAAGCAAATCTCTCTAAAAGCCAAACATGAATAGAGATGATAGGAGCTGCCTATGGCTTCTCCTGGCCTGGTGGAGCAAGTGGGGACAGATTTGGATTGTGCCACTCCTTCCTCCACCAGTGTTTGTAGCCCTGCAGTCCTGCCTGCACGGGTGGGAACAAGCAATAAAGGCAAGTGGATCTGGCAGGCCATGTCTGGGTGAAGGTTGCAGGCCATATATGAATGCTCCTGGAGTGTCACCTCTTGCCTTCACTGTCAAGTTGGCTCCTTCCCAAGCAGCAGCTGTGGGCAAAAGCAGCAGCTGGGGCTCTGGCGAGCCAGTGTCCTACTTCTCCTGGCCTGGGAGCAGAGCTGCTGGGCATTCCCCACGTGCCGCTAGGGAGCATCTCCCAGGGGCATCATCCTTGTTCTTCACCCTGGCCCTCTCTGCCCACAGAAGGAGCTCTTCAGCTGAGCACTGTGGTGGAACTGGGAATCACAGAATATCCTGGGTTGGAAGGGATCCACAATGGTCATCAAGTCCAACTCCTGGTCCTGCACAGGACAACCCCAACACTCCCACCACACGCCTGAGAGTATTGTCCAAACCCTTCTTGAGCTATGGCTGCTTAGGGCCATGACCTCTGCCCTGGGGACCCTGTTCTAGGGCTCAACCACCCTCTTGGGGCAGAACTTTTTCCTGTATCCTATCCACATGACACAGCTCCATGCCATTCCCTCAGGTCCTATCACTATTGTGTCACCAGAGAGCAGAGATCAGTGCCTTCCTCTCTGGCTCCCCTTGTGAGGAAGTGAGGGTGGGCTGGTGCTGCTGCCTGTTGGGAGGCAGGAAGGGACAGATGGGGTCGCACCTCTCTGCTGGCCCTGCTGAGCTGGTGGGCTCATCTGCAGCTCAGGCTCTGCAGCTGGCTCCAGTGCAGCCCCAGGGCCCTGCTGTAATTCCAGCTAAGGCAGCAGTGCCAGAGAGATGGTGTTAGACAGCAGCAGGAGGGAGACCCTGCAGCTCTGCAGAGCTCACTGCTCAGGCGGAGGCAGTTGGGGGGCACATGTGTATGTATGTGTGTGTGTGTGTGTCCCACATGCCTGAAATTGAGGCAGATTTAGCTGGCATGGATTTATTTGACAGGGCAGGGGTAAAGAGGTGGGTACATGCTATTTAATTTCATTTTGCTCCCTCCTGCACCTCCTTGGAAGCTGCCTTTCCTCTTCCAGCCTACCTGTCCCCCAACACAAAGATTATACCACCTTCAGCACGGCACTTGGCACAGGCAGTGCTGGGAGGGCCAGGAGTGACTCAGAGCTGAGTCAGCTGCTGGCTGTCAGTAGTTTGGACCCAAAGGGGCTGATTTTCAGCCTGTCATCATTCAGGCTGAATTTTGTGCTGGCCAGGAGTTGTCTCAAATGTGCAGGCAGCGCTGCACACAGGTAATTTGGAGCAGGTCTCCCAGTGGGAAGGTTAGTCACGGGACTGGCAAGTCAAGAGCCGGGTGTGAGCAGAGCCAGGTGGCAGGGGGGAGAAGAGCACATACAAGATTTCCTACCCATATCTGAGCACGTTCTCTGCTCTGTCCCTCACAGGAGAGCCTGGTTATTGACAGACCCCGGGTGCGGAAACAAACCAAACACTACAACTCCTTCGAAGAGGATGAGCTGATGGAGTTCTCTGAGCTGGACAGCGACTCAGACGAGCGACCCACACGCTCACGGCGCTTCAACGAGAAGACGCGGCGGTACCTGCGGGCTGAGTGCTTCCGTGTGGAGAAGAACCTGCTCATTTTTGGGTGAGTCTCCCCCCTCCCAGAGAGCATGGCCACAGCCTCCAGCTGCTCCAGCACCCATGGGCCACTTGCTGTCCCAGCCACTTTCTGTCCGTCCTGCTTGCAGCATCCCCTCCTTCCAGCAGTGACCTCCTGGGTGGGACCTGGGCTCTAAACAAATGTTTGGGATAGAAGGAGAGTTAGAGGGGTAAAGCATGAGCTGACATTTGGCACTTCCACAGTCTGCTCCTACCTCTGCCCTCTCTAAGTTCTGCAAACCTCTCCCCGTCTCTGCTCATGTAATGAATGGGAAAAACACCCCATCTGGAAACTGGCAGGGCCATGCGCCTCAGAGAGCTTCTGGAGAGAGGTGCCAGCAAGGTCTCTCATTGCACAGGAGTGCTTACTCTGTCCCTGCTGTTTCAGCTGGGGACGCTGGAAAGATATCCTGACCCACGGGCGGTTCAAGTGGCACCTGAATGAGAAGGACATGGAGATGATTTGTCGGGCTTTGCTGGTGTATTGCGTCAAACACTACAAGGGGGATGAGAAGATTAAGAGTTTTATCTGGGATCTCATCACACCAACAAAGGATGGCCAGAACCAGGCTCTGCAGAATCACTCAGGTATTGCGTGTTCTCTCTGCCATTGCATCTGTACTGTGGGACCGAGGCTGCAAAACTTAAAGCGGAGCTGATGGAAACAGTGTGCACGTGGCTGTGTTGCAGCACTGCGATTCTCTCTGAACAGAGAAAGGGGCTTCCATGGAGTTGACCTCCACACTGATCCTCAGAGCCAGCAGCAGGGACTGGCTGAGTGGAGGAGGCTGTTTCCTGGCTCCAAGTGCCATGGTTGGTGCAGAGAGAGCCTTGTGGTGGGAGCAGAGACACTGCAAAGTTTTCTCTGGCTTCTGAATGCTGTTGGGGTTCCCCTGTGCAGGGAGACACTGAGCAGTGAGCTCATGGGGTACTGGTGACCTTATGAACACATTGGGTGTGATAGCTGTGAGGGTGCTTCTTCCACCCAGAGCACTGACCTGCACAGCTGTTCCTCAGGCCCTCACACAACACAGCATGGACCTTATTCAGGGACTCTGCCTGTGCCTCTGGGCTGCACTGGCAGCTGTGCCAAGGAAAGCTGAGTGTGCAGCTGAGCATCCATCTCACTTCATCTCCAGCTTATGTTTCCCCTTGCCATGGTGCTTGTCCCAGACATACTGGTCCTCAGTGTCTGCCCTGATGGTTTAGAGTTAGGGTGCAGCGTTGGTTTGTCCTGAGACACTCTGCACTGCAGAGTTTTCCCCAGATGATGCTGCCTTCTCTCACTGTGTGTAGAAGGACCCTTGTCCCAGGTCTGGCTGTGCCCTGTCTGCTCAGAGGCCTCACTCGCTTGTTTTCCAGTGTGTGTGAGGTCACACACATGTCAGATTTTTAATTGCATCTGTGTTCTGTAGGGTGTGTCCTCAGCTTCAGACAGGTCACCCAGAGCCTTCCCAGCTGTGCTTTCCCACTGGGTCTGGCTCTGTCTTGGTGGTGGATGCTGCAGATTGATCCCCTCACCTGCAGTGCAGTGGCTGCTCTATGTGGGCTCCCCTGGAGCCCACCCTGCAAACAGGGCAGCTGCAGGGCCTTTGTCTTTTGTGCTGTGACCACAGAGTGAGTGCTGACTTCCTGCGTCAGCTGGGGGGTTGTGGCCTGGGACACGTGGTCACAGCCTGCTATATGTCAGAGGGCTCTCATGGACCTCCCAGCACATGCCTGCATCCTGCGGCTCTCGGGACAGGTGAGTGGGGCTGGGGGAGGCTTGGGGAGTCAGGGCCCAGCAGCTGCGTGCCCCTTCTGACCTTTGGCACATGGTGGGTAGTGAGGGGACTGGAACTCTGCAGACTGCTTTTGGCAGCAGGGAGCCAGGCTGAAACCTGGGTCTCGGGTGGTGGAGCACAGGGAAGGCTGTTCTGAAGTGGTGCTGCTGCTGAGCTCCAGTTGTGTGGTACTTGGTGCTTAAAACCCCCCATCACCATTTACTTCTGCCTGGAGGTGTCCAACTGGCTTTGCAGTGTGAGGTCCAAGTATGTGGCCTTCAGTGGCTGCCTTAAATTATTCCAGTCACCTCCTGTAATGGGAACCACCCTGGCAGTGCCTCCTGCCCTTGCCACACAGCCCTGCCCCCAGCATCTGGTACTGTGCTTGAGAGCCCTGTGGGGAGCAAAGCAAGAGTCAGAAACAAACTAGTTGGTATGAGAGGACTTGATTTAGATAATGCTGATTAATGAATGAGCCACAGTTTCAGTGGAGGATCAGGATTGCTGCAAGAGCAGCACTAACATTGGATACTGAGCAGAGAAGCATCCAACAGCTTCTCCATCAGCTCTTCAGAATGGCTTTTCCCACCTTTGAAACCTCCACATGATCTTGGCTAGAGGAGCAACGACACCATCCAGCCTGATGTCAGGAGCTGGAGGAGAGCAGAACCCTCCAGTGCAGAGCAGCCACAGCTGGGGAGCCTCAGGTACCATTCAGTCTGCAGAGAGCTGGCCAGGCAGACATGCCTTGGGCTTCCCTGATGTGCAGAAAGCGACAGCAACCTCCAGCCCTTGCTGGTGCATCCTGGAGCTGTTCCTTCTCAATCCCATATCTGTGTGACCACAGGGACTGAGTACAGCACCCAGGCAGCCCAACTCAGAGCTCTGCTGATCCAGCACCATCCTGCCTTCCATCCTGGAAGAAGTCAAGCTGCTGAGGAAGCAGCATTTTCCCAAAGGCCAGTTTGGTGTTGGGGATAGAACCCTGGTGCCCACTGCAGGCCTCCAGCAGCCACCTGGGCTGCAACCCTTGTCCTGTCATGGAGCTGCAAACCTTATGTAGGAGTTGAGAACATGATAATGCTTTCTCTTCTTCATTGGTGGCAAGACCAGACAGGTGGGACAGGACTGCTCAGGCACTCTTTCCCCTTCACACACATGGGCAGCAGAGGATGTCTGCAGGATCTCCCTCAATATCTGCTTCCCAGGGAGGCAGCTTATCCCTCTCCGAAGATTCCAAATAATAGTGACCACACCAGGAATTGTTTCCACATTCTGCTGTGAACTCACATCTTATTTCAAGGTTGAAATGTGTTTAATTTTTGGCTCCAGCCACTGGACCTCATTTTATCATTGTCAGCTGGATGGGACCGCATTCCCTTTCCCTTTGATACCTTAGCCCCCTGCACTGATGTGGTTCCCCCACAGCCCTACTCCTGATGCACAGCATAAGAAACAACCCTTACAGATCAGATCAACAGGTCTGCTTGTCTTTGATCGTTTGGAGTTTCTTGTTTGAACTCCTGTCCCAAATCACTGTCCCCGCAGGGTGACCTTCAGAGCTGGCTGCAGTGTCTGGAGAAGGCTCCAAGAGCTGTGCCCAGGACCAAGGTCTCTTCTGTGCTTCTGTGGGATATTTTTACATATCAAGAGGCCATGTTTGCGCTGTGCACTTCCTCCTCCTTAGCTATCCAAGCTGCAGCTGGGAGCTCTGCATGGCCTCCTCCAGCTCCTGGCTCTGCTGCCCTGCCTGGCAGCCAGTGCCGGAGGTGCCTGGTGGCAGTGCCTGCCCGTGCCTGTGGTGCCGTGGTTCTCACTGGCTGCCACTCACTGTTACAGGTTTGTCAGCACCAGTGCCCAGGGGCAGGAAGGGGAAGAAGACGAAGAACCAGATGCTGCTTCCTGAGATAAAGAATGCGGACTGGCTCGCCACCTGCAACCCCGAGGTGGTCTTACATGATGACAGCTACAAGAAGCACCTCAAACAGCACTGCAACAAGTGAGTCACAGAATCATTGAGTGGTTTGGGTTGGAAGAGACCTTAAAGAACATCTTGTTGCATGCCCCCTTGGCCAAGGACAGGGACACCTTTCACTAGCCCAGAGTGCTCCAAGGCCTGTCCAACCTGGTCTTGAACATATCCAGGGATGGGGCAGCCACAGCTTTTCTGGGCAACCTGTGCCAGGGCCTCACCACCCTCACAGGGAAGAATTTATTCCAAACATCTAGTTTAAATCTCTCCTCTTTTAGTTTAAAACCACTCCCTTTTGCGATAACCCACACTGACTCGTGGAGACAGTGGGCTGAGGGCCTTTAGCCCTCAGGGAGGGTGGGAGGGAGCTGCAAAGGGCTCACAGCCCACATGGGATCACCATGTTCCCACTGCTGGACTTCTCTCGGATTCTCCTCCAGCTCATGGGACCCATGTCCTGAGCAGTGACCCTCTGGCCAATGGGTCCCACCAGGTCACAGTGCTGGGCACTGCAGCATGGCACTGCATGGCTGGTGCCCATCCTGATTTAAGGAAGTGGGTCCTTCCACGTGGGAAAACATGGTGTCAAGCAGGTTTCCCTGGCCTTGCTGACTTCCCTGCCACCCGGCACAGGGTTCTGCTGCGGGTGCGAATGCTCTACTACCTGAAGGCTGAAGTGCTGGGGGAGGCTGCAGATAAAGCCTTTGAAGGGACCCCTGCCAGGTAGGAACCTAACGGTGAACCCCTGCAAGGCGTCTCGGGCTCGAGCACTGCCCTAGCCATCCAGCCCAGCCACATCTGGGCTCACTGCAGCTCCCAGCGAGCTAAACCTGGGGCTAAAATACTCAGGTCTTGCTGAGGCAAAACTGTACCTTCAGGCAGCCACTCTACCTGCTTAGGGACCGCGGCCATAGCAGCCCTGCTGAGGCAGCTCTGAGAATGCAACACCAGCCTGGGGGCTGTGAGGACTTTCTGGGGCACCCTGCAGGAAAATGGCCCCATGTGCTGCTTGACAAATGGGCTCTTAATCCGAAGTGGCAGTCCACAGAAACTGCTTCCAGTCTCAGGGCCAGGCCTGAGGAGGGCATGCCCCATCACTGTGGCCTGCAGTGCCTTCCCAGCACTGGGGACAGTGAGACTCACAGACTCTGTAATGCCTACAGCCTGCCAGCTCCTGACCTTCCTGCAAAGACTCAGCTAACTCTGTTTCACAGAGAAGTGTGCTATGCTGATCTTATAGCTTAATTTCCCCAGTCAGGGGCTGTTGCCTTTCCCAGCACAGCCCCATCAGCACCAGTCTATGCAGTGAGACACTGTTCTTTTGGGGCTGGTTTTGGGGTAGGTTTCCCCCTAGAGGTGCTGTTCTGGTCAGATGGGATCTCCAGTCCTCTGGTGTTGCTGGGGTGGGAGGGAAGAGGGGCTGGGCAGCCTCCCCATCACCGGAGCAAGGGGAGTGGCAGGGCAGTGGGTTGTGGCGAAACCCAAGCTCCAGCTCTGACCCCAGGGAGATGTGTGCCCATGTCATGGCAGAGCCCCGGGCCAGTATATATTAGCAGTCCCCAGCCATTGAGCAATGGCTCCTGCCTCCCCCTGTCCCTTCTGAGTGATGCCCAGTGCCCCTCACTGTCTGGTGAGACTGGGAGAGGGGTGTTCATACCTTGTCTGCCACAGGGAGCTGGATGTGCTGCTGCCAGACATTGACTATGTGGAGATCCCAGTGGACTGGTGGAATGCTGAAGCTGATAAATCCCTGCTCATCGGTGTTTTCAAGCACGGTGTGTACCCAGCTGACTGGTGGGTGCTGGTGTATGAGGGAATTAGTACCTCTGGTACCTGGAGGGGCCATATGTCAGGGCGAGAGGGCAGAGCCGTGTGCCACAACCATACAGGGCCAGAACAGCTCTCCCCAGGTGCCAGCAGCGTGGTGGGGGCAGGGGGGACAGGCACCCTGCAGTGCCCAGGGTTGCAGACTGATTTGCCATGAGCAGCATGCAGTTGCCAGCTGAGGGCGAGGAGGAAGGTACAGAGCTTTTGATGGCCTTGTCATGGAGTCCCCATGCACTTTGAGGAGCCACAGGGCTGTTTGCCCCAGCAGCACTCTACACGGGTGCTGTGCACAGCCCTGTGGGCACGGTGCTGCTGCAGGCAAGGCTGTGCTGCTGTGGGAAGGGCTGTCAGTGGAATGGGAAGGCTGATATTTCCCTTTTCCTCCTGCCTAGGGGAGAGCCGTTAGCAGCTTTTGGGGAAGTGTTCAGAATTTCTGGGGTGAGAATTGCTCTCCCAGCAGCACAGAGGGAGTGAGAGCCAGGTGGGGAACTGTGTCCCAGGAGGGGGAGGTTTTGCCAGACCAGGCTCGGGCCTTGCTCTGTGCTGTCTGTCTGTGTTCTGACGTCCGCGGCGGTCGCAGGGTACGAGCGGTATAATGCCATGCGGGCGGACCCGGCTCTGTGCTTCCTGGAGAAGGTGGGCATGCCGGACGAGAAGCTGCTCTCTGCCGAGCAGGGTGTCAGCGACGGCGCACAGGATGCTGCTGAAAGGTGGGCAGGGGACGGAGCCAGGCTCTCGGTGTGTCTGGCTCGCTCCTGGGGACAGTACGATGGGCTGAGCTGTGCACAGGGAGGAGGGAAGGAGCAGGCTGTGCCTCTGAGCACAGAGGGGAGGCCAGTGGGGAGCTGGTCCCCAGTACCGGCAGGGAGGGGTGGCATGAACACCAGTTCTTTGCTTCCTGCTGCCAAGGACTGGCACAGCCACAAGGGCTGCACTGCCACTACCAGGGGACTGATTCACTCTCTCACCCAGGGGCAGTGCGGAAAAGGAAGAGAGCAATGGAGAAAAGCTGGAGGGGCTGTCAAAACAGGAGGTGAGTGGATTTTCCAGTGTTGAACATATATCTGCTGCTGGCAGGCCTGTCCTGCTCTGCTGCAGGCTTGGCCCCATCAACTGATGCCTCTTCTCTGCACTGCCAGTGCCCCATCCCATCTGCATTGCCTCTGCTCCCTGCATCTCTCTGTGTTTCCTGTGGACCTGGGCAGGATCCACCCCGTGGGAAGCTGAGGGAGATTTGAGGGCTTGGGGTGCCCAGAGGTGCTGGCTCTCTCTCACTTGGCTTCAGCAGCCATGTGGGGCCCTGTCAGAGGAGCTGGGAGTGTCCCAAAATGGCCCTAGGTAGAGGAAGATCAGGGAATGTGGCAGCATGGGAGAGTGCAGGGTTTGTTTGAGCAGCTAAAGCTGTCACACTGCTACTGTCCTGGGCAGTGGCACTACATACAGCCTGTGTCACTGTGGCGGACCTCCCCTCCGGGCCCAAAATGGACAGCACTGCCTCTCTGAGCTGTCACCTCCCCTGTCCCCACTGCTCTGATCCCATGCACTGAACATAGCCAGCGACTGCAGGCTGAGGGCACAGGACACACGACCCTGCCTGTCTTAGCATCTGCACCCTGCTAAGGATGGGTGGGCTGCAGTTGTGGGGTGTTCTCTGTGGGGCTGAGCCTTCTCTGATGGTTTCCTTCTGCAGGACATCGTGGCTGCTGGGGTGGGTGAAGCCAATGAGAAGCGGGACGAGCCAGCGGCAGGTGAGGCCATGGGTCTGCAGTGTGGCACATGGCTTCCCAGGTTTGGCATGGCAGGGCTGCAGTACTGTGCCAGGCTCTGGTTGGTGGGAGGGACACACTGCTGAGGCGGGGAGACACACTGCTCTGTGTTAGTGGATGATGTAGCTCAGCCTGGAACTACGTCTTGTGCAAAGTCACAGGTGACCCAGAGGTGGGCCATGTGGCAGGGCAGCCAGGGTCCCAATTACTTCCAGCCAAGGCTGCCCAAGATGACTAGAAGCCATTAGCCTGCCCTTGTCCATGCAGTTGCCTGCATGAGATGAGCATGCAAGGTCTCTGCAGTAGGCAGTGCTGGCACATGTCATGGTCTGGCTGGCCCCACTGCTGAGCAGGGAGCTGCAGTCCTCTCCCGTGCATGGCCTGGCCCAGGGCCATCATTGCTACCCTCGTCTCTGCCTCTGAGCTCTCTCTGAAGGAAGCTAAGACATGGTTAGGCTGTGAGCCAACAGGCCCCGGGATGGTGACCGTGGTCCCCCACTCATAACTGATCCCTGATGCTCCCCATGGGAGGGAGGAGGTGGGAGGAAGCTCTTGGAGCTTGTTGTAGAGGTGTGGGAACCGGCAGCTTTGCATGTGCGCTAAATACTAATGTCCTTGCTGATGTTTGAAGCCCAGGATGGCTCCGACTCAGACAGATCCTGCTGGCCTGTCTCCTCTGCTCTCACGGCCAGACTGAGGCGACTCGTCACCGTCTACCAGCGCTGCAACCGCAAGGAGCTGCCTGCCCGCGCCGAGATGCTGGTGCCTGGTAACCATGGCTACTGGCTGCAGGACGAGGTGTTCCGGAGAGCCTCTGAGATGGACTCGGTGAACAAAGAAATGCAGAAAAGGTAATGCAGCAGAGGGGCCTTCCCAAAGCTGATTTATCGCGCTTGAATTCCTTGCCTCCCTGAACTGACCCAGGTAGAAGTCGTCACAGCTGTCTGTGCAGCTGGCTGCTCAAGTGATGGAGTCACGTCGGTCCTTGCTGGGCAGGGAAGTCTCCTGTATGCTCGTCCCTGGAGCAGCCTGCAGTGCAAACTGGAGTTTACAGGTAGCATATGGTGATGCTGAAAGGAAGGGAGGGGACAGCTCTTCAGGTTCAAATCGAGTGTCTTCTGGGCCAGGGTCAGCCCCAGCAGAGTAGGTACTGCTCTGAGCAGAGTTGCCCTTGGGACACACGTGACAGCTGAGCGCTGTCACAGCCCGTGAGCAATGTCTTTCTGACCCTTGTGGCTCTCATGCCACTGCCTTTGCCTCCTGCTCATGGCCTCAGAAGCCCAGTGGTGACATGTCCTGGTTGCACTGTGCTCCCATTTCTTTTATGCCCCAGTAAGTGGAAGGGTGGCACCCTGAGTGGATCTGCAGAAATTGAAAGGTGTGCCCAGGGTCATGTTGCTGCCATCGCCGCCAGTCTCCAGTGCAGCCCTGGGACTGGGACTCTGTGGTCAACAGCCTTTGATAGCTTTGTCTCCTGTGAACCTCTCCCCACAGCAGGACCCCACATAACCACATGGTATCTGTGCTATGCTCTGCTCTGTTCATGGCCTCCTTGTATGGAAGCTGTTCCCATTCTTCTTCCTCTGGACTTCTTCCAGTTGTACCATCCCCTCTTTGATATGGGAACATCAGCCTGGTATCTCCTCTTTAATTCTCTGGGCTTTTTGCCAGGGAGGTCTTCTTACAGGAGTTTCCCACCAGCCTTTGATTTGAGAGCTTTCTACAGACTCACTGTTGGGCTCCTTGATTTGGATCATTAATATATGTATTAACTTTCTTCATGTTATTCTCATTATTTTTTAAATGAAACATGACTGCAGAGGGCTCACACCCCCTGGGAACAGGGGTGGAAATGCTGGTCCAGGTGTATTTTGGGGAGTTGTCACCTGTCACCCTGTGTGCTCTCACTTGACGTGTCCTACCTGCTTGCTGGTGCTGGCTCAGAGCTGCAATTCAGAAGAGCTGAGATTGGCTTGAAGCTTTCTTTAGCCCTCAGCTCTCCCTTTTCTCTGCCCTTGCCCTGCCATGTGCACCCAGGTCTGTGCTCTGTGGCTCTTTCTCTGTACTGTGTTTTCCCAGGACTGTATTTGCTCGGGACACTCTTCACTATATCCATCCTGGATTGTTCCTGTGAGTGATCCCCATAAGGTGAAAGCTCAGAGGGTCCAAGCCAGCGTGAAAGCTGTGCTCTAACAGTGCTGTAACTGAAGCCCCCCATCACCACAGCTGCTTTCCTTCAGTGAGGAGGACGTGACACCCACCCCTGGCACCCAGGAGTCCACAGCAGTCAGCAGGGCGGGTGGTGTTTGTTACTGCGACTCTTAGAGCAGCAAGGCCCAGTTCCCATTTGCCTCTGGAAGAGGCTGGGTGAGAGCTGTGTCTGCAGATCCTTCCTAATAGCTGCTACAGAGAATTGGCCTTTCCATGCAGGTGATGAAACAACTTGATGTGGCAGGATGCGAGTGGATGGGATAGGTTTGTGCCTCCACTGAAGCTACTGGAGCCTGTGTCCTGTTGGCAGCACAGCCCAGAGCTGCACTCAGGTTTATTGAAACAGCCAAGAGGTTTTTTTCAGCAGTGGCTCGAGAGCCAGAGGGCCCATGGCCTCTGCTCCTCCTCCCTGTGCACCATAGGGCAAAAAATCTCAGGTTGGGGTGGTCTCCCCAGTGTGCTCCTCCTGACAGTTCCCCCCAAAGCTGGTGGTCAGTAACTACACAGTGCCCTCTGAGCCTCTGCTTGGTGCTGTGCCTAGGCTGGGCCCAGAACATGTCTCAGTGGAATTCCTGTCTCCTCCCTGCCCCACAGGTGGACCAGGAGGGAGCAGGCAGATTTCTACCGCACCGTCTCCTCCTTTGGGGTTATCTATGACCAGGAGAAAAAGATCTTTGACTGGGCCCAGTTCCGAGCCATCTCTCGACTGGAGAAGAAGACGGATGAGAGCCTGGAGAAGTACTTCTACAGCTTTGTGGCCATGTGCAAGAATGTCTGTGGTCTCCCTCTCTGGAAAGAGGATGGTAAGTGGAAATTGCACAGCCTATGGAGTGGTAATGAAAGGTCCATGTAGACCTGATCCCACTGTTCTTGTGGAGCAGGAGAGCAAGGGAGGAGTTTCAGGAACAGTTGGAAGCAATGAGACACCAGGCAGGCCATGGGCTTGCAGCAGTCATGCATTTCTGGCTGCCTTGTCCCTACCGTGTACTGCCTCACCAGCACAGCAGGAGGGTAGAACAGCCCTGTGGTCTCCAGATCCTGCTCTCACAGATCTCTTGGAGCTCTTGTATGAAATCACAACCACTTCTGTCCAAGACAGCAATCTCTGCATGTGAGAGACAAGTAGAGAAGCAGCACACACAGCAGCACATCTTCATGCTGAACGTGAGGGTTATTTGGGTGAGCTACATCGCTGCTTTCTCTCTGATCATCTCCCTGCTGGCGCTGGACAGAGTCCACTCCATGCTCATGCTGACTGTGGAGCTCTGCTGCAGGGTAAAGGGAGTCTGAACCCTGTGCAGGAGGCTCGAGAAGCCTGGCCAACACAGAGGGCATCCATTTGCTTTGAGTGCTCTGCAGAGGCCCTGCATTGGCACTGAGCAGGACATGGCAGATGCAAAGCTGCTTTGGGACTATTTAAGCACAAAGTGATTTGCTTCCAACAGCAGCAGAAAATGTTTTGCCTCGGACCTGTCAAGGAATCTGGTCTCAGGTGCAGTTCTTTGCATGTGTGTGTTAGTGTCTTAGACAGGTGTTCCTCATCAGAATTGCTGCACAAGCTGCCCTCCCCTGAGAACGGGCTGAAAGGCTACCAGAGGCTCAGACCCCGGGGAGCCACTCCACCAGCAGGTCCAGGCAGCTCCAGCACTGCTGATGCTGATGGAGATGGCAGTGCTGAGGAGAGTCTTGACAAGACTTTGAAATCTTCTGCAGCTGGTGTCGCTCTTGATACAGCTGCTGAAGTCAAGGGGTTTTACTGTCCTGTGTCCATTTGGTGGGATGTGACTGGAAGCTGGTGAGACTGGAAAAAGAGGCCTCAACAGTGGCTACAAACACTGGCTGCACCTCACTTACAGTCTGAGCAAGGGTTAAAACTGCCTCTGAGGAACTCTCACCAACCAGTATAACATGGCCTTGGCTTTGATGTCCCTGCTGTAGGTCCTCCAGACCCTGACATCTACGTGGAGCCCATCACAGAGGAACGTGCTGCCAGAACCCTCTACCGCATTGAGCTGCTGCGAAAGGTGCGCGAGCAGGTGCTCAAGTGCCCACAGCTCCACGAGCGGCTCAAGCTGTGCCGGCCCAGCCTCTACCTGCCGGTCTGGTGGGAGTGTGGCAAACACGACCGTGACCTGTTGATTGGCACCGCCAAGCACGGCCTGAACCGCACTGACTACTACATCATGAATGACCCCCAGCTGTCTTTTTTAGATGCATACAGGAACTATGCCCAGCATAAAAGAACAGGGCTCCCAGGCCCAGAAACCCTGTGCTGCCTTTACCAGACTAATTCTAAACTCTACAGTTCCCCTCTGTACAGCCAGGTGGACCAGACCTGCGAAACCCTGGAGAATGAAGCCGAGAGTCAGATCAAGCTGGAAACCATGGACAGCACCACATCCCAGGCTGGAGGCAGCACACCAGATGCAAACTGTGAAACATTCATGTCTGAGGTCCGGGACATCATTTCCAGTAACTACGACGAGAGCTCGCTGCCAGAGTCATTGGTGTGCATGATGTATGACGAGAAGGCCTGTCACAGCGAGCAGAGCTCCCTCGCCAGAGACAGCCCAAGCTGCACAGATGTTGGAAGCAGCGTTGCCAAACTCTCTGAGGGCAAGCTGGAGGGGGACGAGGATCCATCCAGCTGTGATGCAGATGCCATGAGAGAGGCTCCCTTCCTCGAGGGTTTGCAGGTGGGCTCTGACCAAATGGATAGTCAGAACGAGGAAGCTGAGCCTTCACCTTCTACCCCTGAGAGTAACCCTTCTCAAAGCATCCCAGCTGGGCTAGACAAAGCCTTGGAGCAGAAGGGAGCCCTCGCCAGCCCAGTGGCAGGGCTGCCCGAGCACGGCGCCATGGAAAGGGTCCTAAGCATGGGGCTCTACAGTCCCAGTCTCCATAACTATGAACTGAAGGTTCCTCCTGAGCAGAGGTTCATCAGTCTGCTGCAGGAAAAAGGAATGGAGGCAAAGTCAGGGCCAAGTCAGAGCCACAGTGAGGAAGATGAGGAGGAAGAAGAGGACGATGATAACTCCGAGGCAGCGGCAGATGCTGTGGAAGGCTTGAGTGGTCCCCGGACCAGGGCCAATTGTGATCCCGAGGCTAATGAACTGGGGGGTGAGGAGCAGAGCTCTGGCCTCCCCACACCTGAAGACACTTGCCCAGAAGACATGAATGGCGAGAGGGAGCCCCTGGGGCTGGGGGAGTCCAGGCCAGAAGGCAGAGAGGACCGTGGCTTGGATGAGGAGAGCACTGGGCAGCCCTCACTGGGTCAGGCTCAGAGCCAGCCCTTCAGCATGCCCACACCTCTGCTGGGTGCCTCAGGTGCAGAGCCCCCTCATGCTGGGGGGGAGGCCTGGGGCCAGGGGGCTGAGGGGCAGGCAGGCTGCACAGAGGCCCCGCACCCCAAGCCCCAGGGTGTGAAACAAGAAGAGTGTGAGAACAGAGATGAGGGGGAGAAAGCCAGCAGAAGCCAGAGCCAAGGTATGGTCCTGAGAGCTCTCTCGTGTCTGGCTTGGGTCAGAGGGACCTGCTGTCCTCCCTGCAGAGCCAAAGCTGGGGGCTGCCCAGCCCCTGGAGTGGCCTCCCATCTGCAGGAGCTGGGGTCCCTGTAGCTGCTGTAACTGGGGGAAAAAAAGGGTTGGGGGCTGCATTTGCCAGCAGGGCTGGCCAGAACTCTCCACCCTGAGCCCCAGCAGCCCGTCTGCCATGAACATGACATGGAATGCAGGACTCCCTTCCTAGGGTGAGCAGCTCCTTTTGGAAAGGCATATGTGCTCCTCTTCACCCACCTGGGGTATGGGGATGGTCAGGGTTGGGGTCTACTGCAATACCAGACTCAGCCCAGAAGAGGGATGTCCCTTGGGCTGCCTGCCCTAACCCAAATGCTTCTTCTCTTGCTGACTGTTTGGGAAGTGGGACCTTGGGGGAGCCAGTTGGGCATGGGTGTGGGAAGGTGTGAGGAGATGCTCCCACGTCAGGAGGGAGAGAAAGGCAGGGTGGTGATGGGCTCTGTGCTCCTTCACTTTCTTAGGTGGTCCAGAGAAGTACTTGGAGGAGGAGAACAAAAGTTCTGCTTCTGTCCTGCCCGGGGAGATCGATGACCTTCAGGATGCCCGGGCACCGACCATTGCCCAGCTGCTGCAGGAGAAGACACTTTACTCCTTCTCTGAGTGGCCTAAGGTGAGGCTAAAAAGAGCACTGTTTGGATCAAAGTGTTCCTGTGTAATCCTGACCGGTAGTGGCTCACACAGACAAGCTCTGCTTCCTGCTCCTCCGCATATGGCTCCCAATGGATGCTCTGACTGAGGTGCTCTTTCCAAGCACCTGTGCTGTGGAGATGCTTGCCCCCAAAGCAGTTCCTCACCAAGCTGAGATCACCTGGGCTGGGCTTGGCTTTAATCCTGAGCTGACATACATGTGTGAGTCATTCCACTCTCAACTTGCCACCATGCAATTCTGTTTTCAGGACCGTGTGATCATCAACCGTATTGACAACATCTGCCACGCCATCCTAAAGGGCAAGTGGCCTTCCTCCAGCCAACAGTTCGAGGCACAGAGCCTGCTGACAGCTCCAGCCGTGGCCAGCAATGCCGGCAGCAGGAGCAGCTTCGCTGAGTCAGAAGCCCCTGATCCCAGCTTCAGTAATGGGGTGTTAATCTCACAGGTACAAAAGGTGAGGGGGTCCCTTAGGCAGTGACAGGCTCAGGACTCTTGGGTGAGACATTGCCCAGAACTGCTCAGGAGTTTCCCAAATGGGGCCTCTTGGTGCCACTTCTGGTGTATAACACATGGCTTAACCCACTTAGTCCCTTCCCCTGAGGGCTCTTGGTGATCTCCCTGTGCTCTCAGCCCCCCTGCTCCCCTCCTGGTAAAGGCAGCTGTTCTTGGCAGCTCTACAGCCTCTGTGGAGCACCCAACGTGGTCAGAGGGAAAAGGGGACACTGCCCTGGTATTTCGTAGGAAAGGGTGCAGGAGAAGGCACTGCCCCATCAAGTCCCCAGCTCCCAAGTAAGTCCCAGTCCCCCAGTCCACAACGGTCACGTTGGACAAGACACAGAAGCTCAGTCTGGGCAACCTGCCTGGCCACCCTGCAGCTGGCGGAGCAGCGCTCCTGCACCATCCCCAAACAGGGAAAGAGGAGTAAGGAGCCTGACCGTTAGCTCAGTCCTAGTGTGAAAAGCTGTGGTCCCTGGGCAGTGTGGGAGCAGCCATAATCTTCTCTGTGGCTTTGGTACACACAGGAAGGTTTCCTGAGTCCTGCCTTCACAAAAGACGAGCGGAAGAACAGGAGATCTTACGAATTTGAGATGGAGAGAGATGCCAAACAGAGGAGCCTGGAGCAGCTGGCAGCAGCCCATGTCCATTCACCCATTGTGCTGAACGGCTGGCGGGAGGCAGCAGTGGACTTGTCCAGAGCCTCTGATGGGTCCCCGGGGAACTCTTCTCCTTTCCCCCTGAACGCGAACATGCCCAAACTGGGGACTGTGAATGCCCTCCAGGGCTCCCTGGGCATGGACTTGTCTGGCATCTTACAGGCAGGGTTAATCCATCCTGTCACAGGACAGATTGTAAACGGCAGCCTTCGAAGAGATGATGCTGCCATGAGGAGGAGACGGGGCAGAAGGAAAAATGTCGAAGGGATGGACCTCATCTTCTTGAAGGAGAGGCCTCTACCAAACAGGCTGCAGGTGGGTTGGTCCTCTCCCCTTTCACATGGACCCAGTGGGGTCAGCACAGTTTGTCTCATGGCCCAACTGTCCCCTCCAAGCTCTGCTGCCCCTGACATTGCAGGACCTCCTTCAGGACAGCTTGGCTTGTGCAGGAGCAGATGCTGCTCCAGGGAGGAAGGGAAGTTTTCCCTCTGGTTTGCAGCACTCTGGAGCATTTGGGTCCTGCTGAGCGTTATCAAAAGCTGTTATCGTCTCACCCCAGGGGATGTTTAGGATTAGAGAACATGAGGAAAGATCCTTGACTTTACTAGAGCTATGGCCAAGAGCCTACTGCACCTGTTTTTCTTCTACCCTGGGATCCACTCAAAGAAATAGGGAACTCTGAGAGCAAGACCAGTCCCTCTAGATGAGTTTTAGGAGTGATCTAGGGGAAGTTGATCTTCCTGGTGATTAGGGTGTTTCCAGGTGAGTTCTGAAGTGTCTCCCAGCTCTCTCTGCCCTCCCTCCCACCAGTGCTAGGGGTGGAGTGGAAATGTAATGTGTGGTGGTGGGTGGTGGTTTAAGGAACAGACACTGGGAACATGTGGATTAGTCTGTCATGGGAGCAGATGACCCTCTTTGGGAGCTCTGCTTCTTGGGGTACACATGCATCACCACATGCTGCTGATGGCTCTCCCTGCTCCTCCCTCCACGGCAGGACGTTCAGGAAGACCAGCCGCAGCCCCCTCAGAACAGTTCCCTCCCTGATGGGCCGGTTGCTGCTACCTCAGCTCCACAGCCAGTCCCAGCTGCAGGCAGCCAAGAAAAGGCTGTCCCGAATAAGAGTCTCCTCGACTGGCTCCGGCAGCAGTCTGACTACACACTCGATGTTCCAGGCTTTGGCACAGTAAGGGTGGCTGTCAGTGGCGTGTGTGTGTGTGTGTCTCCTGTATTGCCCTTTGTGTTAGGGTTTTTCCTGTAACCTGGCTTGTGGTGTTCATCAGGGCTGTTTGGGAGGTTTATCACACTGGGAGGTGGCCACAGTTCCCTTTACAGCAGGGAAAGGCACTTGCTGCTGGGGAACTCCTCTCCTTTCTCCCTGAACACAAACATGCCCAAATTGGAGAATACTCTCTAGGACTCCCTGGGCATGGACTTGTCTGGCATCCTCCAGGACCTGCGTCCTAATGCCCGAGGTCAGTTCTTCAGCTGCTGTGCATCTCTCTGACCAATGCACAATGTCTTCCAGAAGCCCCAAGGATGGAGACAGAAATAAGAAAAGGGATTTGGGTTGCACAAGGCTTGTCTATGTTGCTCTTTTTCACCAGGGGTCATTTTACAACACCAGTGCTGTTGTATTAAATAAGGTTACCAGGCAAGAGAAAGTCTTCTGGCTTTAAAAGCCAGACCAAAGTGTTCTCTGTGTTGGAGGCTGAAAGGCTGCAGCTGTGTGGCCATGGATGCTGTCGGAAAGCAGAGTGGCACAGAACAGCCTCTATCTTTCTTCCTGCTGTCTCATAAACCTCCACCTTTTGATTGGTTTGCTCCAGGTTTCAGCTTATTTAGGCTGTTAGACCATGTGATAGGCAGAGCACAGGCTGTGAAACAGAGTAAAAAGGAATGTGGTGGTAACAGAGAAGAAAATCTTGGTCCTGGAGTATTGTGTGCCTGAGGCAGGGATTCTCTGAAGCTTGGACTACAGGCAGGCCATTAGCATTTTGGAGAGTTAGAGATGAGAGGTGAGGAGTCCAGGGTTTGCTTGGCAGGACGGACCTTGATTTTCAAAGTCCAGAGACACATCCAGCTGTGTGCCCAGGGCCAGACCCCCAAGAGCAGTCAGATGGTGGAGCAGGTGTGGAGGTGCCTTCCCACTCCTTCCCAACAACCTTGCCTTCCAGGGGGTGCTGGAGCTTGCCCAGTCTGACCATGCTGCTGGTGTAGCTGTTGTTCCCAGCAAGCCCCCAGTGCCCCAGCCCAGCCATGTGGAATCTCCCTGTCGGGGCTGGTGTCCTCTCTCCAGGTAGGATGGATTGGAAGAGGCTTTGGGGTACTGCAGCAGCTCAGCTCAAAGGACAAACCACATCCAGGGTCTTTCCTCTGACTCAGGAATCCGAGCCGGCAGTAGTTCATTGTAAGGCTCCATCCCTGCAGGCACACGGACAGCAGGGCATGCAGTGGGTGTACAGCAGCTCGGCTGTAACTCTAGGTTGCAGTTCTGAAGGGCTCTGATCCCAGAGAAACACAGTGCAGCATCTCTGACGTGGGAACAGCTGGAAGAGGAATGAAACACAGCACAGCTGAGCGGGCCAGAAGCAGGTGGCTGTATCACAGCGACACAAGTGGCACACACAGACCTGTACTCTCTTCCCTGGCTGTAGGCCGTGTCCCATTTACAGAAGCACAAAGAGGAACCTGCAACAGGCTGCAGCTTCAGGAGTGGAGGGGAGTTAGAAAGGGCTGGACCAGTCTAAGTGGGGTGCGCTGGAGACCCCTTTATACCTACAAAAATCAGTTGTGCTCATTTGAGAGCCGGTCCTGTGGCAGGGACCAGTTTGTGCTGCTGGTGCTGCTGTTGCCCCAGTCTGCAGGGACCCTCTGTCCCTCATGAGCTCATGCTGCTCTCCTGCAGGGCTTGTAGCCAGCCAGGCTTATTAAGTCATCTAGTCTCATTAACGTTGTCTTGTTTGCACTCCAGAATTTTTCAGACAAGCCCAAGCAGAGGAGGCAGCGGTGCAAGGACCCCAGCAAATTGGACATTAGCTCACTGACGGGAGAGGAGCGGGTGCCGGTGGTACATAAGGGTACCGGACGGCGGGTAAGCCAAGGCCTGTTCTGTGCTCTGCCCTCCATGCCCCGAAACGCTTAGCAGACCCTGAGCTCACCCAAGGGTGCGGGGGAGATTGAATCTAGAGAAGCTTATGGATGGGACAAAAGTCCGGAATACATCTCTGATCTATCCTGTGGCACCTGTGCCCGAGGGGACGCAGACCTGCGAAATAAGTGACTGTCTAGGTGAAGTGAGGAATGTGGGAGTGTCAGTCCTTGCCGGGGGGCACAGACCCCTCAGTGGCAAAGGGGTCAGCCTTTAGCTTTAAAGCCACCCTTAGCACAGCCCTGGCTGGTGCTTCTCATCCTGGATTTGATTGTTCCCCTTGAGTTCACTGTAATATGCCACAAACTGCAATATTGCTGTGCAAATATCTTTGGTTTGTTCCTCCTTACAAGGTGCAGGCCAGAGCACACCAATACCTACCCCACTGTTGGGCATGTGGGAAGTGGAGGGCTGGAAGGGCTTTTTCTTGCTTTGTTAGCAAGGATCTTAGATTTATTTGTCTGCAGTTTAATCTCCAGGGCACTGATGTTCACCTCTCTGAATGACAAGGGATCTTCAGGAGTACTTTCCACCCAAATTCAGTTTTTAAACACATCTGGGACTGCAATAGGTCAGAAGGTGACTTGACATTAATCACATCTAAAACTGAAACTAAAGGGTGAGGCAGAAAGAGGCTGATTCAGCCACATCTGTTCCCCTCTGTTGCCCCCATGCTGGCCACTGGACACCTGAGCAAGTTGTGGGGTTTGTCAGTTCTGAGCATGGCTCTTACAGCTCTGTCCCCATCAGAGGGCAATGGCCTGGGCCACAGAGGCTGAACCTGCCTTTTCTCCCTGGGCTGTGTGTCTGGAGGCAGCAGGCACACCCCAAGTCCTACAAAGATGTGTAGCAAGGGAATAGTTTCTGCCCCAGCCAAATCACAGCCCACAGCAAGGAGCTAGGGGAAGTGTAATCGTATTTTTTGTATTATTTTACATAACTCTCTCTGCAATAGAGGTCATCCTTCTGCTGTGTTTTATAGTTAGGGGGAGCCACGGCACCAGCATTGAAGGAATTGCCAAGGTGGCTTGATGCAAACTTGGAGTATGCTGTTGCAGCTGACTGGGCTGACATTGTTAAGCTTTCAGTAAGTTAGAGCTTTTGGAGAAATCTGTATCATGTCATCTTTTCTTTCCCCTCCCCATCCCCACAACCTTTCTCCAGTGAGGATCCGGGAGCTGCGAGGCAGGCCCCCGGCGGCGTGCGTGGGAGGGGAGAGCAGGGCCAGGGCTGCGGGCACATGGGGGTGGGTGTGTGTGCCACGGCTCGCCCCGTGGGCAGGGTAGGGGCAGAGGGGGCCAGCACCCCGGGAGCGGGGCCAGCAGCTCAGGGTGGCTGGCTGGAGAGCCTGGGGGTGCTCAGGAATAGCAGGGGCAGGAGGAGCGCCCTAGGAGCGGTCATCCACCGCAGGTGCTGGACACACGGTGTGGACAAAACACATTCTCATGGGTCAAATTTTCAAAAATACCTTGAGATGACGCTTTTTATCAGCTCCTGCAAACTCTGCCTGTGCAGCCGTGGGCCCGCCAAAGGCCCCGCAGGTCACCAGGCCTGGAGGGGCTGGCACAGGCACGGAGAGGGGCAGGACAGAGCCTCGCCCACCACGTTCATCCACCCTGTTCATCACACCCGCCCTGCCCTGGTGCGTGGCAGAGCCTGTGGAGGAGGAGCGCTCTCCCCTCCAGCACACGGGCCCCGGCAGATCCCCTTGCCCTCTCCCACGGGCTGGCCTGATCCAGGCTTCTCCCTACAGTCCCTCTCGCCTGCTGCCTGTTTTGGGGGCTGCAGAGGTTTGTGTGACACCCATGCAAGGGGATGGAGGGGTAACCAATTGGCTTAGAGGGTTTTACTGCTCTCAGATTGGTTTTTAATTAGCACTGGAGGTTTGGCATGGTGTGTCCCACTGCCCAGGAAACAGCTCTGCATCCAGGCTGGTATCAGGGCCCCTTTGGGCAGCTGGCCTGGGGCGAGCTGACAGCTCTTCCTTCCCATGGTTTGAGGGGACAGTCCCTCTGCTGCAGGAATAGCTGTGTGCCTGGCACTGCCCAGGCACCTCTCGTGTGCCCTGCTCCAGCAGCTGCATCCCAAGAACATTCCCCGAGCCCCATCCACACTGAGCTTTTGGCGAGTGTGTCTCTGTCCTGGTACGGTGTGCGCAGAGACGGCGGCTGCTCCTGGCGCGCAGGCCAGTGGGAGCATGGGACCGACTGCCCCGCGGAGCTCAGGTGCAGCCATGGCCGCAGGCAGGTTCTCCCACGTGCCAGTGAGAGATTCTCCCAGAAGGTCCTCCCTCCTTGGGCAGAAGCTACACTGAGCAGACTGCCAGGGGCATCTGATTCATGCTTCTGCACTGCAGGTGTCAACAGGAAATCCTTTTCCTACCTAAATCTGTTATTGGAAATGGTTCAATGTATTTGTGATATTGAAACTCAAGGGAGCCACGAAGGGAAATGTTTAAGTGTCTGTGTTGTGGATGCTGAAAACGGGAGTTCTGAGCTGGGCTGTGGGTCCCCCCGCACTGCTCTGTAACCAGACGCTCTCGCCCAGTTCTGGTTGCTGGGTTTTGGTCCCATGTCTGAACACTCAGAAGAGCTTTCTGAATGCTTCCTGGCATGTCAGCAAAGCTCTTTCCAGGAGCTTTGGGTTCAGACAGCATGTCCACTCTCTGTGTGTCATCCCATGAGCTTTGCTGTCCTGCAGAGCATTGAAAATTTGGCCCTTCACCTCTCAAAGATGTGGTATTTTCACCTATTGCTGAAGGCACAATTAGAGCTGGGCAGGGAGATGAGTAGGCAGCTGACACCACGCTGCCCTGGTGCTTCTGTGCTGTGAGCAGCTGGTGCTGAGGGCTGGGGTGAAATATGGGGTAAAAACTTGTTTCCTCCTCCCCTCCCTGAGCATTTTGACACTGCGGGATCCTGCCAGAGCGAGGGTGTTTTGCATTTGGCAGCATCCTTTGGGGAAAAGCTGTGTGTACCTCTCAAATTCCATATCATGTAGGCAAATATTTCTGTGCTGACACCATCTGGGATGCAGATGGGAGCACAGACGGGGCAGATCGCCTTTGCTGCAGCAGTAACTGTCGGGTGTTCTCTGTTATTTGTCTTTCATTTTCAGGGCTACTTACCCGAAAACAAATTCAATCGCGTCCTAACCGAGCCCGTGCTCCGGGACACGGGGCCGCGCCGCAGAGGGAGGAGGCCCCGGAGCGAACTCCTTAAAGGGCCCGGTGTCGTAGCAGACTCTTCTTCTGGAATGGGACCATTGTTCATGAACGGACTCATTGCTGGGATGGATCTAGTGGGACTTCAGAACATGAGAAACATGCAAGGGATCCCTCTGACCGGGCTGGTCGGGTTTCCTGCCGGCTTTGCAGCCGTGCCCGCTGGTGAGGATGTGAAGAGCACCCTGAGCATGTTGCCCATGATGCTGCCGGGCATGGCTACTGTACCCCAGATGTTCGGCGTTGGAGGACTCCTCAATTCCCCCATGACAACGACTTGTACTGCGACTGCTCCGACTTCGTTAACAAGCACAACGAAAGGCGGCACAGCCAGCGCCGAGAAAGCCAGCGAGGAGAAACAGGGCAGCCAGGATGGGAAAAAGGAGCCTCTCGCTGAAGACAAGCCCGGTCCTAGTTCCTTTTCTAATCAGACAGAATCCGCAATAACTACCAGTAGTCCTGTAGCTTTTAACCCATTTCTTATCCCAGGGATGTCTCCTGGACTGATCTATCCCTCCATGTTCCTCTCCCCCGGCATTGGCATGGCGCTGCCTGGCATCCAGCAAACCAGGCACTCCGAGGCGGCAAACCTGGAGAGCCAGAAGCGGAAGAGGAAGAAAGCAAAAGGGGAATCGGCAAATCCAGAGCCAGAAACTGTCTTACTGCCGGAAAAAGAAGCTGCAAACAGTCAAAACTGTGCGGAGCAGAGCCCGCTGTCGTCAGCAGAGAAGGAGCAGGATGGACCAGCAGAGGAGGAGCGCCAGGCGGCTCATGATGCTGATTAGAACTGTTGTTTCATTGAAAAAAAAAAAAAACACAAAAAGATTGTGGCTTGTGAGTTTCTTATCCCATAAACTCTTTGTTACTTCCCCTCCCACCCCGCTCCACCTTCATAAACCTGTGTTTCCATGAGTAATATTATCTACCTAATTCCCTGTCAGAAAAAACTCTGGTGACATGCTACATGTTAATAGTTGCAGGGTCTTGCCACTTTATTAGATAAACAGTGTTGTCTAGCTAGTATGGGAGGCACCAAATTCTTGTTCTGTTTTTCCAGTTGTTCATCCCAGCCAACGATAGCAAATCCAGTACTTGGTCACCCAACCCAAATTGCTCACTCCTTTGAGAAGAAAAAGCAGCAAAAACAGCAAGAGCAAAAGAAAAGTCTGTATCTCTTGGTCTACATGCAGACAAGGGTATTTCTGTCTACAGCGACACTGAACGAAAAAGCCTGTATTTGGGCTAAAAGCACAGCTATAGTAAGTGCTAATGTGTATTTTTGATTTAAAGTATTTCCCTATTTTATCATGGTTACTAGAATAGTAGTATAGACAGAACTATATAACTAATGATTGAAAATGCATATATTCATTTCTTTGAAAGGAAAAGCATAACTGGTAGTTCTGTAATTTCTTGATCACCCCCACCTCAAAGGTTTGGAGACAAACTGCAGAGAGTGAAAAGACGATGTAGACATTCTTTTGTATTTTTTAAAACCAAAGTTTGGTTTTATGTTACGTGGAGTTTAGTTACCCTTTCTTTCGTAGTTACAAGAACTTTTCAGCTTGAGCTGGAAAGGTTTTGCACACTTGCCTGACTTCTCTGGGGTTACTGTACCTGTAGCTCCCAGTTCCTTCATCATTCTGCTAGTCTGCAGTTCTCTCTGGCGTTAGTTCTCAGCTATGGCGTTACAGGTGCTCTAAAGGTATTTTTTTCCAGCCGTGAACAGGCCATGCCAACTTTAAAGCTTTTACGTGAACACTGAGGCTTTTTGAGTTTTCATATTCCTCACTCCTTACCCCAGAAGTGTCGTGCTTTCAGCAAACACAGACTAGGCTGTGGGCCAGCTTCACTCTGAGAGGGAGCCTTAAGGCTTTCAGAGCTCGAGTGGCTTCCTTTCGAGCATTGGACTGTGAGGAGACGACTTTGGCTTCTTCCCATTCCGTTTGCTGCTGAACAGTATTTCCAGTCCCTCAAATGGTTTCAGTGTCTGCATTTCAATGGGACAGGGTTTAATGCCGCCAGTCCCACCCCCCGCCCCCAGCTCTGGGTACTGAGACTCCTCCACAGGCAACTCTTCTGATTTCTCCTTCCTCTCACTCCTCCTTTCTTTCTTCTTTTCACTTGGGGTTGTTCTTACTTGCAGCTCATGGTCTGAGACTTGAATCAAGCCGCGGTGGTGCCGCGGTGAGCGAGGGGCAGGCTGGGAGGGAGTTGGAGCGTGCTACTCATCGGTTTCACACTTGGTTGTCACAATTTACTGTATTTTTTACTTCTTTTTCTGTTGCAGTTTTGCTAATTTATCAGATGGTCCAAATGTTTTGACATAACTATTTCAGTTTGCATTATTTATTTATGATGCTTTTTGTCATTGTCTTTTATACATTTGGGATTATAAATTATGTACATGTTAACATTAGCATCTCAAAGAAGTCTGTTACCCATGGTCGAAAAAAGCAGTTGGTTTCTATTTTCACAGAATTTATTCCCAGTTTCCTGGATTGGATGATTTTTTTAAAGTATGTAACCAATCATAATGCAACCCCCCCGGATAATTAAATGTGTTCTATTTAATAACACTCTTGTAGCATAGATACTGTATCACTATCAACAGATTTCTTAGAAATGCTGCTATCTCTATTTAACTAACATTTTGTTCAGTTTTTGCCTCCAGTGGAAGCAGAAAGGGTTTTTTCAGCTGTTAAATCCAAAATCAATATAATTTATTTATGTAAAAAAAAAGTCACGATTGATATATTTTTGAACCTTTTAAGTACTAACTTTGTTTTTATTCAGTGGAAGAACATGTACTTGCCCTAAATCCTTAAAATACAAATGCTATAAAACTTCATATATCTTCAAAGCCTTACTGTGAATGGATACAGAAATCTCTCCCGAGTTCATTTCTTGTTACGGGATGGTTTTTCCAGGGTTACGTGCGCAAGGAACAGGGTTTAAAGTGAGATTTATTTAATTAGCCAGCATGCTCTATACCTTGTTCTTCCTTAGCAGACACGTATGCTATGTCTCTGGGTGTTTAGGCTTCTCTTTGCTACTTTGTGACCCTTTTGCAACCCGGTATACTCTGTGGATTATTTAGACTGTAAGGCGTAAGTGGCTGCTTCTTCTTTTCCATCATATCCCAAACAAACGCCAAATTTTCACCGGTTTTCATGGCTACTCACACACATACATCCTTCACCAAATGTGCTAACAAAATAAACTGTCTGTGCTCTTGAACATGGATAAAAAGAAAAAGATTTAAAAGTCAGATTTTTATTTTTTTAATTTAGTGACTAGATGATGCTTATCTTTCAGACTTGGCAGAGCCTTGCTACAGATGTATATAATTTTTTTCAGCAAATATATGTGAATGTTTAATTCACCTGACTCAGTGATAAACGTGACTTGCCTTTTTCTCAGCATGACTCCGTTGAGAAGCTCTCGAACCCAGTGGCCTGCTCCCTGCCTTAGGCTCGCTCCTCGTGCCCTGTGTGTTACTGCGGGGAAGGGCTCCTCGCCTTTTCCTGCCTCTGAAGGAGGTTACTGGCTGAACCCTTGCTCTCACAGTGCCCTGGGGGTTAACTCTCTGTGCTGTGGGAGTTCACTTGCTGAACTGCAAGATCCCAAGAACAGACCGAGCTCCAGGGCCAGTTTAAGCACAGAGGATGTACAGGGGCTCTCAGAGGGAGGGTGGAAGCCCAGAGACCTCCACAGTCATCACACACACACCCCAAGCAGTTCCTGCCTGGCAGGAGCACAAGAGAAGTCTCCTCACACATTTAGACAGGATCTCCAATTCCCTGTATGGTTACAAAAAAAATGGGGAAAGATTTCCCTCAGCACTGACCTGTGGCTGGGGGACCTTTACCTGCTCCAAATGCAGATGTCCCCACTCTGGGCTCTTTGCAGTTACAGGAAAGGATTTGGGGTTGGAAATCTTAGCCAGCAGTGAGCAGGAGGCAATTTCTCTAATGACATTTGGTTTGCATTGAATAAAACTTGAGCTTTTCAGCGCATTTTTGCTTTCCACCTCTTTGGAAGCCACTTTGGTCCCAGGGCTCTGGAGCGTGGGCTGAGTCGTAAGACCATGAATTCTCAATTTTTGCAGCCTCAAACACTGGGCATTATACCACAGGTAAAGGCACCATTCCTAGTCCCCGAGTGCGTCGCATCCCACGTGCCAGTGCCCAGCTGCCCACAGCGCCGTGCTCGGCCGTGGGCACCACACAGATGGGCAGCGCTGCCAGGGAAGGAGCCCAGCCGCCAGCAGAGCAGCGGCTCTGGAAAACTGGAGGAAGAGAATTCCAGGTTCTCTCTCATTCCTTTTCCCACCTGTCAGCACAGCGTGCCCTGTACACTTGCATAGTGGGCCTGGGAATATCATCCTCACCCTCCAGTGTGGCTTTTTGGGGTGTTGGTGGTTTCATGGGTTGGCTAGAGGCCATCAGTGCAGTGCTGGGATCACACTGATTCCTGTAGAATCGAGATTTCACCTCAGAAGGTTTAAAACAATGCACAATCTCCAGCCCAGCAGGAAATCAGTCTGCCTTCCAGTGGTATTTTATTTCGTGGAACAACTCCACGCAGCACCACTACCTGGCTCCATTTGCCAGTGGTCTGAATGGGACAGAGCTGGAACTCAATCCCAATCCCAGTCTGGCTGAATGCGTCGGTTCAGCAAGCCCAGCACATGCCCTTGGAGGGTTTCAAGGAATAGCCGTGACCTGGGCCTGTTGCTGGAGCGGCCGAGGGGAGTGCGAGCCATGGCAGATGGGCCAGCCCGTCTCCCCTCTGGGCTGTCAGGCTTTCTAAACTGGCTGTGCTGTATTGCCAGCACGATTATACAGGGAGGCATTGTACAGGACTGTCCTGTATCATTTGGAAAGACAAAGTTTTAAAGGAAAACCTCACAGTGACTTTTTTTCCCCAGAAAAGGGCAAAAATTTCTGATAGAAGAAGAGATGCACAAAAAGCAAAGCTCAGTTCACCCCAAGGAAGGCACAGAGTCTGGTCCTGAAGGAAGAAATGACGCTGTGGAACTCATAGCCTCACTATCCCAAATTAAACGTATTTCCTGGCTGTTCACGGCAGGCAGTTTTCTGTGCTCTGATAGCAAATCTTTTTCCAAACAGATTTAGGTGTTGGATTAAGGCTGGCTTTCATGGAAAGGAACGTTTCGGAAAGCACGGAGCTGAGCTGGGTCTCTGACCGCCTCTGCGAGCCTGTGCGTCCCAAGAACCGATCCCTGCGCTTTGCACGTGGACGTTTTCAAGGAAACCACCTCCGGGAGGTGTCTGTGGGTCGGGGCAGAGGCTGCCTCCGAGCCGCCCGTCCGAGGGAGCGGGATGCGGGTCCAGCCCCGCGCGGGGCACCCGCGCTCCCTGTCCCGGTCCTGCGGCAGGACGGGGGCTCGGGTGTCCCCGACGGGACGGGGCTCGGGTGTCCCCGACGGGACGGGGCTCGGGTGTCCCCGAAGGGACGGGGCTCGTGTATCCCCGAAGGGGCCGGGCTCGGGTGTCCCCGAAGGGACGGGGCTCGGGTGTCCCCGAAGGGACGGGGCTCGTGTATCCCCGAAGGGACGGGGCTCGGGTGTCCCCGAAGGGACGGGGCTCGGGTGTCCCCGAAGGGACGGGGCTCGGGTGTCCCCGAAGGGACGGGGCTCGGGTGTCCCCGACGGGACGGGGCTCGGGTGTCCCCGAAGGGACGGGGCTCGGGTGTCCCCGACGGGACGGGCTCAGACCCGTGTTCGCCGTGCCCGAGCCAGCGCTGCGGACGCCGCGACACCCGAGCGCTGTCCGGAGGTGCGGGATCTGCAGCCTTGCCCACGGGTGTCCCCGCGGGCCCCTGGTGCCCTCGGGAGGGCGCTGGCCGTGGGATTTGGTTACTGACAGCGCCGATCCAGCGCACAGGGCGGCTCGGAAGGCTCTGAGCGCCCGGGAGGGCGGCGGGGCCGGTCCCCGAGAGGCGGCCGAGCCGGAGCCGCCCCGGCTCGGGGCTCCCGGAGCGGGCGGGACTGGCACGAGTGGCGCGGGTGACAGCGAGAGCCCGGCCCACGCGTGTCTGTGTGTTTGTCTGCCCGGCACTCCTGTGTGCCGCGTCCGTCCGTGTCCGCCTAGTCCGTGTCTCTCTGTCCCTGTCTGTGTGTCCGTGTCTGTCCCTCTGCCCGGGTCCGTCTGCGTGTCCGTGTCGGTCTGTCCGTGTCCCTCCGTCCCTGTCTCCGACCGTGTCTGTCTGTCCCTATCCCCCTGTCCCAGTCCCTATCCCTATCCCCCTATCCCTATCCCTATCCCCCT
>VWZF01003357.1:322046-352594 GCA_013396755.1 Sclerurus mexicanus
GCTGCACTGGCTGGCCTGCGCGCTCTATGTCGCCTGCCGCAGGAGCCGCGTGCCCACGGTGGGGAGCGGCCCCATGGAGGGGAACGGCGTGTCCCTGACCCGCATCCTGCGCTCCGCACGCCTCAGGTGAGCACCGCGCACAGCTCAGGTGAGCGCTCCAGCAGCTCAGGTGAGCGCTCCATCGCCTCAGGTGAGCACCGCGCACAGCCCAGGGGCTCCCCCNGCGCGCTCCAACAGCTCAGGTGAGCACTCCAATGTGTCAGGTGAGCGCTCCATCGCCTCAGGTGAGCACTCCAATGTGTCAGGTGCGCGCTCCAACAGCTCAGGTGAGCACTCCAATGTGTCAGGTGAGCGCTCCATCGCCTCAGGTGAGCACTCCAGTGTGTCAGGTGCGCGCTCCAGCAGCTCAGGTGAGCACTCCAGTGTGTCAGGTGCGCGCTCCAGCAGCTCAGGTGAGCACTCCAATGTGTCAGGTGAGCGCTCCATCGCCTCAGGTGAGCACTCCAGTGTGTCAGGTGCGTGCTCCAGCAGCTCAGGTGCGCACTCCAGTGTGTCAGGTGCGTGCTCCAGCAGCTCAGGTGAGCACTCCAATGCCTCAGGTGAGCGCTCTGCAGCCGGGGCCAATCGCTCCGCCCTGCCCAAGCCACGGACCTGCTGCTGCTCCCGGTGCTGCCATCGCAGGGCCCGAGGCAGCAGCACGAAAGCAACAAACCGGTGGGTGTTACAAGGGGAAATTAGATGTAAATAGGTAATTCTCAATTTCAAGCCTTTGGGAAACCACCCACGTGGGACCAGCAGTTGTTTACCCCACAGCAGTTGTTTCTCTGTAGTTAATTTGACCACAGACAGCTCAGCGTGTGCCATGGTGATCCCAGTAGGACCTGTGTGTGTGTCAGGATTCAGGGCACATCCCGGTGGAGCGCGGGCGGCTCTCGGGTGTTGTGGGAGCACAGCACTGACCTTCTGCTCCCCTGCCCCTCTGACCCGGCAGGACAGAGCTGGAATAACAGAGCTCGGAATGTCTCTGGTTCCATTTAGAGACACTCTCCCAGATGAGCTGCTGGAGGGGGGTTGCCAGTTAATTACACTCAGAGCAAACAGGTTTTTGTGCAGGTAACTTTGACAGGCTCTTGCTTGTGGTTTTGTTGCCTGTTCTGCCTCCCCCTCGACACGTGCAGAGCTGTATGTTTTTGCTTTCCACCCCTCCCGTGCCCAGCACAGCCATCCTGGCAGCCTCTACATCCTGTGTCTTAAAGACTGTCAAGGAGAAACCCTTAGTGATAAAAGGCAAAAAGCTTACAATACATACAGTTTGGGAGTCTATAAAAATAAACTGTACACCTACATAGTAGTCTAATCAGTCATTAAGAAGTAAATATGTTGCATTTTGGCTTTTTAAAAAATTTAGTATGGAAGTTAGTTAAAGCTCAAAGCAGACTTTTCTATTTTCTTTTAAGTTTAATTCAGTTTTTTAGCAAAATGAAGAAGTGGATGGACATGTCAAACCTACCACAGGAATTCCGAGAGCGAGTGGAGCGCCTGGAGAGAAATTTTGAAGTGTCAACTGTGATTTTCAAGAAGTTTGAACCAATATTTTTTGATATATTTCAAAACCCTTATGAAGAAACTTCTAAACCACCGCGAAGCAGGAAACAGAAGTATGAGTTTTTGAGATTTAATGTGACTTTTCCCTGGAAAGAGTTATACCCAATATAGACGTGTGGAAATGAAGTTCCGAAGGGATGGGGCCTCTTTAAGCCTGACAGATCCCTGCAGAGTGTGTGGCTGTCACTGTGACATCTTTGTAGCAAGAGTGTGACCTTGGGGGTGAGGGAGTCAAGCTGTGGCTCTCTGGGGTGTTTTTGGCAGCTCAGGTGGGTTCTCTGGATGTGAGGGGGGACAGTTGCTCTGGTAAAGTGCTCCAGCATAGCTCCACGTCTGCAGGTAGAGTGTAGTGGGGTAAGGTTTGTTTGGTGCTCTCTTTGTGTCCCTCAGAGCAGCGTCACCACGGCTTTGGCTTCTCCCTGGGCTGTTCGGAGTAATGTCTTCCCTAATCCTCCAGCTCCATGGGTTTGGATAATCTCTACCCCAGACAGGATTCAGCAGCTGAGCTGTAGTACAAGCTGTAATTGTGTGTTCTGAAGGGATGACTGATGGTTTAATAAAGTATTTAGGAAAAACCATCACTGGAATATACATAGCCCTTGTCATCTTACCATCTGTGGCTGCAGAAGGGTTCTGTGGGAGATGTGACAGAATAGCATGGCTGGGTCAGAGGCCAGAGGCAGCCACTGGCTTGGAAATAGGTTTGGGAGGCTGTGAATGCTGTTCAGGATGCTCCGGGAGCTGGGTGGGAGCCTGGCAGCCAGGGAAAGCTGAAATCAGGACATGTAGCTTAGACTGTGCCTTAGTGTGAAACTAAGACAGACAACAGCTTGAGCTGTTACTTTGAGCAAGGAAATGGTATGAAATTCCTACTGTAAAACAAGGTTCAGCTTCCTAGAACTAAAAAGTGACCTCTCTCCTTTTTCCTTGTTGCCAGGCGGGTGCCGTGCAGTGTCAAAGATCTGTTCAACTTCTGCTGGACTCTCTTTGTGTACACTAAGGGTAGGCTTGCTTGCTTTAGCATTACATTCCCAGCTGTGAACTCCTGTGGTGTTGCTTGACGTGATGTGCTGTCTCTTCAAGGTAATTTCCGTATGATTGGAGATGATTTAGTAAATTCCTATCATTTGCTTCTGTGCTGCTTGGACCTGATTTTTGCCAATGCCCTTCTCTGTCCAAACAGAAGAGATTTGCTAAATCCATCGTTTAAAGGTATAGTAGGGAAAGATTATTTACAATCAAATGTGCTTTGTTCTCTTGGTTTTTTTGAAATGAAGTTGAAGGTTGGTTGTCTTCCCCCCCCTCCTGTTTCTCAGGCTTACCAGTGGAATTCCACACTCCCGAGATCAAAGCCTCTGCAGATCCTCCCTGCATCATTGCCACGCTGTGTGAGCTGCACGACGGGCTCCTGGTAGAAGCAAAAGGCATAAAGGAACACTACTTTAAACCATATATGGCAAAGCTGTTTGATAAGAAGGTAGATCTCACTAGTTTTGTGAACACATGGCAGTGCTCTGTGAAAGTCCTGCGGGTTCCTCAGGGAAGAGTGCAGATGAGCAAAGGAACTCATACTGGGTCAGGTTTTCTTTGTGTGTATTTTAGCAGTGACAGGATTCACTCTCACTTTTAATGCTGTGTGCTGTAAGGTCTCCTGTTTTGGCTTTCTATGTCTGTGGGGAATCCGCGCTTTCCTTTCTTGGCAGTGTGAAACTGAATTTTGAAGGACGGTGTTTTCTCTGGGCAAAAAAAATGTGATATCCTTATGAAATAATTTTATGGGTTGTCTGCTGTAGTAGTGTGGGTCTGCTGCTTGTCTTGAAGTTGAGGATGCGTTGGAAGGAAGAGGTTGAGGTCACAGGTGTGTGAATTGTTCTGTCTAGTTTTGACCCTGGAGATGTTTTCTAAGCTCTGTGGAAGTTTCTGTGCAGTTGTTCCTCAGGTCAGCCCCTAAGCTGGCAGTGAACAGGTACTGTTCACTGTGTGACACAGCAAGGCTGTGTCTGAAGAGTGAGTTTATCTGGAGCTTGGATCCAGTTGGGCTCTGTCCTCCTCTGTTTGTCCTGCTAATGGCACTGTAGCCTTTAGGATAAAAAAAAAAAAAAGTCGAGTTATGCCCCTCAATCTCATTTTCTTTTTGACTGAAACCATCATGCCCTCACACTTGGAACAGTTTTGATTTTATTATGTAAGTTATTTCTGCTTTTTATTCTTAGATCTTGAAAGGGGAGTGTCTGTTGGATCTTTGCAACTTTACAGAAAATAGGTAAGTTGCAGCTTTTGTTCTTAATCGTGGGACTTGGTTTCGTGTCTAAAACACTGACCTTTGTGTAGTAAATCTGAGGTTTTCCTGTTTCTTTATCTTACCATATCTAATGGGGTTTTGATTATTTGACCACCAGAGCTGCTCTCTGCCTGAAATGGTTTCTGGATCCGAGATACAGCCAATGTCAGGGGTTCAAGCTGCAGAGGTTCTTCCTTGATGTCAGGTTTTCTGGTGCTTGCTCTGATTTTCTGGTGACTGTAACCTTTGAGTAATCTAACACAAATCAAAACCTTGACTCTGAAGTGCACAGATGTGTTTCTATACACATTATGCCTAAGTAGGGAAGTTTAAATTCATTTATCAAGCTCTATTTGAATGTATGAATCTGTGGGTGCAGCAGAAGGACTTAAAGAAGCAACAATTGCAAAAAAACCACAAAAAAGAGGTGGAGTGTTTCTGTGGGAGTCAGGTGTAGTTGTTTCAGAAACTTTTTGAATTCACTTCTGAAAGCTAATTTAAATGCAAAATAGGAAGAGCAGCTGCTTTATCCTGGATCCCTTACAGTTTAGGTTTTTTTCCTTTTGCAAAAATACCTATTAATTTGTTTTTGATGGGTGAGCTTTTAACTCGCTCTTTTGCTTTGGGAATTTTGAGCAAGGACTGAATTGTTTTAACAATGTAGATAAGCTTCAGCTGAGATATAAACCCAAGTTTCTGTGATCCATTGAACATGGAATTTAACTTAGTATTTCTACTTTAAAATTAATAGTATTACATACAGTGGTCCCTGTTCTTTTGCAAGTAGCCTGACAGCTAAAATAAGCATGGAAGCCTCTTGGGTTTTTTCTTTTTTTTTTCTTTCCTTTTTTCTTTTCCACATTCTTTTTTTTCCTAAAAGACATGGGGAAGGTGAACCTGTGATACAGTCAGATTTCCTGAGGGATCACAGAGTCTTTTGTGTCATGAATACATTATGTTCCATTAATATATGTGGTAGCTGGGACTGCATTCCTGGCCCATGGAAGAGCTGCAAGGCAGGATTTATTGTTGTGAGCCATTACTGATTTTTATGCAAAAGTTCCATTCTGCTTCCCAAGTATAAATTTAAAGCTTTGCAACCATGGTGAGATTAAACATTCCTGTTTTCCAATTTCGGTAGCTGGAATAAAGCAAATGAAGGATTTATTTGGTTTCACAGCTAGTTAGCTCTTCATTGTCCCTTCTGCTGCACCGTTAGGAAAATTATGGGCTACGGAGTGGCAAAACTAGAAATCCAGCTGAGCTGGGTGGATGCAGCTCCCAGTGGTGTGCTGTGTGTACACAGATTTAACCTCTGGTTAGCTGAGCACCTCCAGACCGCTTTATTCACAAGTGGGGTGGAAGGAAACTTGGGTTTTTTTACTCCTCTGAGAGCCAAATGTTGGTGGTCACTTAGGAGGCAGGATGGTCCCTGCAGCGGGTCCTGGAGAGTTTTCAGTGTGAAGGCAGGCAGGGATGACCACAGGCAGCTTGCCTGGGGAGGTGGAAGCAGCACTGCTGCCTGGAGCATGGAACACTTTGACCCTGTGTTGGTTTGGGTTTGTATATGCGCTCCACAGGCGCCTTCTTTGTTTCTTCAGCTGTTAAGCCTTTGGTATCAAAGCTGGGCTTCTCTTTCAGCAAAGCACTGAATAAAGAGTATGAAGAATATGTTCTGACCGTGGGTGATTTTGATGAGAGAGTTTTCTTGGGAGCTGATGCTGAGGAAGAAATTGGTACTCGGAAATTCCCTGCAGAGGTGCTAGTAGAGAAAACGGCAGCAAGAGCTCCTGTGGAGTGTCATCTGCAGCAACATTTTGAAAAGGTGATTCATTTAACCCATCAATCTCACTTGAGTTTTCCCATCCTTACACACTGAATTATTGAGGTGGCTTGGAATTTCTTGAACTTCTTCCTGAGAGGAAGATGGTGAATGCCATTTGCAGGCTTCAGTACTGGCTTGCTAAGGAGAAATGGTGAGGCTGTTTTTCCTGTGGAATTTATTGAATAACTTCCTTAAACTGGATGAGAGCATTTTCATGTGTAGAGTCTGGTTTTGTCCAAGCAAAATCAGTATGTAGTTAATAGCTAAATACAGTTTTGTTCAAGTTCCATTTATATCCCATAATCATACCACAAAACCTTGACACTGCATTCAATTATTTGTTTTCCCAGTGTTTCCTCTTTTAGGATAGGAAAAGTCAGCTTTTTTACTCTTCTGCAGAAAATAACATTAACGGCATAAACCTCCCCAAAGTCTGTCCCTCCATTACAGAAAGCTGCCTATAAGCAGAGTTTAAAAATGTACAATGAATTTAATGAAGTTGGCATGCAGGAAAATGCTTGATCACTTTTGGAGAAGGAGAAAAATAGTGCAGGCTGTGTGAAAGAACCATATGCTGTTTGATTTACATGTCCATTAAAAAGTAGGAAGTCTTATTCCAAGATGCTAGTGCTGGTGTTATTGAATCCTATGGTTTAGCCTTTTTTCCCCAAATGTAAGTGTATTTTATATTCAAGAAAATGAAAGGCAGGGATTTGGAATGGGTTTTACCAATTCTGAGCTTCAGTTTCCCTAATATAACAATATTGTTATTTATACATAATGACTGCAGGCTTAACCTTTTCTCCTTATTTGCTGTGTGTCTTCAGAATATTGTCTGTTCTGGTAATTAAATCCAAAAACTCTGTGTCACTTCCAGAGAGTAGGATACAAATAGGTAAGTGCAGTCCATGCAGCTCCATTTGCTCAGTGATGCATCATCCTTTGGATAAAAGAAGGCTCGAGGCATTTTCCAGGGAATATTTTCCTGTGAACCTCTCCTGGGCAGCTCTGCCACCCGCTCCTTGTGTCACCCAGCTACCGCAGTCAGGGACTGAGAGTGGAAGCATGTGCTGTATTTTTTGAAGTTCAGATGATCTTAAAAAATTGCAGGCTTTAAGATCTTGGGTCTTGATTTACTGTGTTTTAGTTTTAAAAACACTTAGAGTTAATTTTCGTCCGCTTGAAGATTTGTTATATTTTGTATTTATGGAGTCCTGGGAAAACTTTGGCTCATTTTCAATCAGTTCTGACCTCACAGGTTTGATGAAGCCTTCACTTAGTGTATTAGTGGTGTAATTTTAATCTTCAGAGGATTTTTGCAGGAGATGCTCATTTGAAAGGTCACGTTGGCTAATTTTACTTGTTACCTTTCTCTGTCCGCCAGAAGAGATCATTTGCACCTTCGACTCCGCTGACTGGCAGGCGGTACCTGCGGGAGAAGGAGGCTGCCGTCACCCCCGTGGCCTCGGCCACGCAGAGCGTCAGCCGCCTGCAGAGCATGGTGGCCGGGCTGAGAAACGCGCCCAGCGAGCAACTCACAGCCATCTTTGAGTGAGCATGTCCACTTCAGCTCTTCTCATGCACACAGAAACTGACCTTTTGGCTTTTTTTGTTCCGTGCAAAGTGTTTAGGTCTGTGTTTCTGTATTATCTCTTGTTGAAAGATCTTCTGTTTTCTAGATGATCTCACCTGGAGAAGGATGGGTGAACGCACCCCCCATCTTATTTGTCACCACCGTTGTATTAATGGAGCCTCAGCTTTTGCTGCTGTTCGTTTATCTGTTTGTCTGCTTGAAAGCCAAATGCCTTTTTTGTTTATTTGTTTGCATTTTAAACAAGTACGCTTCTATTAAAAAATGTGGTAACTGTGTTGGCAGAGGTTTTGGAGGAGGGCAGAAGTGTTAGAATCAACAACCCCTAGTGTTGGCCTTTGAGCTGGGAAGATAAAACCAAAAGCAGCCTACAGGCTCCCCACTTCTCCTTCCTACTATTTCAGGATATCTTAATCTAACTCTACAGCACATGTGTAAGCCTTGCAGTGACCCTAATTCCTGTCAATCCTGATCTCTCCTGAAGCAGCAGCTCTGTTTTTCACATTGGTTGTTCTGGTGGCTGTTTCCTGAGCGCTCTTCAGCTCACGGGTTTCCTCCCTGAGCCTCGCTCATGAAAAGCTCATAAAAAGTAACTGAATGGGAAATACCTGTAAAAATGCTGAGTGTTTGCTTAACATCTGCACGTTCAGGCCCTGCTGTGTTACAGTGTAAGGTCTCCAGGCATGTTTTTATTAATCAGAATTGACATTTAGTATTAGTACTTAATATTTGAAGTGCAAAAGTAATGTTTTTTAAAGTAACCATCATAAACAGGTGAAAAATAATACTTGTGAGTTCTCATCTTTGTAGTAACATATATTTTTAAAGTTTTCCTAGCACTAGTTCATAGAAGTTTACAACTGCTCAGCAGGATGCAGTTTGTTTTGAATGTTTGATTGTTTTATAAGGACTGATATTATTAATATTACACAATTAAGACATTAAGGTGTCTGCATTCTCTAATGAAAAATGTCCTTGTTCCAAGTAATAAACCAGTCTATCAGTAGAGAGGTAAATATTAAAATGGGAAAAAGAATTGAGTAAACCTCTTAGTTTGTAGTAAGTTGTGATGAGTACTTTGCTCATACTGGACATGAGTTCAGCAAGCAGTAAATGTACTAAGATATGTGTGATTGGGAGAAATGGGAGAAACTCTAGTTTGGACTGTGTATTATGTGCTTTTCAGTATTTTCTTTTTCAAATTATAATTCCACAGAAAGAGCTTTGAAGTTAATTAGAAGGCTTTGTTCAAGAAAACCTTGGTTGATTTCAGTTTTAGCTTTTCAGAATAGTTTAGTGTCTTAATTTGACATCAGTCACAAGCCACTGTCCTCTAAAACAGTTGCTGGAAGGTCTTGAAGCCCTCAGAGAGAGCATCTCCAGCCAGAGATTGTCTGGCCCATTTCTGTGATAGTGACTATGTGGAGTCCATCAGTTTCTCTCTGTCTTGGTAGGAAATGCACGCCAAGCTTTTCTGTACTGCCTCAGGCTGAGCCTGCTTTGGGTGGTCTCCTGGATGCATTCTGGGTGCATTTGGTTGGTTGGTTGCCTTTTGCAGCATCCTTACTACTGCCTTGTTCTTAGCAGATACCTTTTTCTCACGAGTGTGCTGCTGTAGCTCTTCCTTCTCCTGCATTTGTTCAGGGTCTACACAGTCTCCCTAACCTTCTTAGGAAAGTTAAAATGGACACTATTTGTCTATGTTTTATGTTTTCCTCTGTCTGTGTAATACAGGTTTGTTATTGCTGAAGAGGAATGCTCAGTATAATTAGCTTGTTGTTGCCTTTGAATTTTTTTTTTTTAAACTGGATATTAAATTATATAAACAAGGCTTTCTCTTTGCCTTCTGCTTCAGGTCTTGTGCCCGCAGCCCCATGGAAAGCATCATGAGCAGAGTGAGGGAAATTGGTGAGACCTTCTGCTGCAGCTACACTCAATCAACAGATGAGCAGCCAGGATCTCATATAGGTATGGAGTGAAAGGCATGGGATGTTTCAAAATACTAAACCAGGGCACACAGAATGCATACATGTACTCTTGTCTAAGTATTCAATGCAGTGGAGCTGTTTTTATCCCGGAACATATCCAAGCAGAAAACTGCTGCTGTCAAACAGAACACAGTAAAAAATAAAACTTTGTGACAGAGTAAACTCAAAGCTGCAGTTCAGACTGGGATAACCAAGAGATCATGGAAAAGCAGCTCTTTGCAACAAGTGTAAACTTGCATTCTTCTTGGCTTTAAAATTTAAAGGAAACTGAATACAAATAGAAAAAATATTATTGCAACATTGCAAAACTACATCAGAGGAAATATTAAAATAAATAATCCTTTAAAACATGTACACTATTTCATGCTGTGCTTGGGACTAGTGGATTTCTGAACATGCTTCTTCAGTTTGCAAGGTGTGTACACACACACTGTTTTCTTAGATGAGGACAGGTACTGGTCAGTTTAGTCTTAAGACTGTTTGTGCCAATGGCATTGGACTTCATCTCTGTTGGTTTTAAATTTCAGATTTTGCTGTAAACAGATTAAAACTGGCAGAGATCTTGTACTATAAAATCTTGGAGACTATAATGGTGCAAGAAACACGGAGACTGCATGGGAAGGATCTGACTGTAAGTAAAGAACTGGTGGAAGAGTGGAACGCTTTTTGTAACCGTTTCTCAGAGTTTGTCTTCAGGCAGTTCCAGAACAGCAGTGTAAAGCACTCTGTGTATAATGTTAATACTAAAAAGGGGAAATACATGGGAGGTGCCTAAATATGTTTTTTCTACTATTAAAACCAGTGTAACTGGCATAACTAGCTATCTGAATTTGTGTTGCTTTCCAGAATCACAACTTTATGGACAGATGACTTTTATTCTCTTCTTTATCCAATGAATAATATCAATACCTAATGTCAGGCAGCACTACATTTGCTCTGCTTTGTGGTGCACAAAAAGGAGGCCAGTTTATTTGTCCATAATATGCAAAATGTGGTAGGGTTGGTGCTGGTAGTCTACATCTAGTCTTTTAAATTTCCCTGTCAAAAAGAGGAGGTTGTGGACAGGGGTAAAAAAGCAGATTCTTTCACAAGATTCCAGCTTCCCAAACGTCAGACCATTGCCATTTTCTGTGATCTCAGGCTCTCCTGGAGCAGGATCTCTTCCACCGCTCTCTCATGGCATGCTGCTTGGAGGTCGTGCTCTTTGCCTACAGCTCCCCTCGCACCTTCCCCTGGATCATTGAAGTTCTTGACCTCAGGCCATTCTATTTCTATAAGGTAAATAAACACTGACTTAGGACAGTGTCTGTATTAAAAATGGCATGTTACTGGATTAAGAGTGGTAGAGGATGCTGCTCTTCCACCCTAGGGAATGGGGTAAGAGAAGGACTGATGTTACTGTGCACTCTGCCTCTTCTGGACTCTGGCTGTCCTGAAATAGGTTACCTGGAAGGTGTAATGCCAGAGCTGAGACTGAAGTATAAAGCAAAAAAATCCATTTTGTAAATGGTACTGAACTGTAACATACTGTTGATCAACTTTTAGTTCTTAATCTCTATACACTTTTAGTAGACTAAAGCATCCAAGCATGTATTTTGTTGATACTTTTATTTATTGGTGGCAAGCTATAATTCTGAAATAGCAATAATATTCTTTGTTGGCTTTGGCTGCTGCTACTTATCCCAGTCTCACTTTGTTAAGTTGCTTTTTTTCCCCTCTAGGTAACTGAACTTAAAGTACACCCAGGAAAAGATACTCTGTTTCTGCTCGGTTTTTTAAACACATTCCCCCCACCTCCAGTATAATTTGGTTTTTTTGATTACTTCAATCTTTTTATCACCTATCCATATGCCTCTGTTTTTTACTGGACACCTCACAGCTTACCATGGTTAGTCCTGAATGAGTCAAATAGTTCTATTTAGATGACAGCAATCAAGAAATGGAATCTTTGAAAAAGCTCCTTTATATTCCGTTCTCCCTTCCATTACTCCTCAGCTGTAGGGCAGTATTGAAGCTGAAACACATCTGCCAGGATTGCTGTGGGTGGTGGTAGCCTCCTTCGAAATGAAATGCACTGGTGCAGATCCAAGTTTGTGGAACAGATTTATGTTTGATTTGAATTTTCTCTGCTATTCAGCATATATTCTTACGGCACTCTTACTTGAAAAAGATTGCCATCACAAAGACTTCACACAACAGAGACTTGGGACATTTGTAACTTTGTTCTCCAGGTGCTTAGTTTCTGTAGGAGGAATAACTAAAAATATCAGTAAGTCCTCCAGGGAAGTTTATGGCATTTCCATCTCTGGAGCCTTAGAAAACAGTGTGAATGCTCGTCTGACAGGAATAAAATAAAGTGGATCTTCTGTTGGAGAATGGGGGTGGAGCACAGTGCTGCAGGGGACCGCTCAGTTCTGTTCAGTCCCCATTTGTCCATGTTAAGGGTTCTGAGCATTGCTTAAAGAAAACTTTGAAGCAGTCGTCCTCCTCGGGTCTGCACCACAGCAGAGTGAGCTCTGTGTGTGCTCAGTGCTTTCATTCTTTGCACTCTTAGCAATGGGAAGTGAAGGACCTAAAAAACCCCTGGAGGGGATTGTTCTGCATTGATGGCACACCTGCTGTCTGCTTCCAACTCCTGGGTTGCCTTTGGGAATGGGGGTTAAAAAAAGAGGGATTAGAAGAGGGCTGGGGAAGATGAAGATGCAAAGAGAAGGCTGGACACTCCATATTGAAGTTTCAAACAGGATCCTGAAATAACTAACAATTTGATAACGTTAAATATGAGCAACCTGACTTTGTTGTGTGTGTGTGATTGCCATCAGGTAATTGAAGTGCTGATTCGGTCTGAGGAAGGACTTTCCAGAGACATGGTGAAGCACCTCAACAGCATTGAGGAACAGATTCTGGAGAGTCTTGCCTGGACGCGGAACTCGGCACTCTGGAATGCACTCGAGTCCTCAGAAAACAAAGTCCCAACCTGTGAAGAAGTATGTGATGTGCTTTCCTTTTATTAAGAAATTCATGTTCTTTTTCTCACTGCTGTTCTATAGAGAAAACTGTTCAAATGAGACAATTGCTGCAGAAAATCTTCTCTTAATAGATTGGCACAAAGGGAAATTCATTTGTTATCTTACACTGACATTTCTTATTTCTCAGGTAATATTTCCCAGTAATTTTGAAGCCGGCAGTGGAGGAAGTGGGCTTGGACATTTGCCTATGATGCCATTATCTCCCATAATTCATCCTCGAGTAAAAGAGGTTCGAACAGATCTTGGTGGGAGTTTAAGACGGGGTATGTTCAAGGTTTCTGATGTGATTTGAATGTGTGCATCTAGGAAGAGGCGTTCTAAGCTCCTTTGTAATTGCAAAAAGCAGTCTTGAATGTGAATTAAGCATTCAGAATTGTGAAGCCCCTTATTTGATCAAGGGAAGGTCTGGATGCACTCAGTCAAACCAGTGGTGTGTCTCACTGGTTTGGTGATGGTGCTTCCCTTCTGGACTGGAGCAGGTTTTGCTGCTGGTTTGATGCCAGGCAGATATTACTCTCAGGTGGGTTGTCATATAATGGCTTATTGTCCACTGATGTTCAAGTTTTTTCATATTTTTTTGGCTTTTTGCTTGCTTGTTATTGCTGAGTTTGACTGGATTTTAGATAACTTTTTTTTTTTTTAAAAAGAAATGACAGGTCAGTTTGTTCCTGCTTCCTAACAGAACTGTTTTTGTGCAGGAGGGGAGGGCAATACTGTGCCTGCAGTATTCTGTGCTCTGAAGAACTTTGCAGATTCCTGGGTCTCACATAGAACTGTCTCCTGACAGTGAGGGTGCAGAGGCAGTGCCAGCACTGCTGTTTCCTTTGCATGCTCCCCTAGTTAGGAATTGCTGCTTTCATTTTATCCCAGACACTGGTCCATATGTTTTTGAAGGTGCACCGTGCACTGATTGGTTGTGTGATGTTGTCTCCCTTTGTGTTTAGCTGGCAAATTGCAGGACAAGACTGGAGTTTTTTTAATACTCCTTAGGAAAGAGATGTACAAGCAGTTCCTGTAGGTGTTGTGGTTCATTGTTTGATGGACGGGGAAGCAACACGGAGATGGTGATGGTGTCTTACATACCTGTCCAAGAGCTGTGTGAGATGTGACTATGTATATGAGAATCTGATACCAGAGGCTCCTCCTAACTTCAGTTGAAGAATGGTGGGGATTGGAAATGTTTATTTGATCCTGGTACCAAGAGAACCATCTTCACAGAGTTAAAATAGGGTCTCCAATCAGTCTTACCTGACCAGTTACCAGAAAGTTTCTTCTTTGTGGGAAATGGGAAACTCCTGTCACTGGATCCTTGCGGACTGCAGCAGAAATGCAAAAAGCCTGTGAACAGAAGCCTGTACATTAGTGCTGTGTACTTCAGTCTTACTACTGGAGTAAGTATTTGAAAGAAAGAGAAAAGCCTGAGAGGAACCAGGGGTGGGTGAGGGTGGAGACACCTGAGTTGGGTCAGTTTAGAGAGAGTTTGAAAGCCAGAACATAGAGAAGACAGCATGTGCAGAGCATGTGGTCAGTGTTGCTGTAGAGGAATGTGTCCAGAGGCGTAGCACTTGGAAATATTAGTGATTGCTACCCAGGCTGGACTAAGTGTCTGTGATCCTGTGTGCTCCTCAGTCTGTGCAAATTTATTTGGTTACTGGGCTTCCATGTGATACCTGATGGTACAACTGTTGTCTGGGATGACTGCAAAATAAAAGGAGTCAGACTGTAGGTCTTGTCCCTATCACCTGGGAACAGTGAGCTCTGAGAGCAGGTCTGAACTGGAAGAGGTCTCTGGTACTCTACTGTTGCAGTTGGAAGGTAACCTTTCTCCTTCTCTGGGGAAGTATTCCCAGTAAGCTGCTGCTTATAAGGTTTTGTTGATTTTTTTTTCTTTTTCTTCCTGGCACACCAGACATGCAGCCCTTGTCTCCAATCTCAGTTCATGAGCGCTACAGTTCTCCTACAGCTGGAAGTGCCAAGAGAAGACTCTTTGGAGATGACAGCCCCAGAGAAATGCAGATGGAAAAAGTCTTAACCAAAGGAACTAAGCTGACAATTGCTCCAGCGTCAAGCATTGGTGCTGAAAACGTGTCGGTGTCTCCTGGCCAGACAGTGCTGACCATGACAACCCCTGCAGGACCGGGAAAAGCGGGACAGAAGGTCACTATCCCACTGCACGGTACGAATTCTTCCTGGTTTTCTTTTCTAAGAGATGTTTTCCTTACTATTAAGATTTTCTTAGGCCAACCATGCACTTTAAACATGTATTGCTCTTTCTTTTTAAAGAACACTCACTTTGTCAACAACAAAAAAAAGCTTAAGTTCGTACTGACATCTCGGAGATACCCGATCCCTGGCAAACAGCCTGGGATTCAGAATCAGGAACAGAGTTGTGGAGTTCGTGCTTCTTCCAGTTACACCTCACACAGATTAAGCAACGCTTTGGTTCTCAGCTCCAGTAATAATTTACTGCAATTTGTCTTACTTTGGTCTGTTACAATCTTAAAAGGCTCTGGAATTTCTAGATAAGGGTTATGTGTTAACATTAGGAAAATACTGGGAGACTTTTATTTTGTTTAAGTTGGGTGATGCTTGAATATTTCTGAAAATTGAACGATGAGTTTTATAGCCATTTTTAATTTAAAAATTTGGTCTATAGTTAAAGATTAAAAAATCTCCATTTTTCATGTTTAAGGAGATTTTCAGCAAGAGAATTTGACTACTGAGGAAACTCATGAGGACTGTGTAGAACATGCTCTTCAGTTTGCAGAATAATTAAGAAAAAGGGAATGCCCACCTCCCCCAGAAGAGTGGAACACCAAGTACAGAGACTGTGATTTCTTTTAAACTTTGTACTTTCAGGTAGTTTTAGAAATGATTATTCACATTCATGTTCTTCCTTTAACCTTACCAGAAATTTCATTTTTAATCGTTTCTGAGGACTCTGAGGGACAGAGTCTTTTTAGGATCTAGTACAGAGAATGAGATGTCTTTAGTATGAAATGCTGGTAAATGGGTTTGGTTTGCAGTTTAGCTCTGCAGCATGAGGAGAGCAACCAGTTTGTTTCTGGGTGTGTGTATCCTCTCTCCAGGTATTGCCAATGAAATGGGTGGGATTACCTTGATCCCCATTTCAATTACTTTAGGCCAGCCATGCAAAGTGGAGGCTCAGGCTCCCTGCCGCCCTCAGGGGAATCCAGCACAAGAGGGCCAGGTGTCAGCAGCGAGCAAACCAAAGAGAACGGGCTCCTTGGCGCTGTTTTACAGGAAGGTGAGTGTCGTTCCTCGGGAGCTCTGCTGCACTTTGCTCCTGGCCATGCTGAGCTCTGCCTCCTTGTGCAGTTTCCACTACCTTTCAGTCTTCATGTACCTTTCCTTTGGTACGTGCAGTTCTTACACACCTTGAAGGAGAAGGGAAAAGATGAGCGTTGCAGGAATCCAGTTTTCCCCTTCCAATTCCTTTTAATTAGGAGCTTCTATAAATAACTGTCAAAGACATATTAGCAGATTTTTCTTCTCTTGTCTCTTTTGACTCCTTCCCACATTTGCAAGGATTAGTCATATCAGAGATGAGATGATTCTCCTGTGCCTTGCTCAGCCAAAATTGCACTGCTGTGGGTGCAGCATCTGGAGATTCTCATTTGCCACTTTGAGGCCTGCCTGGTTGTGCTGGGCTGGGGGCTCAGAAAGCAGTGATGAATAACACACTAGCTAAGGGTTTCCAGAAAGAAGGAACTTACTGAAATAATGCAGGATTTAAGGGGCAAGTTAAGACCTGGGTGTGCTTCAGAGGAACTTCAGGTGACTTACTTGTAGTTACCTTCATTTCCAGTGTGGAGTGTGTGAGGGGCAGAGGAGGAGGCAGAGTAACTTGGTCTAAATGACTACAAAGAATAAATGCCTAAATTAATCTCTCAAGAATATTAGAAGATTGGGTTTTTCCTGTTGTTTTCTTACTAGAGAAGTTATTTTTAGTGGTTTTCCCCTTTGGGGGTATCTGTATTAAAATACAACCTGGAAAATTCTACAGTGAACAATCTTTAAGGTACATTTTAATACAGAAACTAATTTTTGAAATGCCTGTAAGCCACATCCTGTGTCTGAAGTACTGGTCCTTTAATATTCCTAGCGACAGTCTGTCTCTGAGAATGGATTCAGAATTGATTAGCCAGCTGCTAGGTGGGAACATTGCAATTTGGAACGTTTACTCTCAGCTAGGGAGTACTTCACCTGTGGCCATGTATTTGACCAACTATGGAATAGGCAACATATTCCTCTTAGTTATGAAGAACTGAAATCTTGACTTAAATTTGTCTTTAAATTTTGACCTTCCATTTACATTGATCATGATATTCACAATGATAGTTTTTCCCTACTCTCCTGTCTTGCTCCTGTTCAGCAGAGCAAGTGAAAATACACCAACCTCCTTCTGCTTTCCAGCATAAAGAATGGGCCTCAATAATTGATGAGGGGTGTGGTGTAGAAGCTATAGGCATAATGTTTTTAGGCAGATTTTCTGTAAGCATTAGAGATTCAACAACTGAATAGTGGACAACTTAGTCTTTGAATCACAGAATCCCAGAATGCTTTGGATTGGAAGGGGCCTAAAAGATCATCTGCCATGGGTAGGGACACCTTTCCACTACACCAACCTTGTCCAACCTGGCCTTGGACACTTCCAGGGATGGGGCAGCCACAGCTTCTCTGGGCAACCCGTGCCAGTGCCTTGCCATCTTCACAGGGAACAATTTCTTCCCAATATCCCATGTAACCCTACCCTCTAGCAATGGGAAGCCTTTCCCCCTTGTCCTGTCACTCCAGGGCCGTGTTCAAAGTCCTTCTCCAGGCTGACCAACCCCAAACCCTCTCAGACTTTCATCTCAGGGAAGTGTTTCCTCCCTCCCTTTCGTCTCAGGGAAGTGTTTCCTCCCTCCCTCTGATCATCTTCCTGGTCTTTACAGAACAGCTCTGCTTTGAGCCATTTAATTTTTGCAGGGTAGGATAAGCTTGTCTGGCTTCTTCACTGTGTGTCTCTTTTTGCAGGTGTATCATCTGGCGAGCGTGCGCCTGCGGGATCTGTGCTTGAAACTGGATGTTTCCAATGACTTGCGCAGGAAGATATGGACGTGCTTTGAATTCACATTGGTTCATTGTGCTGATCTTATGAAGGACAGACATTTGGACCAGCTCCTCCTCTGTGCCTTTTATATCATGGCAAAGGTACCGTGTTGTTTTTAAAAAATTCAGGAAATTTTATGTTCCATTGAAAACATCAGGTGCATTTAGAGTTTACAATTTGGCTGCTTCATTATTCTTGTGTTACTGGAGGGAAGGGAAAAGTCCTTCCAAGAAGTACATGAAGTCCCAGTATGTTTTTTGCCTTATTTTTCCTCTCTTCCTGATTCACATTCCTGAGCACTGGTTGATACAGACAAAGCACTGTGTGGTCCTGTTGCCCCGTGTTTGTTTTCTATCCTGTTTGTCATCTTCATGGTCTGAACCAAAAATCCATTAGAGTTACAGAATTAGGCAGGTGCAGAACTTTGCAGGAGCAAATGTATGTAGGGAAGATTTCTATTCCCCAAAATTCCTCCTAGCTTTTGAAGATCCAGGCTGAGGAATCAAGGTGGTTGTCTGCTACTCATACTTCTTCAGTTTCTATTCCATTTGCCAGCTTTGATTTAAGGTGTTGTTAAGTTGGATTATGAAACTGGAATATTGGTTTGACTCAGACTTGAGCTGATGGTTACAGTATCCATCGAGTCTAATTCAGACACAAAATTCAGGAGGGTGGAACTGAGCCCAGGCTCCTTCCACTGGGGCTCAATTACCTTTTCTTGAGGCTGACAATGAAGAGGAGCACTGTGTGTGGAGGGAAACTGATGTTTCCGTTGTGACTGCCTGTGCTCTTCACTGCATCGTGGCTTAGGCTCCTTCTGCATCCGTGCTGACTGCAGGAAAGCCAAACCTTTGAATAGTCAGTGCTCTGAATTTTGTCATGTAATATGCCAGTTCTGTGGAGTTTTTTTATAACACAGGCTTTCAAGTGTAGTCTCTAGTACAGTGTGAGGCCTGACAACTTAGTCAGAGACCGTGATATATTCTCTCCTGGCTCCTACTACAAACATTTTTGCTTGTCTGCTCTTAAAAATGTATGGCTGAAAAACTGCTTTAACAAGTGAGCTATTTTGAAGTACAAAGGCAAGCTGAAATTGGATTAGTGTGCATACCTGCCTAATGTTGTTCAAGATTTCCTCATCTTCTGTTTAGAAATGTCAGTGGATCCAGTTTCCAAATTTACAAAATACATTTTTGACTTTATAGTATTTCCCTTCTTTAAGTGTCACTAGAAGACAATCTGAAAAAGAAAAATGGCTAAGCGTCATAAGCAACAAAAGACTTCAGTGGCTAAGAATCAAGGAATTCCTGAACAAGAAAAATCCTTGGTATTTTCTTATTCTCATCACCAGAACTAAATTTTAAAATTATGTATTCACAGTAATACACCAAAAAGCTGCATGCTGGACTGGAGCAGCCCAGCTTCCATGGCTCCACTTGGTTTTCAGTACCCTTTTCTTTTCCAGGTAACCAAAGAGGAAAGAACTTTTCAGGACATAATGAAAAGTTACAGAAATCAGCCACAAGCAAACAGCCATGTGAGTCACTAGCATTGTTCTTCCTTTCTGCAGAGCTCCGAGGTGCCTTTTCAAGTGTTTGTGCTCATAAACTGTGCAGTGTAATATTCATATTCAAATGGATTTCATCTGGTCTCCTGACTTCCTTGTTTTCCTTGACAAGAGTGTTTTTCCCTGGTGTCCTGTAGGTTTATAGGAGTGTCTTGTTGAGAAATATTTCTGCTGATGTCTCGGACAGAAATGCAAACCCAGATATGGAGATGACAGAAGGTGGGTACAGCAAAGGAATCTCAGTAATGTACTTGTGGGCTTTTAGAGAACTGAACTGACAAGTAATAAGGAAAAGTAGAGCAAGTTTTACAGTTTTAAATATATTAAAGAAAAACAAATGTATTGTGGTAAAAGAAGCCCTCTTCTCAGTCACTCTCCTGTGTGATAGATGTGGAACATATGCTTCCTAGTTGGAAAGAGTGTTTAATTTCTTTTCCCTAAATTTGGTTGCTCAGGGTTGATGTATTTTCTGAGTTTGTGAATGATATTGTAGTTCTTCTTGGACAGCAATACTGGTCAAGAAAGATGAAGATAAACAGTACCTGAAATATTATGATGGGTTTTTTTTCTTAATATCACTTATTCTGAAGACTTAAGTAGGGAGAACTTGTTTCAGAAAATAAAAATCCTGGCTCTCTAAGACCACCATTTTCTTATACTCATATTTCTTTTAAATAGTTGAAATTTTCTTTGCTCTGGGTTAGAGGAGAAAAGGGATAAGAGCAGTATTTGAGAAAAGCACGAGAGCTGTGCTGTGCCCATTTTGAGTGGTGTGTCAGGAAGGTGAGAGATCCTGAGCCTGTGTATGAGCCCATGAGCAGAGCAGGTCTGCAGCCAGGACACACACGGAATTTCGGAGTTTGTTCTTTCTGGTAAATTCCCACTGTGGCTGGGATTCAGCTGCCTGAAAGAGTATTAGAGCTGTTTTTTAAAGGCCTGTTGAGGCTTCCACCAGGGTCTAGGAAAGTGCTGATCTCTTGTAGTTCAGCATCCTGTCTAACAAGTCCACACTTCTTGGATGTCTTGGAGTATCTGAAGTGACACTGGGCTCTGGTGTCTTGTTACTTGATTACAAAGTTCTTCAGTGGCTTTTCCTGCCAGATTTTTTCTTCATTTTATAGACTCATGTCTCCTTTATCTAGTAACCCCTGCTCTTTTGACACCAACTCACAAGAGCATGTGCCTGTATTGTGACAGAAGGCAGATCAATGAAGGAATTACACTTAGGTGTGTCCGCTGGAGCTTTTGATGTTTGTTTGTCTCCATGCAGTGATGGCCAGAGACTTTATTCTGTGCTGCTCTGCTTCATTTGGCAGTTAGCAGAATGGAGGAGGAGACAAAGAAGGTTGTATTCAGTAGCACTTCAGCTTAATTAGGGGAGAAAGAACATTAACAGAAATACTCTTGCTGCGAGGCTGCAGCTTTTCCCAGTGAACATACCTGAACAAATGGGGTTGTAGCTTCCCTGCAGCAGATGGGAGTTGAGCACGAAGCTTTGCTAGCTGACCACTAGAAACTTTCACAGAAGCCAAAAGCTGGGAGGTGTCAAACTGCTTAAAACATAGTTTTAAGAGCGTTTAATAACTGTACTACTCCCCAAAATAAGCATGGGAGAAGGGGTCAGTTGTTCTACAGTTTCTTGCTACAGCTATTTCCAAGTTTGGAATGAAGGCTGGTATTGGCCTTTCTGCCATAACCCTTTTTGCCCAGCAATTGGTAGCTTCTCCTGATGCTGATAACCATCAGCAGCAGACCCTACTCCTGACTCAGGCACATTTCTTTATTTCCTCTCATTAACAAGTCAATTTATGGACAAGTTCTTGCCAACTGGACATGGTAAGTTTGACTCTGAAGTGCCCAGTTTGATGATGCTGTGCTTTTGAAATCTGAAGCTCTCTCTTATTGTCAGACTCAGCTGCGAAAGCTGGCGGTTCCTCAGGACGATCCGCAGCAGAGAACTCCACTGAGCTGCAAACAGAGGAGAGAGGAGACCTTATTAAATTTTACAATGCAGTCTATGTAGGAAGAGTAAAGTCATTTGCGCTGAAGTACGATATCACAAACCAGGATCATGCAGTAAGTAAAGTATTTTGGAATCAATACTCAGAGTCGTTTTTCCTGACAGTTAAACACATGTCATTAATTTTGTTCTGTCACTTACCTGGTGTGGGTGAAGTCAGATAGTTGTAGGTAATGGTATGAAGACTTGCTTTAACTAAACTAGCCTTTGAAGAGGACAAATGTAGATGCTGTTCAGTTTGCAGAGCTTCTTTATTTCGATGCAACACCCATTTGCTCAAATGCCTGTGGGCCATGTCTGTAATGCATCTAGAAAATTCATTCTGTTATTCGATCGCTACTTGATCTGTTCTTTAACTGTCACAAGATAAAATCTTCTAAAGAAGACCCGGAGGTGTATTAAGGAAGTATATTAATCCTTCCTTCTGTGAAGTTACTGCTCTTAAACATTATCTGCTTCATCTCCCATCCAGATGTGTCCTCTCTTGCAGATGGAAGCCCCTCCCTTGTCCCCGTTCCCCAGCATTCGGCAGCAGCCGGTGTCCCCTCGGCGGATCTCCCAGCAACACTCTGTTTATGTGTCGCCTCACAAGAACGGGGCCTGCCTGACACCCCGAACTGCACTGCTCTACAAATTCAGTGGGAGCCCTTCCAAGGTAGACAGCAAAGACAGGTTGAAAGGGGTCAGTTTGAGAGAGGGTTAATTAGTCTCCTAATTAGGATGTGGTATAACGCAGTTTTAATTGCTATAATGCATCTAGTCTCTTAGTTTGCAGTGAAGGGTAGAATTGTGTGTGTAGAATCCATCGCTCACAGAGGTTCAGAATAACCTTTTGTTCTCAGATGTTTGAAAACCAGAGCAAGTTTGAAATGGAGACAGGGTAAGTCATGGTTTTTTTTGTCTTGATCACAGAGTTTGAAGGACATCAACAATATGATAAAACAAGGTGAACACAGGAGCAAGAAGCGAGCGATAACAATTGATAGTGACACTGAATCTCCCACGAAGAGACTCTGCCAGGAAAATGATGATGTTCTACTAAAACGTCTCCAGGATGTTGTCAGTGAAAGAGCAAATCATTAAAACTGCCTGCTTCCTGTGGGATCTAAACGCTATGAAGCTGGATGCAGCTATTATGCTATTTATTTCTTGGGTTTGTGAACAGGCAACTGCCAAGTTTCTTTAATACTGAACTTTTACCTGACTTCCACAGGATGCAAAAAGCAAGAGCTAAGTGGGAAATGCCAGTGATCTTCATTCCCAAAGGCCACGCTGTGCTATAACTTACTTACTCTGAGCTGTTTTAGTAAAGAGTGTTCTGTAGAAAGCCATGTTGGATGTTCTCAGGCCTAACTGGGAGCATTGTGAGTTCTGAGTGTAACTCAGTTTCTAGTAACACTGGTTTTATTTTTGGAATCAGAATGGTAAGGAAATGAGTGTAATCAGTTAAGGTTCCTCAAGCTTTTCGTATTTGGAGAAAAAAAAATTCAAAGTGCCTTACTTGAAAAGAATGTGGAATTTCATGCATTATTTTACTGTGGAGTAACTGGAGGGAGAAGAAATGGGTCATTTAGCCTCAGGAAGAGCTGAGCAGTTTTGAACTGTCAGAGCTTCAGTTAAAGTGCAGGTTGTGACATGGATCTGACATCTTTTGTAGTAATGAGGGCAATAAGCAAAAAATACAAATAGCAGGGACTTAAATTGGACTCTGGTAAAGCACTGAGATACGGTTCAGTGAGTCTGAATTCCCATCCTCTCGAGCCAGTGGGCACTGCCACGTTGGAAGCTGTAGAGCAGCCTGCCCTAGAAGCTTTTCATATGAATGGCAGCTCACCCACGAAGAGGGACAAGCTGGTTACGGTTGAAATCAGCAGCTGGGGCTTTGGCCATCTCACAGCTGTGCAAATGCACAAATTCATTGAGCCAATTGTGTCTCTGTTTTAATTATTCCTGAAGACCTTAGCCTCTTGTGTAGTATCTACACTGAATGTAAGCCCATCACATTAGGCTCTGTGTATATATGGGGGGGTTATAGTTATTGAAGGCTTGGATTCACTGGAAATGTATAAATTTCAGCATCCAGTTCTTGTAATAGAGTTTTTAACGCTGAGGATTTGGTAGGGTTTATTTTACCAAAATGGAAAAAAATCAAGGTTTACTCATTACTGTAGATCAGTAGTTTCATCTTGTTTTATAGTTGCATTTAAGATTAGAGCTATAGAGAAACTTCTCAGCACTGTAATTTTCAGTTTCTGTATAACTGAACTGAAAAAAAAAAAAAGAACAGTTACATAGGACTTGTTTGAGGAGCTCTGTTCACTTCATGGGCAGGGTGGGTCAGTGTGGGAGTGTTAGTAAGAACACTGATGATTTCGGGCAGTCTCAGCCAATGAATCTGGCCAGCAGTGATGGAGAATTGATTACCAAGTGTGTGTGTGCAGGGACACTACTCAGCAAGGAGTAGAAAGTTTACAAACTTGTTTTTGAATTCTGAACTACTTGAATTTATTTTTTTTTTTACTTTCAAAAAAAGGTGCTTTGTGCTTGGCCATTGAAAACTGCAGTGTGAGGAAATGGCCATGGGGTGGAGTAACTGTAGAGTCTTCTGTTCCGTTTCTTTAATTTTATTCAAGTTTTAATGTTTGTCTTGGGATTTGGGGATAAAAAAGTGGAGGATTATGGCCTTTCTCGGTGGGAAATGTATGGTATAACAGGGTCAGTCTTTCTGTGGTATTGTAGGACAAGGGTTTAGTTAATTTGGTTTAAATTTGATTTAAATTTGGTTTAAATTTAAAATGCATATCTCCTCGTGTGTTTGGTTTCCACACTGTCACTGCCTCCTCTGAAACTGGAAATCTGATGATGCCAAAATCCTTTAGTTGTCCGTAAGTGTAGTGTTTCTTCATTAGGAAAATTAATGTTCTACAGCTGAGTGGAGTTTGGAATTTTTCACCTTTTTAGGTGATACAAAAAATATTTGGGGCTTGTTGAACAGCTAAAACAGTAGCTTACGTGGAAATTTTGTTAACGGTTTCAAAGTGCCTTCACATGTAAATCTGTATTTTATAATAAACAAGTTAAAAATATTTTAACTTGTGTTGCTGTATTTCCTCTTGTTTCTCTGTGCTAATTCATTAAACAATGCCTTCTATCTGTGTTTTCTGTTATGTCAAAGACCATCATTTTTATGCTCCCCTGGATTTCTCTGGGATTTTTTTTATGTTTAAATTCATCGTATTTCATGTGTTTTGTCTGAAGTTTCCTCCTAAGGTTTCTTTACTGTTTATACTTCAGTCAGATGTGGTTGAAGGTGAGTAATACATTACATGAAGTAAACAAAACACGCCTGCAGCAACAGGTGATGTGCCCCCGAGGGAGGTGTGACTGCAGCGTAGGTGGAGCTGTTGGTGAGCTCTTGGACTCCCTGTGGGCTTCTGGTTCTTAATCTCCCAACACTGCAACCATGATGAGATCCAGGTCCTGATCTTGGCCGCCTGTCTCCAGATGTGTTTTAGAACCAGCCTTGGACAGGTTCAGATCTGTACCAGCTGGTTTGTCACTCCAGGTAAGCCTAAAGCTGGCATGAACTCAGAGCTTTTTCAATGACTTATTCATCTGCTTGGGGGCTGGGGGTGGGGAGAAAGGATAATTTGTGCAGATTCTGCTGACATGACTTTTGTTGCCAGAGGTTTTCTTTTAAAAGACTAATCTGTAGTTCACAGAATTACAAAATCATAGCATATCCTTAGTTGGAAGGGACTCACAAGGATCATCAAAGTCCAACTCCTGGCCCTGCACAGGACACCCCAACAATCACTGAATGGCTTAGGGTGGAACGGACCATTCAAGATCATCTCGTTCCCCACCATGTGCCTGAGAGCACCATTGTCCAAACACTCCTTGAGCTCTGGCAGCCTTGGGGCAGTGATCCCTGCCCTTGGCAGCCCAGCCACTCTCTGGAGGAAGAACCTTTCCTTACTACCCACCCTAAACCTCCCCTGACACAGCTCCAGCCACTCCCCCGGGTCCTGTCACTGCTCAGAGAGCGTTGCTGCCCCTCCACTGCTGCTCCTGGGGAAGCTGCATGCCCCGGTGAGGTCTGACCTCAGTCTCCAGCTGAACAAGCCAAGTGCCCTCAGCCACTCCTCATATGGCCCCTCAAGGCCCTTCACCATCTCTGTAGCCCTACTCTGCATGTGCTCTTCAATGGCTTTATACCCACATACAGAGGCACCTCAGCCTGCCCCAGGACTTGGGGTGAGGCCACCCCAGAGCAGAGCGGGACAGACTGCTGCTGTCTGGCTGGCAATGCTGGGCCTGATGTCCCAGGGCAGGGCTGGCCCTTGGGGCTGCCAGGGCACTGCTGGCTCCTGTTCCACCTGCCCTCAGCCCAAACCCNTGACTGCATTATCTTTCAGGTGTTTTTCAACAACTCCCAGAATAAACTCTTTACTTTTACTAGATGCTGAAGTGAGAGTGTAGGCAGGCTGTAGTTTCCAGGATCATCCTTCTTGCCCTTCTTGAAGATCAAGACAATGTTCATAGGCTTCTACCCAGCTGGGACCTCTCTAGATTCTCAAGAGCATTGAGAGAGGCTTCATGATATCAGCCAGCTCCTTGAATACTCTGTGATGAATCCTGTCAGACTTAGAGGGATCCATCTGGAGCAGCAGATCCCAAGTTCAGGGTCAAATGGGAGGTGATTATTCTCGCAGTCATGGTCCTCCAGCTCAGGGCACTGGGACCCCCTTAGCCTCTCATCGGTGTTGAAAACCAAAGCAAAGAAAGTTAAACACTTGTGCCTTATCTCTGTCCCTGTCTGCGAGGTGACCATCCTTGTCATGTAACGGGCCATTGTTACTTCTGCACTACCTTTTGCTATTGATGTGTTTTAAACCCCTTTTTATTGTCCCTCACAATACTGCCCAGGCTCAACTCCAGTTGAGCTTTGGCTGCACAAATTTTCTCCCTATGGTGATGAGCAGCAGCTCTGTGTTCCTCCCACATCACCCAACCTTGCTCCCACTGACCACACACTTTCTTTTTTCACCTTAGCTCCAGAGGAAGATCCTTGTTCAGCCAAACCAGCCTTCTGCTTGACTTCTGGTATTTGGGAATTGCTGGTCCTGTGCTCTTCGGAGGTGGTGCTTAAAAAGTGATTAGCACTGATGGACCTCAGCACCTTCAAAAGCATTTCCCCAGGGAACCTTACCAATTCCTTGAGCAGCTTGAACTCCTCTCTCCTCATGCCCAGAGCTGAGGTTTTGCTGGCATTTTTCCTCCTGTTAACAGAGATTTTAAACTCGATCACTTCATGGTTGCTGTGGCCAAGACAGCCACCCATCGTTGTGTCACTCACAGGACCCTCTCTGTTAACAAGCAACAAATCAAGCAGAGCACCTTTCCCAGTCAGCACCCTTAGTGCCTGTACCATGAAGCTTTGACCCAAGTGTTTTAGGACTCTTCTGGACCAGTTTGTACCAGCTGTGTGGTATTCCCAGTTATCGTCTGTCAAGTTGAAGTCAGATAAGGACAAGGGTGATTGATTTAGAGGTGTTTCTTAGTGTCATCATCCTTGGCTGGATGGCCCATATTAGATTCCTATGATGACACCCACTTTGCTTGTCCCTTAATATTACCCAAAGATTAGTTACCAGGCAAGGGGGTGTTGAGGGGCATAGCTGGGAAAACCTGGCTGGCTCTTCCCTTTGTTAGTTTCCTTTTGCCGATAAGAGTGCCAGTGAGGGGACAGCATGGCAGGCAGCCTGAAGGGAGAAACCAGGGTTTGTTGTATCACAGTCTTGCAAACCATTCTGTCTGCTGGGGCAGAGGTTTTTCACTAATCCTTCAACTAAAAATATCACCTCCTCAACCCTCCTTGAAGTGAATTCAGAGCTTCCACGTTTACTACAGCTCAGCTTTCTAGAGAGTCAAAGTTAAAAGGGTAAAAAAAAAGGTAAAAGTTAACCCCTGGAGAGAATACCATAAATCTGCTAGCTCTTTACATATAAGCAGTATGTTAATATAACGCTGCCACCTCCCAAGTGTTGTGCTAAGATGTGGCCTCAAGAAAATTTGTGGTGCAATTAAGCAGTGAGGAGAATTGAAACTGATTGTCTCTTTAGTTTCCTACTAGGAATTACTCCTCTCGTGTTCCTGTCCTGTGACTCATGAAGAGTTTTTTGTTGATGCCTGAGGAGTGGTTCGACTTGAAACTGGGAACACAATAGAAACTATGAAGCAATAAAGAAACTGTAAGCATGTAAGGAGTGCTGGGATCCCAGACCAAAGGAGCTGAATGTGTCTAAATCTGTCTTAAGGCCAAAGTCACCGAGTAAACAAAGATCAATCAATTTGATTACTTTGATTACTGCAAAGTTTACAATAAGCACATAACTCATCACCCAAGTAGCAGTTCTTGAAAGACTGGTGTGAGTTGAACACAATGCCAAACTCCTAAAACTATTCAACTTCCTTGAGTGACCAGCACTGCACTGGAAGGGGAGTGCATCAGAGGTGGACTATGCTCATGGATCCCAGCCCACCCCGCAGTCAGGGCTTGCACTGCCCTGCTCCACCTGAACTGGGCAGAGCTGATGGGGCAGAGGTGCCTCATCCCGAAGGTTTGTACACCTGAGTCAAGGGGAGCCTTTGGTTCAAGGGAGCCTAGTTTTCCTTGCAGAAATACACTGCAGCAGTGCTCCCGTGATCCGGCACAGCCTCCCAGCAGAGGCACAAGGAACGTGAGCTGCAGTAGCTTCACCGCAAGCACCTTCTCAACCTTCTCTTGTACGTCAGCCATCATGGTTCCCAGTCACAGCAAAACAGCTTTGCAAAGGCTTAGTAACACAAATTTCAGTTAGTTCACGTGCAAATACGGGGCTCAAGCAGATGAGGTTGTGGAACAAACTGGTGCCACGTCACAGGTGGCTTTGCCATGAACTTTTCTTGGTAGCGAGTTTGTAGCGCTGCTTCATGGAGTCTGCCCAGTGGTGGCTGCCCCATCCCTGGCAGTGCCCAAGGCCAGGCTGGATGGGGCTTTGAGCAACCTGGCCTAGTGGAAGGTGTGCCATGGCAGTGGGGTCCCTTCCAAACCAAGCCATTCTGTGAACACCAGGGAAGTGCTACCGGAAACATGTGAAGTGAAAAAAATAAAGAGGCCCTGCCTACACAAGAATATTTCTCTTCATCCTGACTTTGACAAGGTGCCTTGAGTTTTGTTTGCCATTGCAGGGGGATCCACTGGCATAATTCTGGGGTTCTGCACCACATTGCAGGAGTAGAGATAAATGTTTCCTGTGTGTGGCTCTCAGGCCACCACCATTGCACACCAACAAATGCAAAATTAACTCTTCTATTCCGCTTTTTCATGTGCTTTGTTTGGTTATGAGGGACTTCATGCTGTTCAGAACAACACCCTGCTTAGTGCAGTACTTTTTTTAATTTTCCTTCCTGCTACATGAAACTGCTGATCCCTGTCCTCTTGCTGCACCTCATGTCCATCTGATGTTACAAAATCAGCAGTTTTTGTACAGCACCCAAGAAGGATGTCCTGGCCTTTTAGGATAACCTTCCCTTACTATTTTTAGGCAATGAGCTCCCTCTTGAATTTTTTAAATTTTTTTTGGAATAGCACTCCATATGTATTGGGCCTGTGGATAGGATGCATGTCCTTCAACTCCTTCCGTTCCCCAGAAGCTCTTTTGGTAGAGCTCTACAGGGCAGTTTTTGACACCAGTAGAGGAAGAGACAGCGATGAATTATTCCTCAAAAGGCCAATCACCAGTGACATTTGTGTGTCATTTGTGTGGGACAGGGGACATGGAGAAGGTGTGACACTATCTCGTATGGTCACATTCCTTAATGGATCTGGCCTGCTCTTGCCTCTTCAGGTTCCTTCTGAGAAGAAAGCTTCCTCTAAATGGGTGGGACTCAGTTCTGTTTCACGTGCTGAGGTCATCCTGCTGATGGAAATCTCGGGGAAACCCAGAGGGAATGGAGAGAAACTCTGAGCCAAATGAAAAACAGACAGCAAGCATTAAGCAAATGCTACTTTCCTAAGCAAAGCCAAGAAGAGAGAGAGCAGGATGTTTGCTTACAGGAGCAAATTACTGTAGCATGACAGTAGAACATGTGAGCCCAGCCCCTCAAAAACAGAGACTTCAAGAAAAACCTAGAAGAGCCTTTTTGTTATTAAAATTAGGGGGGGGTTGTTGTGTTGTTGTTGGGGTTTTTTTTCCCCTCCCCTCTACACATCTGAAATGTGGGAGAAGGAAGCTGCGATAAGAGCACAGCAATTTCCACACGTGTGTTGGGTTGGGTTGGCTGCCAGGAGAAAATACCACAAAAGAGTTCATGAGTTGAGATACAGACAGGGAGATTACTCACCAGTTACTGTCATGGGCACAAGATGGGAATTGGGGAAAGATAAATTAGACTGATTTCCAATTAAAATGGAAGTAGGATAATGAGACACAAAACCAAAACTGAAACCACCTTCTACTCCCCCACCCCTTCTTGCCTAGGCTCAGATTTATGCTTGACTATCCTACCTCCTCTCTCTGCAGGCCTTGCAGGGGGTGGTGAGAGGGGTTGGGGTCAGCTCTTAACGCTTTGTCCCTGCTGCCCCTCCCTCCTCACGATCTGCCCCTGCTCCAGCGTGGGATCCTCACCACGGCTGAAGTTCCTGCTGGGATCCTGCTCCTGTGTGGGCTCTCCATGGGCTGCAGCTTCCCCCGTGTCCCCCGTGGGCTGCACCACCGGCTGTGGGGGGATCTCTGCTCTGCAGACCACAGCACCTTCTCTTCCTCCTTTTTCCCCGTCCACGCTGCCTGCAGGGCTGTCGCTCTCACATCTTCTCTTTCTTCCCTCCCAGCTGCAGCTGGGCCACAGTGGGTCTGTCTTGAAGCCATTTGGAGCTGGTTCTGCCCAGCATGGGAACAGCTTCTGGTGTCTTCTCAGAGAGACCACCACTGCCCCCCTCGCTCCCCAGGCCTGGCCGTGTCAACCCAGGTGCGTGCACCCTGCTGAGGGACAGGTAACCTCGGCACCGGGAGCGTGTCTGGGCACCGCAGAACTGCTGGGCACAGGGGCAGCCTGGAGGTGTGCAGGGCTGGGATGGCTGGGGTGCCCCTGTGGGCGCCGGGGAGGGCAGTGGAGCAGCAGGCTGTCCCCGGGGAGGAGGTGGCGGCACGGCCTCAGTGCCCGGGGCAGCAGGGCACAGGGGGCAGGCGCGGGGGCTCGCAGGAGCTGTGCTGGTGCAGTGCCCTGTCGGCGGGGCACGTGTGGTGGGACAGCTCTGAGGAGACCCTCGGCGTGGGTCCAGCGGGTTTTGCCAGCCCTGCTCTGTGGGGTCTGTGCAGAGAGCCAAAGTCCCGGGCCGTGGTGGCACCCGAGGCCTCGGGCAGCAGAGCTGTGTCACGTCCCCGTGTCCCCGCCGTGCACCGCGGGGCCATCGCTGGGCCGGGCCGAAGGAGCTCCCATGGCCACTGACACCTGGGGAAGGAGACCTGGAGATCGGATGAGG
>VWZF01003357.1:353337-406904 GCA_013396755.1 Sclerurus mexicanus
CCGGAGCTGGGCGGGCGGGCCCTGTCCGCGGGGAGCGGCTGCGGGGGGGCCGGGGGGGGTGGGTTCGGGTTATGGGGCAGGGCTGGGGGCAGGGCTGGCGTTATGGGGTAGAGCTGCGGTTATGTGTTAGGGCTGGGGTTATGGGTAACGGGGTAGGGCTGGGGTTACGGGTTAGTGTTAGTGGTTAAGGTTATTGGTTAGGGGGACACTGGGCTTGGTGGGGCTGATCCCAGACCTTCCAGAGCAGTGCCCGTTCCCTGCTGATTCCAGAACAGCTCTGGCCACTCCACAGACAATCCCTGCCTAGTAACCATGAGAAACAAAAAAACATGCATTAAAAAGGCTTGAGTGAAAATTCCCCCAGTAGCACGGTGACCTTTTGAGTGTTGCTGGGACCACCCAGTCTGAGCTCCAGGGGTGCTGAGAACTTTCTCCTCATCCTGACGCTGCTGCTGCTCTGAGCCCAGAACGAGAGCAGCAGTGAGGTTTGACAGAGCAGGAGGTGCTGCTCGGGGCAGGCTGGGTGTCCCACATCTGCCTGGGACAAAGCCCAGGCATTGACCAGCCAACCTTGCAGCAGGTGCTGGCACTTGGTTCTCTGCTGTGCCTCCAGCACCGTGGACTGCTGTGGCAAAAGAGGTTTTGGTGTTTCCTGGCGGAACAAGGGCCTGAGGGCCGGTGGCCAAGCCCATGACCACTGTGAGCTGCCACAGTCCTGGGCTGTGCAGAGCAGGAGCCTGGCACAGTCATTGCCAGCTGGGGAGCCGTCACCTGCCACGGGCACAGGGGCACTGGGTGCTGTCCTGCAGTGTGGAAAACATTGCTCCCAGCTGTGAGGGAATGACTGGTCCCAAAACCTTTGTAGTCTCTCTGGTGGTGAATATACTTTCTTGCTCTTCTGGAACAGAAGAGGGTATGAATATGTCCTGCTGTCCTGTGTGTCAGAAGGGTCCCTCTGCCCCTTCTCTGCCTCATTGGGGTCCTTTCTTACTCCCATCTCCAGGGATGTGAGTCCGCTTGCTCACCCCATATTTTCTGTTGCTTTTTAGTCATTGAATGCCTTTTCTGTGTTTCTTCGCTAACCTTGTTTACACTGTTTTCTCCAAACTTGTCTCAAAACTCGCCTTTTGGCTCAGGGTCTTTGCTGATATTTGGTGGCCCTGAGGAAGGCTGGGGTGTGTTGTCTGGCTGGCGCACACAAGTGCAGAGCTTTGCTTTCTGCTGGAGCTTTGAGGACTTTGGTGTGCTGGTTGGCTCCTTGACTGAAAACTCATCAGAGCTCACACTGTGCTGGAGATGAAGGGCCCCCTCTCTGTTTCATGGAGGCATCCCAGCTGCACTCGTGGCACGGAAAGGGTGAGTGGAAAGGGCGGGGTGCCTGGGCGTAGATATTGGTAGAGAAGGAAAAGCTGATGTGACCCAAAGGGACAAGGCGGAACGGCTGCGCTTTGGAGGAGGTAAGATGTACGCAGGAGTCATTAGGATATTTTTGGTTTCTCTTTTTTTTTTGGAAGAAGGGTTCTAACTGCAGCAGATAGAAATGGTGTGGTGTCATGGAAGGCAGTTGAAATGACAAGTGGGTGTCTGTGGAGAATCATGAACAATAGAAAATTGTTGAGCACCAAGGACAACACTAGAAATGAGTGAAAAGTTACAAAGTAATAAGAAGATGGCTAGCTTCGGATCAGAAGCTGAGGGCGTGAGCAAGAACAAGAAGCTAATTGGCAGAAAAAGAGTCCATGCTAGTTGTTGATAGGTTCCAGTATCCATGCTGCTTTCTAATAGGAGAAAGTAATGCTTAGCCCAGAAACCTGAAACGAGCTGGGCTTTGTATAAATAGAAGCTGTTCATAGATAGTGAACGATTCTTGCTCTACGGTGCCAAGAGTCTGTGCCGCTCATTTGCTACAGGTGTGTGGTTCGGTTTAGAACTTAGCAGGACGCTGGTTGCTTCCAATACCGCACTGGCTGGCAGAGCACCAGGTGCCCGTACAGACACGCTGGACATGTGCAGCCACTCTGTGGGGAGTCAAATTTGTGGGTCTGTCTGTCAGTGCTGAATGTGGGCGGCAGGATGGGGTAGCCAGGAGTCCCTCAGCAGGGGACACAGGCAGTGGGAGCACAGGGCTGTGAAGAGCTCTCGGTGTAGAGGGTGAATAGTGCAGGAGTTATGGAATGATGTGCTTGTGGGTTTCCTTTTATAAGGAGTTTTCTTCTGTGATATCAAACATTTTGTTTCTCTTAATCTGAAACTGTTGAGAATTGGGTGAGAAATTGCTCAAGCCCTCTGCTTTCTGTAAACATCTCAACTTTGCACTAAAGAGCGATCCCTTTGCTGTTCACTGCATGCTCTGTCCTGCAGGAACTTTGATCGTTTCTCTGCGACAGGCCAGTAATGAATGCATGTCTTTAGTTCCCTGTGCTCCTGGTTGTTCAGTGGGGAGAGCTCAGGCGATGGAGCCTGGAGGAAGTGCCCTGGGTTTCCCGTATGCTCTCATATTCCTGGCACTGGATCATTTGTGTGGCGTGCAACATGCTGCATGTGAATGTCATTGATGAGTAGGGCTGTCTGACTGACCTCTCTGGAACAGTGAAGTTCCTAATTGGTGCAGGAAAAGGATTTTCTCATCCTTGTTACGTGTGGCACGAGGGAGTGTGGTGGGCAAAGCAGGGAGCAGGGAGGGAAGTGGATGAGGAAGTGTCAGTTTCTAAGCAGCCATCAGTAGTGCTGCTTGGCTCTTGGTAGAACTCTGCCTGCAGAGCCCTGGAAAACCACAGTACTAACACGGGATTTGTGTGTTGTGTCATGGTTGAGGTGGACTGACTACAGAGATTATAGGTGAAAAATGCCCTGCTGTTGTTTTCCATCTGAAGGAAGACTGAAAACTCTCTGTGGTGTGACATCCAGGTGATGGGTCACACCAGGACCATATGGACAGTGTGCTTTGTCATCGTGAGGCTGAACCACAACCGAGTTATGTTCCTGGATGCAGGGCAGGACAGTGAGACATGCAGGGCACTGTAGTGGGACATTAGGTGGGGACTTCCCAGCCTCCCTCATCAGGCCTTTTCCTTCTGCTGGTCTCTCAGCCATGTGCAGCACTGACCCACGCTCTTTGGGGACAGTGTCTGCAGAGGTAGTTGTATAACAACTACACTCTTAGTCATACAGGGTGTCCTTTCTCTGTTCTTCCTGCAGTTGCAGTCATTGGTAGGTTCTCAAGATAGTAGGTGCCCACAAGCCTTTCTCCTTATGGTCCTGGCTATTCTTCAGTTTTCTCCTCACTCCTGAATTTTTGTGGCATTTAAAAGCGTGGCTAGGTGCTTCAAACAATAGGCTGTGCCCTGTATGCAGCAGTGCAGTCCCTTCCTTCATTCCAGGTGCTGCTTTTCCCTGCCTCACCTTCTCAAAACTGTTATGAAGTCCTGCCCGTGTATTCTGTGTGACCTAGAGTATGTTTTTTGGGCCATTGTTACCTGTTCGGGCATTGTTGTCACTGTTTGGTGTTACTGCTGTACTTCTTGCAGCATGACAGCTCATTCAGAAACACGCTTGTGATGTTTGCTCTCTTGTCCTGATTTGGCTGGGATAGAGTTAATTTTCTTCCCAGAGACTGGTTCAGTGCTGTGGTTGGGATTTAGTGTGATATCAGTATTGGTAACTCCCTAGTGTTTGAGGTGGTGCTCAGTAAGTTGGTGCTTATTCCAAGTCAGGGATTTTCAGTGTCCCGTGCTCTGCCAGCGAGAGCCAGGCATGGCTGGGAGAGCTGACCCAAACTGGCCAGATGGATATTCTGTACCACAGAACCTCCTGCCCAGTGTAGGCACAGGGGGGTGGCCGGGAGCCGCTGTCGCTGCTGGGGGTCACGCTGGGCATGGATCAGAAGGGTGGTGAGCGACTGATGGGCATCACTGGTTTCTCTTGGGTGTTATTCCTCTCTCTTTGTTATCTCCATTGTTATTATTTTTATGTTCTTTATTTCAGTTCTTAAACTGGTCTTATGTCAACTCATGGGTTTTAGCTTTTCCCAGTTCTCCTCCCCATCTCGCTGGGAGCAGTGAGTTGTTGCTTGGGACTGAGTTCCCAGCTGGGGTTAAACCACAACAGTTCTTCTTGGTGCCCAGCCCCTGAGTCACAAGGGGTTGTGATAACAACTGATCTGACCAAAGTAATTACAAACATTCATTATGTTAGTTTAGTAGTTGCTGGTCACAATATTGATTTATTTGCTCTCAGAGTTGTGCTTGTTCTCAAACTCATATCATGGAACACACACTGGTCTGAGCACCACCAATGGTTCTTTTCATCTTAGAATCATAGGATGGTTTGAATTGGAAGGGACCTTAAAGATCATCTTATTCCAACCCCCTGCCATGGGCAGGGACACCTTCCACTATTCCAGGTTGCTCCAAGCCCTGTCCAACCGGGCCTTGGACACTTCCAGGGATGGTGCAGACACAGCTTCTCTGGGCACCCTGTGCCAGGGACTCACCACCCTCACAGGAAAGAATTTATTCCTAATATCCCATCTAACCCTGCCCTCTGGCAGTTTAAAATGATTGTCCCCGTCCCAAAACTTGTCTGCTCGTACAAAAAGTCCCTCTCCCTCTTTTTTTAAGTCCCCCTAAGGTACTGGAAGGCCATAATGAGATCTCCCTGTTGACTTACCTTCTTGAGGCTGAACAGCCCCAGCTCTCTCAGCCTGTCTCCATAGGAGAGGTGCTCCAGCTAAAGGCTTGTGACAGTCTGAGCAGCAGCTGCAGCCTGAGCAGTCCCTGTACAGAAAGGGACACCAAAGGGTTAAGACAAACACTGCTCACCAACAGCTCAAACATCATATGCCTTTAATATTTTATGGATTGTGAATTATTAAATTATTTGGATAAGAATATGTCGTGCATCAAGCAGTGGTTTTTGCTAATAGTTGACATTTTATGTTCTTGCTTTCTGTTAAAGCATTGTGATGTCAAAACAATCTCAGGATGGTTAACTGCTGGACAAAAAGTAGAAATTGTATTTTTTCATGATAGTGTTTGCTGTCATACTGGGCTGAAACTAAATTATGCAGCTCAAGAGCAAGACTTGCAAACAGATTTAATAAAAGTAGGTTTGATAGAGCATATTAACTCTCCCTTCAAACTCATCCTGCCTGTGCTCTTAGACTGCTGGGGCTACAAGAAAGTACCTGCACTGGAAGTTTTACCTGGATGTTGTGAAGGCGACCTCTAATAACTTCCTAAAAATGACAGCAAAATATCTTTTCAGAATAGAAGAATCATTTCTCCATAAAATTGGAATATGTTTTAAACTGTAGTGGTTTTGGTGTTGGAGTTGAAATTAATTTATATAAAATTCAAGTTAATTTGGCAAAATGAAATTTTTAATACAGAGTTGACTGAAATAAATTTTCATTAAAATGGTTTATTGGGACTTTGACATTTTAGTTAAAGAAGTTTTAAGCCTTAAAAATTATCAGTTATTCAGGCACTGCATGTTATCATTCTCTTAAATGACATCTGCAGATGTGTCTTATGCAATTTTTTTCATCAATTTTTTTAGGGAATTTCATGGTGGTTTTATTTCTCAGTTCTGTATGAGTGGGAGAAGCACCTACACTGCTTTACAGTGACAAATTCTGTAGCTATTTTTCCTCTTCCTTCTATACTTCACTTTAGAAGGATAAATGCCTTCAGTATTTTTCTGAACAAGTTGCAGTCTTGACCCCATGGGAGAGTCAGTGAATATCACAGTAATATGAACTTGCACAAGTAATTACATACACTGCAAACTGTAAAGGGAAGTGCACTGCAGGCTTTGCTCTCAGTGTCCTTTTTTCCTCCCTAGCTGCCCAGCTGAGCGACTGGAAGTGCTGGCCTGCCTGAAGCAGCCGCGACCGCAGCACGTGGACGTGATGAAGGTACCCCCGCACGCCGTGGCAGGAGGGCACCACGCCTGGGTCCTGCCTCTCTTCCCCTTGGCCGGGTGCTGCCAGCTGGTGCCTTTGCTTTGCACAGCAGCAAACCCCAAGCCCTTGGTGCCGGTGGTCTGTGTAAAACCACATTAACCAGTGGAATTGTTAAAATCACTAGCTGGTAGTTTTAATGTGGGCACCTGGAGATTGTGAGGGATTGAATGAGCAGAAGAGCTGTTTGACATGTGTTGAGAAGCTCCCCTTTCACATCCCTCTGTGCAGAGCCTCTCCTTGGTTTATTTTATTAGTTTTGCCCCAGGCCTCCATTAACAGACTCCTTCTTGCTTCCACTATTTGCTGTGTCCAACTGTTTCTCCCAGTGGTATATGTTGGTTTAACTGGGGCCAAGGCTGCACACATTCCATAGTAATCACATCTGCCAGAGCTCTCCCAGCTCAGTGACCAAGGGCAAAGAGCACAGGAAAACCTTATTTGTTGCAGTATTTTACCAAGATTGTGTGTGATAGAATGGCTTTATCTGCTGTTTGAAGGCAACGATTAAACGTGTTTACCTTCACTACTGAGTTACTGCAGTTACTGAGATGTCTCTTAAAACGTGTGCTTATCAGGGACTACTTTTTTCATATTTCAGTTATCTTGTATTTTGTTTTATGAAAAAGGTAACATCATAATTTCCACTCAGCAAAATTTCACTTGATTTTAAAAATTATGAACAATATCAAGCTAAACACTTTTTACTGGATATCTCAGACATGCATTGCTTTAGTTGGAATAGCAGATTTGATAAAGACAGCAGTTTTCACAAGTGTTAAGTTTTGGAATTGCACAAGCGCAGATAACATTTTTAGGGATTTTGACTTAATTCTCTTGCTGTGTGAATAGTCAGCTTTATCTTTTTTCATGCCAAGCTTGAGTAGTTCTCCAAGATAAATGTGTTACGCAGAAAAGTTGAGGATGCCCTGTGCCTGGAAATGTTCAAGGCCAGGTTGAATGGGACTTGGAGCAACCTGGTCTAGTGGAAGGTGTCCCTGCCCATAGCAGGGAGCTGGAACAAGATGATCTTTAAGGTCCTCTTCAACCTCAACCATTCTGTGATTCTGTGATTGATCTTGATATAGGTTTGGCAGGATATGGCTGTTTTACAGAAGATGAACAATCTCTCCCACCAAATACCTGACTATTCTGGATATCTTTTACCTTGGTGCCTGTTTCTTTTCAAAGTCAAGTTTTAAATGTTAATTAGAATTTTTTTTTTCCTTTTGTAGGTTTTTAACGATCCAATTCATGGGCACATTGAAATACATCCCCTGCTTGTTCGGATCATTGACACCCCTCAGTTCCAGCGCCTCCGGTACATCAAGCAGCTGGGTGGCACTTACTTTGTGTTTCCAGGAGCCTCTCACAACCGCTTTGAACACTCCATCGGGTAAGGTGGTGGTTTTGGCCCACATATCTCTTGTATTTGGATTTCCCTGAGTTTGGTTCCACTGCTGTGGAGTGCCAGCCAAGGGATGTTACTGTCTGAGCATTGGTGAACACTGCTGTGGTGGCGGGTTTGGTCTCCTAAATGTTCCTGGATATCCCATGTGATTGTGGGCTGTTCCCTTAAACTTCCTTTAATAAAGACAGATAAAGAAACCTGCGAGATGGATCAGTGTTAGATTTCTTCCCCATTCTTTCTTATTCTAAGAATAATGTTAATTAATAATTGTGACTGCTTTGTGTTACTCCAGTTACAATTAAAAAAAAAAAATGTTTTAAAACATAAACTTATTAAGGGTACTGGGGCTGCTCTAAATGACTTGCCAGACAGTTGTAATCCCCTTACATTGCCCAGCACAGCTAAAATACATTCGATCTGTAACATTTGCCTTTGTAGTTAGGTGTGCTTTATGCAGTCAGTGGCAGGTGCTCAGGCTGATGGCTGTAATTCAATTAAGCATAAACAGGTGATGGACACAAGGGTTCCTACAGTATTGCTGGGTCATTCACTCTCCACAGAGAAGCTGATTAATGACAGTTTTAAGCCTGTTTTAGGGCTATGTCCCTGAGGTGCAGAGAGATTAAGCTAGTCAGTGGTTTTTATTCAGATGATCTGGCTGGCCTGAAGTTCCTGTTTTTAGTGCTGAAATATTGTGGATTAAGTCTGGCTTATAACGAGATGCAAATGGTTGTTGCAACAGAGTCAATTCGGTGAGACAGACTGGATTGTTTGCATGTGGTAAACCTGAAAAGACATAAATGTGGTTGAAAATACACAAAGTTTTCACAATAGAAGTCTGAAAACTCCAGTTGTATCAGCAGCCTTTTCTTTTAAACAGTTCAATTGACCTGGAAAGTTAAATTTAGGACATTTGTTCTCAAGTTATATGTAATTTTGAAGGTTTCTACAGTGTTAAAATAGTGAAACAGAGCAAGGCCCCAAAAAGGTTAACTCCTGTTTAAGTTAACNGTGTGCTTATTGGTCTAGTAAAAAACACCAAACAGTGACATTTGGTCTAATAAAATATATGACCTTGTTAAAAAAACCTTGCCTTGCTTTAAGCTGTTCTGCAAGGGGGGACTGTTGAGGCAGTAGAAAATGAAGTTTATGTAGAGCTTGTAATCAGTTTATGGGAGCATGTGCTATATGTTTGCTCCTGCTGGTTTTGTGTCATGAGAACAGAGTCCCATTCAATGAAATCAAATGTCAAATCTAAAATGAATGAAGAGAAATCATTGTCATGAGCTACTGTTAGAGCAGCAGTTTGAAAGAAGAATCAAATGCTTTGGTGACTGTTGTGGACTTTTGCAGTTGACCTGACTGGAATTCAAGGATTCTTTGTAAGCTGAGGTGCCTCAAGATCCACACTGTCAGTGATGCACTGCTGTTTGCTTACACAGCTGCTCTGGGGTTGTGTGTTATGAAATACTGTAGGATGCTGTTGTCTCCATGTTTTGGGCCTGGTATCCCATGTTTTTTTGCTTTCAGATGTGTTACTGATGACTAAATCTCTACTATAGGGAATAGTTTGTTTCTGTGCTTCTCTTGCAGGTCAGGGTTTGGGTATTTGTTGTCTGGTGCCTCTCAGACAAGGACTGTGATTTAATGGAGCAGAATAGAATAGAGGAATGGCTCTTTTCCTGTCCTGTCTACTAAACCCCTGCAATATGCCTTGTTTTTTTCCTCCTGCAACAGAGTTGGTTACCTAGCAGGATGTCTGGTGCGTACACTGAAGGAGAGACAACCAGAACTGGATATAACCCAGCGAGACATCCTCTGTGTAGAAATTGCTGGGCTTTGTCACGATTTGGGTAAGGAACACCTGAGGTGGCTTGTTGCTCTTTGAAAGCCAACCAGGATGAAAAGCTGGCTGTGAGATCAGAACTGTGAGCTGGTTTGGGCTGTTCAGTGCACAGCCATATTCCAAGACAGGTTTTATCTGTTCCCTTTGGTCTGAAGTACCTCTGTGGAGACAATTCCATGTGGTGAATCTGTAGCCACGCTTAGCTAGTGTTTTGTCTTTTTTCCAAATGGTGTTCAGAGTTCTGCTCTCAGTGGCTGAAGTGTCCACTTCCTTCTGTCATTTACTCAGGTCTCTTAAAACCTTTCAGAATGACAATTAGTGGCCCTTTCAAAAAATGTTATGATTATTTTATAACTACTCATTTTCTTCAGAGCTGACACAGGGTAATTGATGTTCTCAGTGTGGCTGCAGTACTTGTTCGTGGTGTAGGTGTTAAGTTCAGTAGTACTTAAGGTGTCTTAGGAAAGTGTACGCGCTGTAACTGAATCTTCCTCATAGATGATGGATAAGGAATTGTCTTACTCAGAGTTGTGATGAAGGGCTCGCTGTCCAAGTGGAGCCCACTGATGAATGGTACCCTCAGGAGTCAGTGCTGGGACCGGTGCTGTGTGGTGCCTCTGTTGATGACACAGACAGTGGGATTGATGCACCCTTGACGAGTTTGCTGATGAGACGGAGCTGTGAGTGCAGTCACAGGCTGGAGGGAAGGGATGGGGCATCCAGAGGGACCTGGACAGGCCAGCAGGTTCAACAAGGCCAAGGGCAAGGTCCTGCTCCTGGGTCGGGGCAATCCCAAGCACAAATAAGGCTCGGAGGAGAATTGGTTGAGAGCAGCTCTGAGGAGATGGACTTGGGGGACTGATGGATGAAAGGCTGGACAGGACCCAGCCATGTGCACTGGCACTCAGAAACCTGTTGTGTCCTGAGCTTGTCCCCAGCAATGTGGGCAGCAGGGCAAGGAGGAGCATTCTGCCTCTCTGCTCTGCTCAAGTGAGACCTCACCTGCAGAGCTGCCTCCAGCTCTGGGGCCCCCAATATAAGAAGGATGTGGAACTGCTGAAGCGAGTCCAGAGGAGGCCACAGAGATGCTCCGAGGGCTGGCACCCCTCTGCTCTGGAGACAGGCTGGAAGAGCTTGGGGTGTCTAGTCTGGAGAAGAGAAAGTGCTCTAGAGAGGCCTTAGAGCACCTAAAAGGGTGTCCAAGAGAGCTGGAGAGGGACTGTGGACAAGGGCCTGGGAACAGGACAAGGGGAAAAGGCTTCCCACTGCCACAGGGCAGGGTTAGATGGGATATAGGGAAGGAATTCTTCCCTGTGAGGGTGGACAGGCCCTGGCACCCAGCTGTGGCTGCCCCATCCCTGGAAGTGTCCGAGGCCAGGTTGGACAGGGCTTGGAGCAACCTGGTCTTATGGCAGGTGTCCCAGTCCATGGCAGGGGATGGAACTAGATGATTTTTTAAGGATCCTTCCAACCCAAACCAGCCTAGGATTCTAGGATATGTCAAGATCAAGTCAAATAAAAGCTAATTCAGATCCTTAGCTTGCTTAAAAAATTTTTGCTCACAACCATGTCTGAGATTAAACCTGTGTAATATTTTTTTTCAAGGTCATGGACCATTTTCACACATGTTTGATGGAAGATTTATTCCAATGACACGTCCAGATTTGAAGTGGAAGGTAGGTTTTTCACTATTTAAGTAAAAATACAAACCTGACATTTTTAGAGGCAGAATAATTACAGAGTGCCATTGGTTGTGAGACTGTGGTGGTCATTTCACTTTACCTTATTGTATCATTTTATTGGCTTCATTGAAAACCAGAGTGTTGTCTCCCAGTGTTGCAGTGATTTCCTTGTTCTTGTCTTCAGCTGTATGTCTGGGGAATGTCAGCTCCCTCAGCACAGCCATGGGCAGATGGAACCTTACTAGCAATGCAGGAAGAGGTGTGGGGAGAACTGAGGGTGGATGTTTGTCACCAGCATCTCTTCCTTGTGCAAATGCTCCCGGACTGCTGTGTACTTCTGTGAGATGTGTGTGGATGCAGGGATTTCAATTTTGCAGGTGTCACATGGGTGGCACAGAAGAGAAATGAAATATCTTACTCTTGTCAGTGCCTGTAGTGTGACTCTGAAGAGGCAGAATTCTTTAGGACTGCAATGATCATTTTTAGCCAGCATTGTGCCTTAAAATGCATATTGAGAGCTTTCTGCAGAATATATTTTACAGATGCAAAATACCAACTGGCAGCTTCCTTTCTGGTTTAGTATTTTAGCCCAAGACCAGAGTATTCAATACAGTGTTCAGAATTCAAACTTCCAGAAATTTTGAACAGTGGTTGTTTGCTGTGAATGAAAGGTAACGCAGTCCTTACGGGTTTCTCTACTTGTAATTACCAAGGAAAATCAGCTGAGTAACCTGGTTAATCTGCAGAGCAGAATTATTTTGTCTTTTATCATTGTAACTGCCTTACTGCTGTTGGTGAAAATTCAAAATTAACAGCTGAAGAGTATGTTTCTGGACTCTTTAGACTGGGTGATTTCCTGTTTTGTTTGATGCAAAATGAATAAAAAAATCACCCAAGTGCTGCACTTTCACACCAGCCTGCCCATGTGCCCTCCCAGGCAGTGCTGCTGGCTTGGGGGAAAGCTGTGACACAGCAGGAAAGATGCTTAAACCATGTAATACAACATTTGGATGGTCTTTTTCATAGCATGAAACTGCTTCTGTTAAAATGTTTGAGCACCTGATTGCTTCCAATAAACTAGAAGAAGTCATGAAGTCATATGGTCTTGTCCTGGAAGAAGATATGTTGTTCATCAAGGAACAAATAGAAGGGCCTGTAGATGAAACTGCTTGTGAGAAATCGGTGAGTCAGTGTACTGTCCTGTGGTTATCCCAATAAATGTCTTTATTTTACTGAAAGAGTAGATAATTTTGGCTTCTGCTGTATGTAATTTTTAGCCCCATGAAATTTTGAGAATCCTGTCACAATTGGTGCTAGAGGAGCGTAGTGTTTATTTCTTACAGTGCTGGAAGGAGGTGGTAGCTTCACAGTGTTATGTGCTTACATCTCCCTGAGAATTCTTGCCCAACAGTCTTCAGATTCGAAGAAGGTATTTAGTGAACCTGATTGGTGATTGGGATCCACTTGAGTATGGAAGATGCTGGCAGAAGTGCTCACTGAGGCGCTTTCCATCATTTACCACTAGTCCTGGGTGGTCCCAGTTGTCTGGAAGTTGGCAAGTATGAACCCATCTACAAGAAGGAGGGTCAGAAGGATGATCCAGGGAACTATAGGCCTGTCAGCCTGACCTTGGTGCTAGGGAAGGTCATCTTGAGTGCTGTCATGCAGCACATACAGAACAACCAGGGAATCAGGCTGAGCCAGCATAGGTTTAGGAAAGGCGGGTCCTGCTCAGCTGAAGGGCAGGAATGCTCTACAGAAGGATCTGGACATACTGAATTGATAAACCTCATACAAATGGCCTTGGCCCAACAAGCCAAACATCGGGTCCTGCGCTTGGGTCACAGCAATCCCATGGAATGCTACAGGCTGGGCAGCAAAGGCCCTGGGGGTTCTGCTTGAGAGCAGCTGCACATGAGCTGTCAGTGTGCCCAGGTGGCCAAGAAGTCCAGTGGCATCCTGGGTTATATCAGTCATAGCGTCGCCAGCAGGACCAGGGCAGCGACCATCCAGCCTGTGCTGGGCACTGCTGGGGCTGCAGCTCAAATTCTCTGTTCAGTGCTGGGCCCCTTCCAGCAGGAAAGACACTGAAGGACTGGAACGTGTCCAGAGCAGGGCAGTGAAGCTGGGGAAGGGTCTGGAGCACAAGTCTGATGCGGAGCAGATGAGGGAGCTGGGAAGGCTCAGCCTGGAGAAAAGGGGGCCCTCAGTCCGGATAACAAAACAGCACTGGCAGAGATGAGCCAGTGAGCAATCCAAAGCATGGCCCAAGTGCCAGAGCCACGTCAGCTTTGATGATAGCAGCAAAATGCTTGGATTAATTGCATTGGTGAACACAGGCAGGGATAAGACTCAAAGAAATGAGTTTGCTGAAGAGGCGAAGAAGAGATGGTGATTTGTTAATCACTGCAACTCTGTGAAAGACTTAAATCCTCTCTCCTCGCTTTACACTTTGCAGCTTTTGTCATGTTTTCAAGGACACCCATTCAGTTGCCACCAGAATTAAGAGCTGGTAGCAGCTGAAGGCTGTAGGAGATCTGTCAGGACAATCTGCTACTAATCAGAATTTGTATGTTGTCCCAAACAAGTAACCCACAAATATTCACACTTGCCCATTATATTTTCTGCTGCATTAGTGGGTAGTTCTGCCATGTGTACTCCAACAATCTGATGGCAAACATAGGGAACTTGGCATAATGAAATTCAGTCTGAGATCTTATAGGAGCAGGATATTAATTTATGAAATCTGCAGGTTGATTTTTATGCCCTTGGGCTCATTTGCACACAAATCTTGCTGCCTCCCACTGGCACCGGTCTTGTGCCAGGTTCTAACCTCGCATCTGGTTTTCCTTGTTTGGATTCTCCCCCTGTTTTCCAGCAGGATACCAGGAGAAGGAGAGAGTCCTACGTGGTCTGTGGCAGCTGGTGTTAGGCATTTCCTGACAGGCACTGTCCTCAGTGTCTTACAGAGCACGGGCTGCTCCGCGGCCGCGGTGTCCGGGTGGTGGTGCTGCGATGCCACAGGACTCTGTCCTGCCGTGAACAACAGGTGTTTATGTTTCAAACAGTGTCCTGAACACGTCCCAGTAGCAGAGCTCTTTATGATCATGGTATTTTTATCTATAATGTGCTTTCTTCCTGCTGCTTCCATGCCTTTCCATTACTGTTTGTGTCAGTTTTAGTATTTCTGTAATGCAGATGACATGGAAGCCATGTTTGCATGCAATGTTTTCCATTTTCAGAATTTCAAGGCCAATTTATGGCATTTTTTGTTTAGCTGAAGAATCTTTAAATTGTCAAGAAAATGTTATTTTGGTGTTGATTTCTTATTTGCCTCATGGCTGAATTAGCCCTTGTGAGGTAGGAATTTAAGTAGCTGGCTGTTCAAAAAATTTTTGTTTAAAACATCTAAATAAGTGATTTAAAACACTGTTCTATAAAGTTTTATTCTCCATTGCAGAAGATTGCAAGACAGTAATATGTTCGTAGGTTTAACTAATTCCCTGAGGATTAAATCATTCTAACCTTTCCCCCTCTTTGTTGCCATGCTTTTTCTGGGGAGGTATTTCAAAGCTGCAGGCTTTGTTGTAGTAGAATGAGCAATGAAATACTCGTGTTCATGGGTTTTATTTTTCCTGCGATTCTGAGAAGACAGGTACTTAAGCCCTAGTTCTGCATTTCTAATGCCTGACAGCTTCTGGAAGCTGTTTTCTTGTCTCTGTGTTCTTTGCTACCTCAGTCTTGGATGTTTATCACAGGCAAAGTTTAGCGTATTCCCATTGTCTTAAAAAAACTGTTTTGGCATTTTCTGCACACTTTAATTTCTTTTTGTTTTTCTTCCCGGCTCCCCTGTTAGTGGCCCTACCGTGGTCGACCAAGGGAGAAAAGTTTCCTCTATGAGATAGTAGCTAACAAAAAAAATGGCATTGATGTTGACAAGTGGGATTATTTTGCAAGGTACAAATCTTACTTTTTTTATTATGAATTCCTACTAAAAAGATGCTGTTGTATGTACAGATATGATCGTGTTGTTCAACACTCTCTGTGGAATATTTTTAGGGATTGCCATCACCTAGGAATCCCAAATAATTTTGATTATAAGCGATTGCTTGTCTTCACTCGGGTCTGTGAAGTAAAAAACCAGAAGCACATCTGTACCCGTGACAAGGTAAGGGGCATGAGGAGCGGAGGGGATGCTCAGGGGCACTGAGGGCACACAGGGCTGTGGGGGAGCTGCACCCAGGGGCTGGGGGGCTGCTCGAGGCTTCTCCAGCACAAGGGAGGAAGAAGTGGTTGCTGCTCTGAAAGCTTTTCTCTGCAGCTGGTGGTTTGAGGAAGAGAGGGACAGAACAAGCCACTGTTTGTGGCACGTCCTCTCGGAGGAGACTACAGACCTGTCAGCTCTGCATGATCCTGCCCCAGGTCTTCTGAGCCAGAGGTGGATGTGGCGTTGGTGAGGGGCTGCTGAAGGAGCGAGAGGTCCTCTTGTCTGCCTGGGCTCCCTGGGGTCGCTGTCAGCGCTCTGCTCTTCCACGGTGGCCTGAGTTCTTTTTCCAAATTTGTAAATTGTCAGTGATAATCATTCTGCTCTATGCTGCAAATGGAAAGAGTCAACTCATTTGATTGATTGATTGGTTGAGTGATTGATTAGTTTTCCAAGTAAGACAGTGTCAAAAGTGAAAGCTGTTTGGGTTTCTTTGATTCAGGAAGTTGGAAATTTGTATGAAATGTTCCACACCCGGAATTGCCTGCACCGGAGAGCATACCAGCATAAGACTGGCAACATCATTGAACTAATGCAAGTATATTTTCCTTTTCTTGCATTCCATTTATCTTTAAATCGTGAAACAATCCGTATTCATTTGGAATATTCAGATAATCAGTAAGGTATGACATAGAATGAAAGCAAATTCTTGTTGAAAGACTTAATGCTTAGAGTATCACAAAGGGTGTAATTAACAAAGCAAACAAAAAAAAGAAAGAGGAGGACAAAAACATCCTTCCATAGGAAATTAAATAAGAGGAAAATTACTAAAGCCCTGAAGAAGCACAGGACCAGGGTGTGCTTAAGCTGTTTTAACTGCTGACAGCTGACGTCAAATCTTTATCTGTGAGGTAGAGAGCACTTGGCTCAAACTGGAGCAAGGTTCCTAACAGAGTAAAGTAATGACCAAGCTCATGCAGATCAGCTGAGGCCTGATTTTATGTTTATGTAATGCATGAATTGTTCAGGACCAACTCAGCTGGCTACCTGCTGTTGTACCTCTTGTTGATATCTACAGAATTTTCCCTATAACGTTATCCTTTTTACTTTTCTTGAAAATCAGAAATACTTGTATCCCCAAATATATTTTCATTAGGATCTTGTCTGCGGGTCACCATCTGCTGAGTTTGGAAAAAAGGAACGTTAATTACACATTACAGGAGTGATTTGGACTGTTTTCATTTAATAAACTTAATTTAATAAAGCTCCTGGTTTAGGGATCCTCTAAAACGCAGACTAAAATTGCTCAGGTTTGGCAGCAACTAAATATGAGGAGTAAAACAACTTTTTAGTTCAGAAATTTAATTATTGGCTTCCCATAATTATAACAGCCTTTCCAAAAGAGTATCTGAGCTGAAAATGACAGCAAAGTACAAGGAACTCTGAAAGAACTTGATCTTTAAAGCATAAATTTTTCCCACCTGAAAACAACACCGTGCTCGTGGAGCCAGCTGTCTGTACAAGGATATGGTTGTGTGTGAGACAGGCTCGCTGCAGCTGAGTGACCGTGGCTCTGTCTTGCAGGGTTCTGCAACTGTCTCAGCAGTGGCAGACTCAGTCTGAAGCAGAAAACAGTGAACTTGCTCATTCATCTAAAGGTTGCAATCTGATCTGAACTTGTTCGCAGTAAATGTCTGTGGAAATGTGCAATGACAGCAGAGACAGATGTTGCAGTGTGATCAGCATCTGCTGTGTGCTGCGGATGCAGCTTCATCTGTTGTCTCCTGCTTATAACATAATAATTTGTTTCTCTTTTGACTCTTGAGCAATAAGGTGTTTCAAAACAATGTTATCCTAAGGTCTTAATTTTGTCTCAAACTAGGATTACAGAAGCCTTTCAAAAAGCAGACAAATACTTTGAAATAAGTGGCTCTGGAGGAAAAGTGTATCGGATTTCTACAGCAATAGAGGACATGGAAGCCTACACTAAGCTAACTGGTATGAGGTCTCAGAATTATTTCTTTCAAAGTAAAAGAACATGAGTACCTGTTAAAATACTGGTTTTACAGCTTTTGTGCACAGAAGGTGGGACGGGCCTGGGCCATCCAATCCCTGTGCTCTCATATCTTGCTGGGAGAGCAAGACCTTCTAGTTTAAAATATTTCCATGTTGAGAGAGAAGTACCAACTTTATGTTCTGTATATGTTCAAGTTTAGCAGTGTTGTCAGAAGGTCCTCCCTGTGCCCCAAGTTTGTTGCACTTGTCACAAGTGGGATCTGAGTCAGCTCTAAGTGATACAACATTCAGCTCTGTCAGGTAGAGTAGTACTGGATGTGTGTTGTGGTGTGAAGCTGTTCCCAAGGCAAGTTCCAAAGGGCTTCCGTGGGGTCTGGTTTGATTTGTTTGAGACATTGGTACCCTGTTTGCCTGTCCCTCCTGGTCTGTGCTGTGAGGCCACCAGCACCGATTGGTGTTCAGAGTTGCAGCATGGGGGATGGAGGCCAGCATGGGAAGGCAGACCCTGCTGCCCCCCAGGGGGTGTGGGGATGGATGGCTGCAGGGCAGAGGATGCTGCAGGCCCTGCTCCAGAGTGCTCCGAGTGCTCCTGAGTAGTGGCAGCTCTTGCAGCTCCTGTCAGCTATAGCTCACAAGGACTCCCGAGGCATCTTTCCTGAGTTTCCACCATCAAGCCTTGGCTGGCCAACAGAGAGGCTCAAGAACTTCCATCTGAGGTGGCAGAGCCTGAGGGCGCTGTTGCAAAGGATCCTGTGTATTTCAGCCTGTGTCATGCTAAAGGCCGCCTGCTGGTAGTCCTTTGTCTGCCACAGGCATCTGCAGCTGGACTACAACTCTGTTGTGTTGTGCTGAGGTGAGGGGCTGCACATCCCCTCTGTTGTTGCTTGTCTCTGCTCAGGGCAGGAGAAAGGGCTGGCTTTGAGGGGCAGTAGCTATTGGAAGGCATGAATTGTGGTGCTGGGCTGTGGAAGGCTGGGTAGAAAGGAAAGAACTGAAATGAAGTTCTTCACGGGCTAGGATCTGTTCCTGTGGGCCGGCTGGTCTGTAAGATCAGCTGTGCTGGCAAAAAGTCAGCACCAGGGTCCTGCTGTACCTGCCTGCTTACCTGCAGTACCTGGTGGGGAGCACAGCTCAGGGCAAGGAGGCCAGGACTGTCCCCTGTCTGCCACAACAAGGAACTGTTTGCTGGGACTGTCCTGTTCAGCCAGGAGGGCTGAACATCAGGGAGAGTGATGAGTAATGGGCCAGCATCAGATGTAACAGTGGACCATGAAGGATCAGTATGTTCTCCTCTTAAACCAAGGCACTTCCTTTCGTGCCTCCAGTGGTTGCAGCCTGGGGTCCTGACATGCTTGTTGCAGCAGTCCATGGTGAGTGATGTTGCTGTGAACCTTGTGGACCTTTGCAAATGATGAACCTCGGTGAGGTTCTGCAGCAAGAAGCTCCCCAGCTTTTTTCCATAACGAGTGAAGAATCACCGTTGGTTTTTAATGTGTTGCCTCCTGATTTGGCAGCAGATCCTAGTTCTAGTAAAGGCTGAGACAGCAAATCATTCCTTGTCACTACTGCTTTTGCACAGGGGAGGTGTTCATTTCTGCTGCTTATTTCTCCTGCGTTATTTGTTCTCTGTCTGAAGAGACCTGGTCTGTGGTTCCTCATAGAGAAGTTCCTGACTTTGGTTGACCTTGCCCATAAAAACAATCCTCACTTGAAGGTGTTTTGGTACATGGCTCATAGGTTGCTTCTGGAGCATCTTGGGAGCCTTTAGGGTGGTTTCAACTCTCAGTGTGTGTTGCTGGGCTGTGCTTGCATTGTGTGTTGAGGCTGCCCAGGTGTTTCTGGCCAGGAAATATGAGCAGCCAGAGAGCATTGTGGTGGGTGTGACAAGCCAGCAGCATCCTGGTAGCAGCAGTCCCTGGGACAGCCAAAAATAACCTTTCTGCTCTGAAGCCACATCCAAAGAAACCTCTGTCTTGGTGCTTGGATTGATGGTGGGAAACTCACTGCGTACGTCGCTGTCATGTGGAGAGGAGGGGGATTTTAGTGCTGGCATCCAAAGTCTGAGAAACTCTGAGGGTTAAATGGCAGTTCTTTATTTTTTTACAAGACAAAGTACCTGTGTCCTGAGCCACTTAGTGCTGGCATTTGGGATATTTTGCTGAACAAGACTGGCTAAATAAGAAGAGAAAGTAACTTCCAGTGAAATAACAGAATGTGTTGCAAGGGTGAGAATTGAGCTAGTTTTTCTGCCAAAACCATTGTGAATCTGATGATAATTAAGATGACATTGTGACTTTTTATTGTTAGACTTAGTTCAGTCATTCCCTGAAAATGTCTTTTCTGAAACAGCAGGAGCGGTTTTTCATGTTGGTTTAACCTTTGTCCCTGTACATGCGTTTTGCTGGGACGCTGGATTGTGACATACTTAACAAAAAACAATGCAACTTTGGCAGACAGTATCTACCTGGAAATTCTACACTCAAGTCATCCAGAACTGGAGGAGGCACGGGAAATTTTGCGTAAAATAGAACGACGTGAATTGTACAAGTTTTTAGGAGAGACTCGACCTGAAACAAAGAAGGAAATTGTAGAGGTAATGTCCTCTGGTGGAAGGTTCTGAATTCTGTCCCTGTAAAAATGTTCTCAGAATTGCTGACCATGCATTTTTTTCTATGTCCATCACACGGTGCTCCTCTGCTTGGCTTACGTGTCAGCAGGGAGTATTCCCTTGGGTCCACAACCAAACAGAACCCCCGTTGTGGGTTTCAGCTTTTGGAGTAGATCACCATCCCCTCTGAAGTTTGTGCAGGAGCTCGCTGCTTCTGGTCTTTTGTGGGGCTTTTTGTGTTGTGGTTTTGGTTTTTTCATAGCGATCAATGACATTACTGATCTTGTCTGTCTCTTGGGTCTTTTATATATTTCACTGTATAGATATAAAAGCTTTATTGGAGGGTGAGATTCTGCTGCCCTTCAGTAAAAAAAAAAAGAAATTCAGTAAAAACATTTAGTATTCAGCTTTAGAGAACTTAATTGCAAAAATTTTGTATTGGTAAAATGGTTGAAGGTATTATTTTCTGCTTTCCACTTCAGCATCCTGAATAGCTCACTCTTGCTCTCCCCCTGCCCCATCATCAGGTGTTACACGCTTCCTTCACAGTCTGGCAAAATTTGTGTCTTCTCAATTATATAAGCTTAGTTTGTTTGTAAAAGCAACACTGCAACACTACAACACTTCTGGCTAAAGTGTACAGGGTTTCGAACAGGCGGATTGCTGCCAGCAGAGTCTGTCAAACTGTGAGGATTGAAAAGCTTTAGTTTAGTGGCATGTTCTGTCATGTGTTTTGTTGCCTTGACCTGAGAGTGCACAAATGTAATCTGAGTTACAGAATTAATCTCTTGGTTTTGTTTCTTTCAGAATAATAGCCTGGCAGAAAGCATTGCTAATTCCAAGCCGGAGAAGGATCCTCCAGATGTGGAGTTAGAGGCTGAGAATTTCATAGTTGATGTAAATACCTCTCAGAGTGCATTCAAGTTAAAGCTTCTCAATCGCAGAGGGCCTCGTGTACCCTAGTGAAAATTGGAGACATGTTTCAGTACCTTTGCCAAAAGGAAAGAACAAATCCACAGGGTGCCTCATAACTGCTGTCCTGGTTCAGCTTACGAGTCTGAGAGCAATGACCTTCCCCGTGGGAGGGCCTGGGGCAGAGGCAGTGGGCAACCTCACTGGGCTGTCATTTGGGGACTGCTTCTGGTGTCGAAACCACTGCTGTGGGCTATGAAGGCAGGTCACCTGTGGGCCCCAGTTGGGGGGAAAACAGGAACAGTGACTCCAGGCTTCTGGTATTGCACTCCTGGGGTTTGCTGCAGAAAGCACCTTGCTGCCACAGCTCAGTCTGCAGCCAGCACTGGTGCAAGGAAAGAGCCTGAGACACAGGAGAGAGCTGTGTACAGAGCTGCAGGTATGACACAGCTTAAGCCCTGGTCTTGGTTAACTCTGGGAAGAGCTTGCGAATGGCTTTCCATAGAGCCCATCATAAGTCGCTCCTAAAGCTCCCTTGTGTCAAAGCTTCACTGCACTGCATAAAATTGTAGTACTTTACAGAGCTTTAAAGTATTTGCCTGGGCTTTCCTTGTCCCACAAACTGAAGTTGTGGGGAAGTGGGCACCTTCCTGCTGACCACTGAACTGCTGGTGTACCAGGCAGATGTAAATAATAATGTCTAAACCTCGTGTTTATAATTGTAAGCTCTGCTGCTGCCCCCGAAGGTTGTGTGTTTTGGGGAGGCCCAAGCTGGCAAGGGACCAGTACATTTCCAGTGTTGGCAACTGGGAGCTGTAAGTGTGAATATTCACCTGGCAGCTTCAGAGCAAGAGGTGGCAGAAGAAAAGAGGCAAAGTACAAATACGAGATTGTTTTATTAAGTAATAATTTATTAATTACTGTTCTGTTTGGTTACTGTCATTTTCAGGAGTATAGTGTGTAGGCTTTTATATTTATTGTGAGAAAACTAAGGACAAGCATTACAAATGCTGTTTTCTTTGTTTTACACACAAGGTTATCAACATGGATTATGGAATGAAAGAACAGAATCCCATTGATAAAGTCCACTTCTATTGCAAGGCTGATCCTTCCAAGGCAGTCAATATCAGTAAAGAACAGGTAGTCTCTTATTTTTCTCAGCTGGCTTCTGAAAAGTGTCTTCACAGATTGTGAGGGAAGTGATCACCATCCTGCATGGTTGTTCTTGTAGGAGTTGTTGAGAGGTGATGGAAGCCATGGCCTTGCAGGTCTTCAGTGTGTGTTGCATGATGACAGTCTGGAATCCTGACAGCCTTTGCACATGAACAGTATTCAACTGGAACAGACTGGAAGTTAGAAAAACATAGTTGTTTTGGATAAAGATCATGGGTTGTAGTGGGATGTTTCTTACTGATTTCCTTGTGTATTCAGATGAAAAAATGGAAGCTCAGTGGACTCTCAATTCCAGGAAATACTAAAGCTTATTTCTGTTTTATTCCAAAGGTTTCAAAGTTTTTACCCATAATATTTACGGAACAGGTTATCCGGGTTTATTACAAAAGTCAGGATCCACATACTATTTCAGCTGCAAAGCAGTACTTTATTCAGTGGTGTATGCAGAATGATTTCACGAAACCACAGGTAACAAATTCACTTACTATTTTTCTTGTTTAGAGCTCTTCATCTTTGCCCATAAGCTTACTTTTTCATTAAGAAATTTGGCATTCAGGCTTTGCCTTTGTGGCAGAGGCACTCCTCACTGACCTAACTCCTGGTTTTATCGTGGCTCCCATCTGGAGGTTCTTTGGTTTCACTGAAGTGGTGCTGGAGACACCCGCAGGTTTCATAGAGTCACAGAGTGATGGAGCGCGTTGGGTTGGAAGGAGACCTTGAAATTTGTTGAGTTCCAACCCCCCTGCTGTGGGCAGGGACACCTTCAACTAGACCAGGTTGCTCAGAGCCCCATCCAGCCTGGCCCTGGTTGTGGGTGTCCTTTAGGGAAAGAGTTGTGTCCTCTGGCATGAGAGAGCACCCAGAGGAGGGGTGTTCTTACATGCTGGAGCCCCAGCTACAGGCATGGCAAACTCTGTTTAAGGCTTGTTCTTTTGTCATTCTTCTGGCATCTGTTTTTTGAGAGCAGTTAATTTCAGAAGGACTTTTGACAAATGAATCAAGCAACAGCTTTTTCTCTTTGTAGAGTGTGGTTGTGTCCTTGTAAGCATGTTCTAGTTCAGGCACATCTATCCTGCAGACTCTGGCATGTTGCAGAGCACAGCAATGGACTTCTCACCAGCTCATTTCTGAGCTTAGAGAGCTGATTGTCCATGTTGGCTCAGATTAACATCTGTATCTGACTAGGATGAGCCCCACTGCCTCAGACCAGCTGCTGTACAAACCTTGCCTGCTTTAGACAGTACAAGGCACATCCCAGCACCCAAGGTGGGTTGATTGCAACAGTTTTGATGAGGTGCTGTGGCGAAGTCAGAGGAGGCACTTAAACTGAGTCTGTTTGCCCAAGATACAGCCTGTTGGTCTTCCAGGTTTGCTGCTAATAATTTAGGAAGAGCTGAACTGCCAATGGTGATGGCTTCTCAGATAGGCAGGGGACTTACGTCTTCGTACCAGAGGCCACCACTGACCATCATTTTCCGTCTCTGGTTTGCCCAGTTATCAGTATTGATTTACTGCTTACTTACTGATCTCTTGCTTCTGGGACCTTGTATCGATTTTTTTCTATTAAGCTTGACACTGAGCTGCTTTTTCTCTGCTTTGGAATGGAAAACAAATGTCATTAATGTTTCCTGACTTTCATTACTAGGATGGTGATGTTGTTGCCCCTCATCTAACTCCAATGAAGAGTACCTGGAATAAGATGAGAGATGATGAGCACAGGAGAGCCTCAGAACCCAGCTGCAAACAAAGGCTTGCTTTTGATGAGTAACGTTTCCTTTTGGCACTCTTCAGTCTGCTTCCTCAGAAGATGAGTAAACCTGAGCAGAAACTGCTCTAAAAGCATTTGGATGGACTGGAAGGATTCATGGAGCAATGCAGAAATGCATTTTACAATTCAGTATGTTTTAATCTAGATACTTAAAGTGAATATTCCAAATGGAATTTTAGAAAACAACTTATTACAACAGAGCAAACTCAATTCTCATTTATTTTTTAATGCATTGGCACTGCGTAGCAAGAGTAAGGTTAAAAATTGCAATTCGTTATTATTACAAGACTTCACTGTTCTTCCTGGCCCTGATCCCTTCTCTAGCTGGCTGTGCTGTTGCATGAGCTAGCAGAAAAATTCCCAGCTCAGGTCTGATGGGGGTTTTTCAGTGCCTGGGGAAGAGAGGGGTAAGTGTGCTTCTGAAAACATAGTGAGGTAAAGAAGAAACACCTGAGGATGACATCTTCAAGAATAGCAAAACAAATTTCATTTTAAAAAAGAGGTAGGGAAAGGGGAATCTTTTTTATAATCAAAGATTATTTTTCTGGTATTCCAAAAACTGATGGAGATGCAGGACTTCTGCTCTAAGAGTGACCACAGTTTTTATTGAAGTAACAATGCATTGCAGTGCCATGCAGCCTTTTATTGTTTGTGCATTTTTGATAAATTGAATGTTATATTTTTACTGTCTGAACTGCAAAAACTGCTCAAAATGTCCATGGTGTGAGTGGTTGCAGGAAGGCTGAGCTGCCCAGGTGGGCACAGGTGGGCAGTGTCTGTCCTTCACGAAGTGCACCTTGTTTCTGCATTACACTGTACTAGGCAGACAGGCTTTTCAGGAATCCCTCCATTCTTGTATCACTGCCCTGTTCTCTTGGATCTCTGATGGCTGTTCCTGTGTCATTTTTCTCTCCCTTGCAGACCTGTGAGGGTCCTGACAGGTTTTCTGTACTGGCAGGACTGGTGTGAATGTTGCTGAATGTCTGTCCTGTTGAACAGATGACCCAGGAAGACCTTTTTCCTCATGTTTTACTCAGGCCTAAGAGGAAGACTGATTTCATGAAGTGAAACCTCAAACCTCTAAAAAGTCTGCCCTCTAAACTAAAAACATAAAATGAAAAGTTCAGTAATGCTCAGAAATTGGAACGAGCTGTTGAGTTTATATCTGGAATGGGGAGAGAAGCATTGAGCATTCAGGTCAGGGGTGGGTGGCCAGGGTAGGTTCTGAAAACCAACCCAGTGGGAAGGTGTTTTGAGTGACCTGCAGAGCTCCAGTCATGTCTCGTCTGCCCTTTTTATCCAGGGAACCGATGCCTTAGGCAGAGGGAGGTCCAATCAGTATCCGTGTACTTACTCAGATTTTGTTTGTTGAAAGAACCAGAAGTTGTTGTGTACTCTGCTGCTTTCTTACATGCCTGTGCTCCTGTGTCTGAAGGTGTAACCTGTGCTGTTCCTTTCTCTAACAGTATTTCAGACCTGCAGGTGAACCAGGTAACTGTTAGAAAGGTTTCTGACCTCTTAAAGAGCTTTTAAAGAACTTATTATGCTTCAAGAAACAATATCATAGAACGAAGACATGTATGTCCCTTGTATGCATAAAATCAAATATTTTCCAGAATAATATAATTTTGTTACTGTTTATTGGGTTTGTTTTGAATCTGTTTCAAAAGGTGCACTTTATACTTGGGAAAGATCTTTTGTTTATGTTAAACCAAAAATTTATGCTTAAGTTCTGAGAGCTTTTCTTTTCCCAACATGTTCATCTGAGCCTCTCTGAAGAATAAATGTATGAATGACGATTTTACTATTCTTCTAAAGAATTGCAATGTGTGGAGTTTATTAAAAACAGTCTTACTGTGCCATTATAAAGATCAAGAGGTATTCCTGTGGAATACCCTCCCTCTTGACAGGTGGGTTCTTGGTTGCTGCCTCCTCTCAGTGCAGCTCAGGGGCTGGGCCATGGGCAGGGAGAGAGCTCAAGGAGGCTGTGCCAAGACTGAGGATCCCACCTCTCCTCGTGCCTTGTGCAGCCACATGGCCATGCCCACACCTGGGAAAGCAGGCCACTCTCAGCATCCTTCCAGGGGTCAGGGAAGCTTTTTAGATACTGTTCCAGCTGTTGTATGGGAGAAAGGGGAAGGTGAGGTCATGCTTGACCAACCTGGTCACCTGAGCTGAAGTGACTGGGCTGGAGGCTGAGGGAAGAGCAGTGGGTGTTGTCAGCCTCAGCAAGCTGTTGAGGGGGATTTGGAGGAAGGGAGGTGAACTAAAACCTGGCTGAAGGGCTGAGCTCAGAGGGTGGTTGATCAGTAGCACAAGTCTAGTTGGAGGCCAGTAACAGTGGTGTACCCCAGGGATTGGTGCTGGGTCCAGCCCCAGAGGTCCATTACTGATTGACAGGGTCCACCCTCAGCAAGTTTGCAGGTGAGGAATGGCTGGTACCACCAGAGGGATGTGCTGCATCCAGAGGGATCTCGGCAGGCTGGAGAAGAGGGCTGACAGGAACCTCATGAAGATCACCAAGGAGAAGTTCTAAGTCCTGCACATGGGGAGGGTCACCCTCCTTCACCAGGATGGATGGAGGGCACCCACTTGCAGGGTAATGTGGAGAGGATCTTTGAGCCAACAAAGGTCCAGCAGAGGTCCAACAAAGGACCGTGAGCCAACAAATGTGTGATAACTTCGTTCTTGCAGCCAAGTGTTTCAGTGGTGTCAGGGGCTGCCTTAGGCTGAGTATTGCCAGCAGGTAGCGAACCCTTCCCCTCTGCTCTGCACAACTGAGGCCACCCCTGGAGAGCTGGGCCTGGAGCTGGGCTGCCCAGTACAAGAGACTGAGATGGACTGGAGAGAGTCCAGCACAGGGCCACGAAGGTAATGAAGGGACTGAAGCACCTCTGCCATGGGAGGCTGACAGAGCTGGGACTGCCCAGCCTGGAGCAGAGCAGGCTCAGGGGATCTCAGCCATGAGCATAAATACCTGGAGGGAGGGTGCAGTGAGGACAGGGCCAGGCTCTGCTCAGCAATGCCCAAGGACAGGCCCAGGGGCCACGGGCACAAACTGGCACACAGGAGGGGCCCTCCGAGCATCAGGGCACACTTTTCCACTGTGAGGGTGGCCAAGCACTGGTGCAGGTGCTCAGGGTGGTGGTGGAGTCTCCATCCATGGAAAGACTCAAAAGCTGCCTGGATACATCCTGGGCAGCCGGCTCTGGGTGGTCCTGATGGAGCAAGGGCTGGGCAGTGACCTCCAGAGGTGCCTCCAACCTCACCCAANACCTGAGCTGAAGTGACTGGGCTGGAGGCTGAGGGAAGAGCAGTGGGTGTTGTCAGCCTCAGCAAGCTGTTGAGGGGGATTTGGAGGAAGGGAGGTGAACTAAAACCTGGCTGAAGGGCTGAGCTCAGAGGGTGGTTGATCAGTAGCACAAGTCTAGTTGGAGGCCAGTAACAGTGGTGTACCCCAGGGATTGGTGCTGGGTCCAGCCCCAGAGGTCCATTACTGATTGACAGGGTCCACCCTCAGCAAGTTTGCAGGTGAGGAATGGCTGGTACCACCAGAGGGATGTGCTGCATCCAGAGGGATCTCGGCAGGCTGGAGAAGAGGGCTGACAGGAACCTCATGAAGATCACCAAGGAGAAGTTCTAAGTCCTGCACATGGGGAGGGTCACCCTCCTTCACCAGGATGGATGGAGGGCACCCACTTGCAGGGTAATGTGGAGAGGATCTTTGAGCCAACAAAGGTCCAGCAGAGGTCCAACAAAGGACCGTGAGCCAACAAATGTGTGATAACTTCGTTCTTGCAGCCAAGTGTTTCAGTGGTGTCAGGGGCTGCCTTAGGCTGAGTATTGCCAGCAGGTAGCGAACCCTTCCCCTCTGCTCTGCACAACTGAGGCCACCCCTGGAGAGCTGGGCCTGGAGCTGGGCTGCCCAGTACAAGAGACTGAGATGGACTGGAGAGAGTCCAGCACAGGGCCACGAAGGTAATGAAGGGACTGAAGCACCTCTGCCATGGGAGGCTGACAGAGCTGGGACTGCCCAGCCTGGAGCAGAGCAGGCTCAGGGGATCTCAGCCATGAGCATAAATACCTGGAGGGAGGGTGCAGTGAGGACAGGGCCAGGCTCTGCTCAGCAATGCCCAAGGACAGGCCCAGGGGCCACGGGCACAAACTGGCACACAGGAGGGGCCCTCCGAGCATCAGGGCACACTTTTCCACTGTGAGGGTGGCCAAGCACTGGTGCAGGTGCTCAGGGTGGTGGTGGAGTCTCCATCCATGGAAAGACTCAAAAGCTGCCTGGATACATCCTGGGCAGCCGGCTCTGGGTGGTCCTGATGGAGCAAGGGCTGGGCAGTGACCTCCAGAGGTGCCTCCAACCTCACCCAACCTGTGATCCTACTCGTGCTACTGGCAGAAATATGAAACGGGCCTGAAGTCGGGAGCTGTGTGTTGGTGAGGAGTGAGGCAGTGCTGAGAGGCTTGGGAATGGGTCCTGGTGGCTTTCTGGGTGGGCAAGGTAACTTATTGGAGCCTTTCTCCAGTGTGTGATAGCTTGCACCCTCGGTGCCTTCTCTGCTGCCACCACCATTTGCCACAGCAGCAGCTTCTACAGGGCAGGGAAGATGTTTCTCCTCTTCTTTGTGGGCTGAAGATGGAGACCACAGGCTGCCAGCCCTGGGGTGTGGGAGGCCTGTGTGGATCTGGTGGTTCTGCTGTGTGCCCCAGCGGTGCTCGGGCTGTGTTGGCAGCGGCGGACACGGCACCTCAGCAGGTGAGGACACGTGTGAGAGGCCTCGGGATGGTGCTGCTGGGCAGCCACTTTCAGCATGGAGTGTTGGGTGGTACCAGGGGCACGGGGGGTTGGTGCCCCCAGCTGGGGGGGCTCCAGGCAGGTGCCACTGGGAGTGTCGAGGCCACACGGGGGTGCAGGGTCTGCTCCCCTAAGGACACCTGGTCTGAGGAGCTGCGAGCGATGAAACAGCGAGCCAACCCTCGTGGTCATGGGGCAAAGGGAGGTGATGAGGTTGGACCTGATCGGTGGCACGGCACCTTGGGAAGGGTGTGGGCAGCAGGAGACAGGTCTTTCTTTTTCATCTGGGAGGATTCAGAAAGGGAGGGAGACAAACCTTGTTCCCACTAACTGGTGGGCTCTCAGGCTACAGGCAACCAGAGCTTCACTGCTGGTCAGACTAACCCTGGGGGTCTGGGATGGAGGAGGTTGGTGGGATTCTGAAAGTGGAGCAGGAGGGAGGAACAAAGGAGGTGGCAGAAACAGAATATGAAAGTTATGTTTAAAACAGGGCCAATTGGTGCATTATCTGCACCACTTCATTGTCTGTCTGTCCTGTCCATGTCTTAAATCCATTCTTGCCTGTTTCTCTGTGAATCTCCCACAGCCTCTGTGCTACAAGGAGTAGGTGCCAGCTGCTGGAGAAATGGCATGGGTGGGCTGTGGGAGATGGAATCAGCAGGGAACTGATTGGTGAGGTTCAACTCAAGTACAGGTAGGGTAGGGAGGGTGGGCGAGTGTGTGAGGTGCCGCAGCCTGGGGCTTGGTGAGATCCAGGCTTCAAAAATTTGCAGGTTTAGGGGCAGGAGCTGACACAAGGTGAGGTCAGGGGATGATGCTTCAGCTTAGCACCCAGCTGTGCTCCCACAACAAATACATCAAATGCAGTCAGACCAGGCAGGTTCTTGCTCTACTCTGGAACTCCATGAACCACCCCTGTGAAACCCCTGTGGGGCTGGTCCTGCTGGGACAGGGATGGTGGAGGAGAGCTGGCCTGGCATCCAGAAGTGAGAGGCTAAACCCTGTCAACCAGGCAAGAGGCTGGAGCTCTGGGTGGGAAGGGGCCCTCACGGGAGCAGGTCAGGCTGGGATGCCCAGTGTAGCCCGGACACCCGTGAGGAGGAAGCCTTGGTCCCCACGGGGTGACAGGGTGGACAGAGAGAGTAGGCTCTGTCAGAGGAGTGGGTGGGTCCCTGCACTGCCTTGAAACTGTGCTGACCCTCCCAGTGTGCTGTGGCCATGCAGACTGGGCTGGGACAGGGCACAGCTGGTGCCGTCACAGCTCCTGACCCGCTGCCCCCACTGGCTCTTCATTCGTTGCTTCCAGGACAAGGACAAGGCCGGGAGCACAGCTCTGCACGTTTATTGAGGAGTGATGACGGTGCCGCCTGCCAGCCCTGCCAGCGCCCGGGCTTGCTCGGTCCTGCTGGCATCGTGCTGCTCTCGAGGGCTGCTCCTCCCTCCTGCAGTGGCGGCTCTGCCTCATCCCAGCCAGGCAGGTGTGTGGTGCCACGGCGGGGCTGGTCCTGCAGCCACCCTGGGCACCCCGGCACTGCAGGGCTGAGACCCCGCTGCGCTCCGTCCCCACTGTGCTGCCACCACCCCCTGCCGGCACATGGAATGGGGTGTTGGTGGGGACGGGATGGACGGAGGGGGCTGGCACCGTCCCACGGGCTCAGCAGGTCCTGGCGGGGAATAGCTGTGCACGAGATGTCGGTCTCAAGTGCCGCTCCTGGTGCCACCTTTGTCCCCAGGTGTGGTTGGTGGGGTCAGGCCAGACCCCAGAGTTCCAGGTCCTGGACGCAGAACTCCTCCCGGGGCGAGAGGGGCTCGTTGCCGAAGGTGTCGCAGGGCTGGCTGCCCCCGTGGTGCAGGTCCCCGTCCAGCCACAGCCCGAACCTACCGCTGGGAATGTGCCGACAGGAGTCGGCTGATGGTTCCCTCTTACGCCTCCTCCATGCCTGGAGACCTCCCAGGCCACCTCCCGGGGGATCAGGCGCCTCCTGTCCCCACCCCCTGTCCCCCAAAACAGGGACGGGGCGGGACAAGCAGCCGTGTGAGCGATGCCCTCGTGCAGGCAGGGAGCAGCCAAGGAGGAGGCGGGGAGCGGGCTGGGCAGGGACGGGGCTGCCGGCAGGCACCAAACCCAGGCAATGAGAGGGCCGGTGCTGCCTGACGACCTGTGCCAGCATTTTGGGGTCCAACCCGCCACCACGTGCCTGGACCCAGCTCCACAGGGCTCTGATGGTCATCAGGGCTGGTAGCCCTGCGTGTGGCTGAAGGTGCCAGTGCAGCTCCTACCTGCCCCCACCGACCATCAGCAGGTTCACATCCCCTTTCACGAAGAAGTTGTTCCTGCCCGTCCACCTGAAGACCTGCACCAGGATACGGGACTGTGGGCTCGGGCACAGCGTCCCCATTCCTGTTCCTGTCCTGTGAGAACAGCTGGGGGCTGCTGAGCCGAGCTGGCTCCGCTCAGCACGGCCGTCTCCCACTTCTCCAGAGGAACACCTGGCCGAGGCATCGTGGTGCTGGTCTATCCCTCCCAGCAGCCCTGCGTGCCCTGCCAGGGGACAGCTGCCACCGCTGGTGCCTCGTCACACGCACAGCGCGCCCCTGGTGCAGGCAGATGTGCCTGAGCTGCCTGCGCACCCTGTCAGCCCAGTGCTGGGCTGCGACTGCCCTGCCATGGGGAGGATCCCCGGGGACACCCAGCAGCGCAGTCCCTACCCCTGAGCCTCCCTGCACGCTGCTTGGGATTTGCCCCAGCCCTGGACAAACCCACGCGCTGCTGCCAACAGGGTCCCCCGGCTGCTGCACCTACATCCAGCCAAGCACGGCTGTGTCACCCCAGACCCCTCCCCAGCACCGTGGGGACCCCCAGGTGTGGAGCCCCCCTGCCCGGGGGTGTCCCACGCTGGCAGGCTGCAGTCCCACCTTCAGCTCCGGGGAGAAGGAGAAGAGGAAGGTCTCCCCTGTCCCGTAGAAGCCGCTGCTGCAGCGAATGGCACTGGAGGAGAAGGCACCAAAGGCCTGGGGGGAGCAGAAGGGGAGACTCATGGCACAGCACCGCGGGGCTCCCCGGCGCCGGATGTGTCCCGGTCCCAGGTGCCGCCAGGTGTGCTGCCCCCAGTGCCGTACCTGCCCCTCCGCGTCCCTGATGAGCAGCAGGGCCGGGGCGCCCGGCTGGCCCCCGCGCCGGTACAGGGTCTGCAGGCTGAAGCCATCCCGCCTGGTGGAGTACAGCAGCTGCCAGGGCTGCTGCGTCAGCCGGGGGGGCAGGTGGGGGCCCAGCTGGGGCAGAGTGGGCTCAGTAGGGGCTGACAGGCTGCTGCTGAGCATCCTCCCCCTGCCACGAGCACCCTCTGGAGAGGTCTCATCGCGAATCTAAATAACCTCCTGAGAGGTGTCCCCAAGCATCCTCCTGCTAAACATGCTCCCGAGGGGTCCACTCAAGTTCCCAGACCACCCAGCAGCCTCCTACATGTTTTCCCAAATACCCTCACCCTGAAAACCGTTCTGAGATGGCTCCCCAGGCATCCTTCCCCCCACTCTTTAGAGGTGACATGGAGGTGCTGTTAAAGTGACTGTCCCCAGGGACACGTGGAATGTCACCCACTGGCCTCACACGACCAGTTCCTGGCAGGACAGTGGCCATGGCTGCCTGGCTTGGGGGAGATGAGCACCAGGGTGGGTCCCCATGCTGGCAGGATTGTCCCTCACCTTGTGGATCTCCCTGTCCTGCAGGATGCTGCTTGGCATGCTCAGCACCATCCTGTATGGCTCCTCCAGGGCTGGGGCAGCTGCTGGGGCTCCCTCCCAGTCCAGCTGCCCCTCTCTGGCTGGCTCCTCACATTCCACAGGTGGCTCCTCACATCCCACAGGTGGCTCCTCATCCTGGTCGGGCTGGGGGCAGGTGGAGATGAGCATCCCTGTGGGGCCAAGGGAGCAGCATCTCCCAAACCTGCATTGCATGGGCTGTCTCCCATCCTGTCACCAGGGCTGGGAAAAGGGGCCCAAAGTCCACTGGGATGAGCACTAGGCTGAACCTCCAGCCCAGCTCCTGGCACTCTCTGCTCCCAACAGCCCTGCGGTGCAGTGCCATGCTCTGGCACTCTGCCAGGCCATGTCACCTTGCACAGGGAAGTTCAAAGGTGTGTGGCCACCCGAGGAGGCGCGAGAGGAAGAAAAAGCAGGAGAGGCTTTCATAACTTCAATCCCACTTCAGCTCCAGCAGAAGGGGTGAAGTCTGGCCTTTCCCTCTTTTACCCACAGCTGGGCTGACCCCAAAGTGTGGATGGGTTCAGGGATGTGCCTTGGTGCCTGGTGGCAGCTGGTGACAAGTGCCAGCCACACGCTCAGTTTGACTGTGAGTGCAGTCCATGCCGAAGGGCGAGTAGACAGCAATTCCCTGCTGACCACCCTGAGGGGACAAGAGGCATGAGAGATCTCCTGCCCTCAGGGTGTCTGGATCCTCGGGGGGCAGAGGGGCTGCAGGGGCAGGTCCTGTGTGTGCTTGCCACTCTCTGCACCTCTCTAGCCCCTTGCCCTCCCCAGGGCAGCCCCCGTCTATCTGTCCAGCCACGCGTCCAGCCTGGCTGGTGCCTCCCAGCAGTGCCCCGGAGCTCATTCCCAGCTCCTGCATCGCCTTGTGGAACCCCCCCACGATGGACCTACCAGGAGGTGGTACCGGACGCGGAGCCCCCTCATTGCAGGTGCCGCCGGGCTGCGGGAGCCGCTCCCTGCACCCTGCCCGGGGTTAATGTTCACCTGCGCCGGCCCCTCCCCGGCCATCGGTGCGTGACACAGGTGAGTGTGGGTGCCAGCAGCCTGTCCTGGCTCATGGTGGTCCAGGGTGTCACCCTGCAGAGCAAGGTCCTGTGTGGTGCTGGGATGGCCATCACCTCCTTGGTGCCCCAGCTGCTCCTGAAGCCTGAAGTGGGGAGCCCAGAGGCCACAGAGGAGCCCTTGTTTTGGCATCAACAGGAAGATCGTGCATGTGTTGCTTTTTGCAACACGCCTGTTGCAGTGGTTGTAGCAAGTGCCAACAGCTGCTTTGAGACCACAGAGGCACATGGCCCTTGCTCTGAGGAGCCAGCCTGTGCTGACACCCTACTGAGCCAGAGCCCCTGGGAGAGCCGGGGCTCAGCAGATGAGGGAGGGAACCCCTGGCTGAGGCTGCCTCCTACCTCAGATGGCACTGGAGAAGTTCCTGCAGACCTGCGAGGAGGTGCAGTGCCCCAGTCCCGCTGATGCCACCCCCCCAAACCAGTCAGTACAGCTGTGAGCCTGTGGGTCCAAACGCAACAGTGCTCCATGTATGCCAGTGAAGGACTTTCTGCATGCCCTGAATGATGGCACGATGACTGCAATGCCTGGCCCAGGCCCTGGGCCCCCTGGCAGGCAGGTTGGGGTTGCTCCCCGTCTCCATGGCAGGGCCCATTGCGCTGCTCAGTCCTGTTGTCCCCATCAGGTTTTGGTGGCAGCGGGAGGTTCAGGGTGCCTGGCACAGCTGGCACTTGGTCATTGCAGGTCCATGACAGAGCTCTGGAGGGGTCAGAAGAGCCCGGTGGCCCCAAAAACTTCCTCTGGGACCCTAATCAGGAGCTGGACAGGGCACCAGTCCCTGCTTGAGCTGCCTTAGCTTGGCCATCCCTGCCCATGTCCCTGTCCCTGCCCTTTCCCTAGCCATTGTAGTGCTTCTGTCCCTGTCCTTTATCTAGCCCCTGCTCTGCCTTATCCTTAACCCTCTTGTCCCCGTTTCCATACCCCTGCCCCCGTCCTTGACAATGCCCCTGCTCATTCCTGCTTCTGCCTTTTCCTTTTCCCTATCCTTGGCCATGCTCTTGCCCCTTGCCCTGCCTCTGCTCCACCCCCTGCCCCTTCCCCTGCTCTGTCCCTGCTCATGACAATGTCATGGCTCTGCCCCTTGCTCCTCCCCTGCTCCAGCACTTGCCCCATTACCTTGCTCGGCAGCACTTCTGAGTCCAGCTTTGGGACTTGCTTCCCTGGGAGATCCAGACGGACCTTGCCCAGTGGGCTGGTGGGACTGGGAACAGGGCCTTGGGTGCAGCCACAGATACAAACCCAGCTGCTGCAGAGGATGGAGATGCTGCCTGCAGCCCTCAGGTCAGTCCTGCTGCCTCTCAGCATCATCTCTCTCTCTTTTTGCCTTTGTGGAAAGAGGGGGCTGTAAAACAGGCACCTTCCCACAGCTCCAGCTAAGTCATGCTCTCATTTTCTCTTACACCGCTCTTGGGTTACCTGTATACATGTGGCCTTCCCTAAAGCCAAGGGGGTTTCAGTCTGGCCTAGAGACCTGTTTGCTTTTTGGTCATTTGTTTTCCCTCCCAAGTCCTGTGTTTGCTTTCAAGTTCCCTCCCGCCTCCTCCTTGTGTCCCCCCCACAGTCCCCACTCAACCTCCAGCCCCCCACCCAAAACCACAGACCACAGCAGGTGTTTAAAATCTGCACAGTTTATTATGCTCCCTGCCATGCCCTGCCTAGCCCAGCCTCCCTGTGCCCCTCCAGTGCCCTCAGGGCTGCCCTACCCGGGGCTGAGCTGGGCTCGGCTCCACATCCCCCAAAGCGCTGACAGCAGTAAGGCAAAAGTTTTAATTGTCCAGAAAAAAAAGGTCTGTTTACACACCTGCCTGGGCACATTCATCTCTCAGCTGCGCGGTACCAGCTGTGACATCCATGCCACATTCCCAACCCTTCGGATGTCCCTTGGGATCAGGAGGGATGCTGGAGGTGGCTGTCACACTGCGGTCACATCTCAGTGCCACCACACAGCCAGCAGAGCCTGGTGGCTTCACCCCGGAGGGTCACGTTCAGGGGTCAGCAGCAACAGCAGCTGCAGGGTGAGCAGGTCTGAGCACAGAGAGGGGAGCGGGGGGACCAAGGGAGGCTGATTTCAGGGAGCCCCCGCGTGCAGCCACAAGCCCTTGGCACAGGGGGAACGCAGAGAAGTGCACATCCAGTAGTGTTAAGCAGCTGTGGAACACGAGGGGCCCAACGACAACAGCAGTGACAGGGTCCCGCTTGATTTGGTCTGGGGCCTTACAGAGCGACTGTGACACCTCCTGGTCCCTGGTCCAGGCTGCTGGCCTGAGCGATCCCAGCAGCACAGCTTGAGCCTGGCACTGCCAGGCTTTGTCACCCAACAGAAACTGGGAGCAGCGGGAGTTCATCTCCTCAGCAGTACTCCTTCTGAGACCTGCAATGCCTCCGTGCATAGTCCTGGCATGGAAGCATCTGTGTTGCTCCAACAGGATAAAGCAGTTACCTAGTACCCTCCCTGCTCCTGCTTCCACACCAATTCCAGTTTTCATTTGCGTTTGAGTGCTAGGGTTACCACCTGTGGCAGCAGCTCCAGCTGTCCTCCTTCCAGCAGGTTATTATCCTTGGTCGCCCATCTCTTCCACAGCAACCCCTGTGCCTGAGCACATGGGGTTTTTCCAGATGCCACAGCAGCAGGACCACCAAGGAGCAGCTTCTGCAGCCAGGGCTTGGGCACCACGTACCTAGAGATTGCCTTGTGCCAAGCAGGAGTGTCACTAGTCAAAGCAGTGAAGGGGAAGGTTCCATGAGAAGCAAACATCTCCAGGACGCAGAGATGGAAAAATAAACAGTTCACGTTCTGACCTCTTCCTGGTCTCTCGTGGTTTTAGCTCAGACACTCTCCACTTCCTGCTGGACTGCCCAGAGCTCATGGCTGAGATCGCAGTGAAAAGCACAGCTGAGGGGAGGGAGATGTTCCAACATAGGCACTGCAGCTCTGACAGTCGCTGTGCTGAGCCCACAGCTCAGCACGGTATTCCCAGAACCTCAGCCCCAAAGTCAGACCTCATTCAGGGAACCTTCCCCACCCACCCCATGTACCCAAGCCTTGCACGTTCCTCAGAGTGGTCCATGTCCCAGGGAAAGATGGGCACAATCCTTATTTCAAAACCAGCATGGCCTCTGTCCCATCTTGCCTTGTCAAGTGGAGTCCATGAGTGAGGTAGTACTCCCGCCGGAGGAAGGCATAGAAATAATCCGAGATGAGCAGGATCTGTGGAATGAGATGTTCAGACACATGAGTGGTGCTTCACACCAAGGAACAGAGAGACACATGTTGGTGAGAGATCCTGTAAGGGGTTTAAGCAGTTCCTAGGCTGCCCAGCACACTCCACCAGAGTGCAACCCTGGGAACACTGTGTCCATCCCTTCACAGTGTTAAGCCAAGGAAGACTTCCACTGATCTGTTTGCTACTGGTGTATTCTCACAGACATCTCTGCTAAGGAGACAGCAGCTTCAGAAACTGGCCAAAATATACAACAGTGGCAGGTCCAGCTGTGCCACAGTTGCACCGGCCATCTCAGCTGCACCCACAGGGCTACTTCCATACAAGTGCTGTCACAGAATCACAGACCTCTGAGATTGAGTTCACACTGTGCCCGATGCCCACCCTGTCACCAACCCAGAGCACTGAGTGCCTCATCCCGTCATTCTCTGGACTCCTCCAGGGAGGGGGACTCCCGCCACCTCCCTGGGCAGCCCCTTCCAATGCCTGACCACCCTTTCCATGAAGAAATTCTTCCTGATGTCCAACCTAAACCTCTCCTGACACAACTTGAGGCAGTGTCTTTTTGTCCTGTCACTTGTTGCCTGGGAGTAAAGCCCAATCTCCTCTTGGCTGCACCCTCCTGGCAGGGAGTCACAGGGAGCAAGATGGTCACCCCTGAGACTTCTTTTTTCCAGGCTAAACAACATCAGTTGCTTCAGCCAATCCTGACGCTTCAGACCCTTCTCCAGCTCCATTTCCTTCTCTGGACACGCTCCACACCCTCAATGTCCTTCCTGAACTGAGGGGCCCAGAACTGGACACAATACTCGAGGTGCCTCAGCAGTGCCCAGCTCAGGGGGACAATCATTGCCCTGGTCCTGGTGGCCACACCATGGCTGGTCCAGGCCAGGTGCCATTGGTCTTCCCGGCCACTTGGGCTCCTGTTCAGCGATTGCTAACCAGCACCCCCGGGTCCTTTTCCAATGGGCAGCTTTCCAGCTGCTCTGCCCCGAGTCAGTACAGCTCTGATTGTACTGAGGCCCACTGTAGGTCCGCTCCCTCACCTGGGAGCCCTGAGGTCACAGGAGTGCGTGTCAGTGCTTTCTCCAAAGCAGTCACCTGGGAAGCTGCCTCTGCTGGGGCAGGGATTTGGCTCAGTAGTGTCATTTGTCACAGCCTCCTGCAGTGTGACCCTTCCCCAGGACTACTGCCCTCTTCCATTAGCACACAGGAGCACATAACTGGAGTGGAAAACCTTTTCAGTGCCAGTCTGAGCTGGTAGTTACTGTCCTAGTGTCCAGATGCCACTTAAAGCATCGCTTCAGCACTATATCACCTGAAGTATGAGGCAGTGCTTAGGACATGGAGGGAGGGGCAGTTGGTGCTGTGCAATATGGCACAGAAAAACACAGCAGCTGCTGCAGAGGCTCAACAGCAGGACAGGAGGGGATGGAGGACCAGGTGGAGACTGAGGGAAAGAGAAACAAAGCTGCGAATTGCTGAGGTTAGGGGAGAAAGTGTGAAGGAGGACAGAGAAGGGCAGAGGTGGCCAGGGAGAGGGAAACAGCCACGCTCTGCCTGCTTTGCTGAACTGCTGACAGGCTCTGCCAGTGTGGGTGATTTTACTTTTAACTGAACTTCTCTGCAGACATCTAAATGGGAAAAGAGCTGAGGGTGGTGGGGACGAGCGAAACAGAAGGGTGGGGACAAGGAAAACAGAAAAGGTATTTTTGCTCTGCCTGCATTTACGCAAAGCACAACACTTGCAGAATCTGCTATTACTTTCTCAGGCAGGAAATAAAATCCTTAGAGTACCAACACCTGGCATCTCTAATTAAAGTTTTACTATTCCTTTCATTTCATAGCAAGACATGTAGTTAGAGCTAGTGAACTACTTCCAGTTTTCTATCAGTCCCTCTCAGCAATATCTGTATTCTCCCTCTCACCCCCTGGAATCTCTTTTGGCTGTTACCAAATGGATTTTTTTCCCCATTTATCAAGGGGTTGGGTTGTACAAGCAGGTGACTTTCAGCCCTTGGCCAAACTGCTCCCCTGGCTTTAGGAGAAACAGACAAGCGTAAATGGCTGAGGCACATTCAATATAAGGGCAACTTTAACATGAAATTAACATTCTGCTCACCCACATGTGAAACTGTCCCAGGGCTCAGGGACATGACAAACAACAAAGAGAAAGGACTTACAAAAGGTTGTAGCACCTGTGTGCCCTCAATTCCATCCTTCAAGGGTGCCTAAAGCCAGTGGCAGTCATGTATCCAGAAGAGTCTTGAGAACGGCAGGGAGGGCAAACCCTGGCGTCACCGCGACCCTGCACGTGCCCCTGAGCCCATGTCTCAGTGAGGTGCAATGCTCAGAACAATGGATGCCATGCCCCTGTGCATGGGCTGTTCTCATTTGCCTGTTTTCTGGCCCCACTGATGCTGCCTCGGGGCTTTTCTTATTCCCCTTCTCCATTCACATGTGCCGCATCCTGCCATACCGAGAGACTTTTCCTCTGCTCTCAGCAACACAGCATGAAACCTGCAGCAGTCTGGTTGGATTGCTAAATTACAGCTCAAATATCATCAGACCTCTTTCCCATTACTGTGCCAGAGGGTGAGAAGCAGGCAGATTCCATGAGGAGAGCCAGGAAGCTGCTATGCAGAACCACACAGGGTGCAGAGAGCCAGCCACATCCTGCAGAATTCACTGTTGCTGACAGGCCACCCCATCCAGCGACCTGCCCACAGCGCAGCCTCGTTTGCCTTGCTCTACTGACCTGCCCTATGTTGAAAGTCAACGTGATGGCATAATAAAAATTGGAGTTGGCACTTCCTGCATAAATCCATAGATGCCACAGAACAGGGAACAGGAAGGAGCAGAAAATGAGCACACATGACAGGATGAAGATGTTCCGGAGGACTGCAAAAGAAAACCAAGCTGTTAAAATGATGTATTTTTGAGCAGCCATGCTCACACAACCAGCAATGGGACTTAGGGTAGGTGGAGGGGGCAAGAGGCACTTGCCAATACACACTTCTCTCCAATAATCTTTCACACCTTTGCTTTAATAAGTTGCTGGCTAGCTTTTATAAGAAATACACGATATTTCCCTTTTAAATAAATACTCCTGCCTTTGCTTCGGTGTGAAATCCTCACTTGCAGCTCTTTCCTTCTAGGTCCTGCTCCCAAGCACTCTTTCTTAGATGACTTTGGCTTTTTGCTGTCTACACTACAGTAACCAGCAGAATGGAAAGAGGCCTTTCCAGCAGCATCACAGTTTGGAGAGCAGAGCACGTCAATCCCCGGCCTCATCAAGCTAATGACAAAGGAAAAAAATGAACCCATGGGCCATAGGAAAAGAGAGATTTCCTTGGGAGTCAGCAAGGAAATGAAAGCACCATAAAAGGAGGAAACTCATACAGGTCAAATGCGCTGACAAACACATGACCTGGGGAGGTGCAAGTGTGACCAGAATCCATCAGCCTGCCCCAGTCTGTTTCAGATGGACAAAAACCAAGCTCGACTTTGTCTAAAGGAGGTGGGAAGTACCAGGCCAGAAGAGATCTTGTCTCCTGTGAACTGCTTATGCCTGTCCTTTGGCAGCAGTGCTGTAATCCATCCTGGCACTTGTGCTGCTGTGCTTGGCTACAGCTTAGCCAATGTCCCTGAAGATTCCCCATGACCCTGCATCTGAAGGCAGCTGATAGTTTAAGAGCATTGTCACATCCAAACCTATTCACACCTATTACACACTTCTTGATCAGTAGGTATGTTCACACACTGTGGGGTGGAAGCATGTGACAGATGACTGTCCCTCTCACTAGGTGCTTAAAATGTGCAACTGTACTACACTGAATGAGGACTTCTCAGAAGGACATCAACCGGTACAAATGCAACTTCCTGCCCTGCCTGATCACAGCTGCTTTGGCCTCAGCTCTCTTGAGTTTGAAACCTATAGAGCAGATGGTCTCCAAGTCTCCTGACTCCTGATTATGTCTCCTACAACAGGCAGGTGAGATGTCCATGAACACACTTGGCCTGGCTTGGAGAAGGCTGCAGAAAAAGGCCTGGACAACCTGGCAGGGCTGGTCAAAGCAGTGGGTTTAAGCAAGAAACATCAGGAAAAACACAGCACTTTCAAATCTCCTCAGGGTAGCAGTTCTACAGACTGAGCCTGAAAATCCTCAGGAAACTCTTTGGTGACTTCAAGACTAAAGAGGGTCTTTATGCAGCATTTCAAAAAAATTGGACAACTGCTTGAAGCAATTCAGTTACTTTCACTCTAAGGAAACAAGCAGATGCAAACAAAGAACCACTGCAAGGTGCAGCATTTTAAGGCTGGGGGACTCACCAACTGCAGGAACACTTCAAATTACACAACCTTAAATGGGAGTGAAGCATTTGGAGGATGGATGTACTTCAAATAAGCCACATTCATTGTGCAGGATTGTAAAAGGTTCTTACAAAAAAATTAATCTTCAGAACAACTTGAAGAGAGGGGGAAGGTACAGGTGAAAACTCCCTCCATGACCAATTTCAACCCTAGTCCTAAAGACAGATGAGGGATTCTACCACCTGAAAAAAAAAAAAAAATCAAGCCTCCCTCCAGACAGCCCAAAGAGGCCACGAGAGACTGTGGACACGGCCTGGTTTGGTTTAGTGGTGACAATTATTTCGCAGGCCCTTTCCCATTCCACATAAGGAACAACCAAGCACAAAGAACTTACATCTGTAAAGGTGGCTCCAGACTGGAAGGAAGGCCATGTACAGCGCAATGTCTCCCACGGTGGGATAGGACTTGAAGATAGAAATGATGGCAATCTGGACAAACATGAAGAACACAGGGTGTTCCCTGGGAGGGAGAACAAACAAATGGTGAGAGGATGCAGCAGGGTCTCTGGAAACTGGAAATGAACATGAGCAAGGGCACAGATGTGCTATGGGAGCACATCTCCCACAGAGGAGACTCTGCCTCTCGCACCCCTGTTCTCTCCAGACGAGGCTCCGAGTGCTCAGTGGGGTGGATGGAGCTGCCCTGCAGAGCAGCAGTGTCAGGACAGGCTTGTCTGCCCACTGCCCTCTCACAGAGACCTCGGGCCTCACTCCACACACGTTTATACCACCAGTCACCTGCACTGCTCCTCCCCAGCTCTGTCTTATTCACCAAAAGCAATCAGCACTTCCCCTCTGATGGTGATTTGGAGAAGCCCATAGATATCCCTCTGGTACACCATGATGTCTGCATCCATTTCATATGAAGGGATAAACTCCCTGAGGATCCAGGTATGTTAATGGGTGTTTTTATCAGAAAGAAAGGTAACATTGTCAGTAGTGAGCTAGGAAAGTCCCCAAGTTTTCACTTTTTTCTGATAATAAAGAACTTGAAGTTCCAGCCAGAAGTTCTTGCTTTCTGACTACACTGGTTTATGCTGGCAGGGAGCAGGCACCTCTACAGACTCAATTTCTGTTCTCTCTTTTGATGCTTGCAACACACTGTGGCATTTCAGAGCCCAAGTCTATTTAAGAGGAACACAGACTGAAACTATGGGAAATGAGAAGGACAGACCCTGTTAAAAATCTTTTCCAGGCTTGTAGATCCAGTCATCTGACTCCAGCCTTATAAGCTCCCATTGAATAACTTAAGAGTAAAAAAAGTAGCAGAGAAATACACTCATACTTACTTTAGCTTTATTGCCAAGGGAATGGTGTAGAAGAAAACATTGATTTGAAACACACATACGAAGAAAAGACTAAAGTGTTCAAACATCTCTGCAAAGAAGTACCAGAAAAGGCCAATGTTGGGTGTCAGATCTGGAACAGAGAGGCTGAAATTTGAAAAGAAAAGTCAAGGTAAATTTTTAAATGGTTGTTTTTCACTGCCCTGCTTCTGTTATATTAATTAATCAATCATTTTATGCCACTGGAGGACCTAAATGGTAAATCTACAGAAGAAAAACCAAAGGGGTGAGGAAACGTGGAGAGCACGTATAAATCCTGCTGCTGAATCCTTCCTGATGTCCCAGCAGGATTTAAACCATTCCCAAACAGACATCTCTTCAGAGACGAAAATTTCACAGCTATGGTAGCTCAACAGTCAAATTCATTTCCCATCAACTCGGTGGAAAACATCTCCTGTCTTTAATTTTGGCTGTTACTTAATTAACAGAAGTTGGCTGCTCTCCTTCACAAATTCTTTCTTGCATTGCCAGTAAATCACAGATCCCACAATTCTCGGGTCAGGCACTGGGGCACCCATGTGTGACGGACAAGAAACAACATGGGTGGGGGGGGCCAGACAGAAAACCACCAGTAAGAATCCTTATACTTACATAAATCCGTAAACAGATGGGATAAAATCCCAGGAGTTGAGGAGGAAGAAGGAGAGGCAGATGATCACTACCAGGCTGCACAGGTACAGGGATGCATACTGCATGGTGTAGAGCCAGAAGCTTTTGCTTTTCAGTTTGATTGGTATGAACTGACGCTGAAAGTGAAATAGAAGCACCTCATCAGGTGGAGAGCCACAAGAAAGCCTGAGTGTTCAGCACATCACTTTAAATCAATGAAAGAAAGCATCAAACACTGGCACTGTGGCACTGGAAGGAGCAGCTCTCAAGCACGATTTGCTTCATGTTCTTCACTCTGGCCAACAAAGACATGCACATTGCAGGTATTTCCAGAACTGTACTTGGAAACACAGGAGCAAAGGTGGTCATTTCTGCTTGCACTCTGTGTATGATTTCCACACACCTCATCACAGCTACACCTGCATCTGACATGTCTGCAGTACTGCACTGGTGCCTGCTTTCTACTGCATGAACCCACTCAACTGGGTGACTGAAGGCCCCGCTCCATGAGCCACCATCCCTCGGTGTCAGGTCTCCACCACACAGCCTGGCACTGCCGCCCTGCTGAACTCAGGGAAAGAGGACTTCCAGTGGGTTCCTATGCACAAAGCAGCCCCTCTGAAAGGTTGCTTCCTCAAAGACAACTGCTGCAGTCCTGCCACTGCCACATGTCCTTGCCACAAGTCCTGTCACATAACATGACATATGGGTATCTCAGTCCAACAGGTCCCCTGCATTTGTGCAGACAAATACACACGTGGGCAAACGCCTTTGGGAATCACTCAGAGTTCTGCAGCTCCAGGTCAGTGATGTGGCTTTTCCATTGGGTACTAGGGTTTGCAACAGCAGGATATGTGCAGAGGGCTCATCCCAACTGCTGTGGGCTCTGTGTAAAGCACCCTCTGTTTTCTCAGTCATAGCATGTTCAGTGTCACTTGCTGGAAAAATGTAAGCAAGTTTACCAACAATTTTTGGCAGGACAGATTGGAAAGCACTGGAGAAAAGTGATTTAGTTATGCACAAAGAATGCAGGAAAATTCATCTACAAATTTAGATAAAAGGACACACACTGGCAGGATTGCCTTTAAAAGTTGCAAATTAGGCAATCATATTAAAGCGCTTGTTACTTGTGAATTTGATGTACAATGCTTGTACTTTACTCCCAATTTACTTTGACTAAAGTTGAAAGAGAACAAAAGAGACCAAAATATAAAAATACAAGAAGTAAATTCTCCTAAAAATCACCAAACTGAAAAAGTAACACTGACTCTGCAGAAGTTCTTGTCTTGCAGTAGTAATTATAAAATTTCGGAAAAAAAGTAAGAGACATTCATGTCTGATAGTCAGAGAAAGTAAATGAACTAGAACTGACTCCCCTTTTGATTGGAAGCTCAGAGATTTGAGAATATGCTGTAATACCTGTAGTTAAGATTAGCTATACAAATCATTATTAGAAGCAACCAAGGAAGACTGGTGAAACACATAACAGTAGGATTTCAGAGTGGCAAAAGTAATAAAATATTCACAAAGTGATTTGTGAAGTGGGCTAAGCCTCTGCCAGTGGTCCCAGCCTCACCCTGTTCCCATAGCAGAATAAAATTAGCAAGGTCAGCCCTGCTGGAACGTGGGGAGAATGTTAATGGAGACACAGAAACAGTCTCTTTCACAAGCTCATGCCTTTTGCCATTAAATCCCAAATCAGCATTTCTGAGTTTGAGTAACTCAAACACACAGCTCCTCATGCTAACACACCTCAGTGATCCATGTCAGTGCAAGAGAACTTCTTCAGGTCTAAAAGCCTCATTGCTATTCACACAACACAAAGAACAGCACTTATTTTAGGCAAGTGTAGATGACTTCCTGCTCCCTTCTTTCCACTCACAAACATTCCTATTAAGGTTTCAAACTTGCCATGGCTTGAGGAGAGTCACCTTTTTTGGAACTCTGCATTTGCCTGACTCCCCTCTCGACAGCCAAGGACTGTCCCTGCACAATAAGACAAGGGGTACCAATAGCTGGAAATCATCTACCTGCAGAAGGTAAAGGAGGGCTGGAGCAAACAGTGTGAGAGGGTAGAGTGACTGGTATGTCGCTAAGGCCAGGAACACAGCACTGAGGAAGGCACTACCTGCAAAGACAAAGAATGTTCATTTGTAAGGAACATTTACTATAAACAGACATACAGCCATGAAGTCCAAATGAGAAGAAATACATAACCCTCTGCAGGGGATTCACAAATATCAGGACGCCACTCAAACAAGTTTTTAACAGAACATGTCCTGGAGGGTGTTTCCTTGTTAACTCCATTTTGAATGAAGAATGACTGATTTCACATGAAGGAACCACTGACTGGTTTCCATCTCCTGTCAATCACATACAGAAATGTAATTCAATCTATATAAAGACTATGCTGGCTGCTGTTAATGCGAGGGAATGCATTCACAAGTCATATTTGCATGTAAAAGCTGTTATACTGGGCATGCTGGGTAACCTCATCACCAGGAGGTGTCAGAGCCTCAGCAAAGCTGAGCAAGACAGCTAGAGAAAGTCTGCAGCTGAAAGAATGAAGCAGCATTAGCCAAAACTGAGGCACAGAAAGGATTAGCACAGCCTTTCTAAGTGGTCTTAAAATTATGAAATTTTAAGCAGCTTTCTTTGAGGTGTCTCAGGTTGAGCTCAGTGCTGAGTACTCGCATTTCCCATTTACCAACATCAGAAATCACGTCCAAAAGGTCTTAGGTTAAACAATAAAAATACAAGCACTCAGTGCAGTAGCCTAATTACAGCTGTGGTCTGGATGGAAGTCCCCTGTAAAAATACAGCTTTGACAGCAAGAACCCTGACCCAGTGCACTGGGCCAACTGCGAGCCTGAGAGAACCACACACTCTGAGAGCTGCTCTCTCCCAGCTTCGAAAGAGAAAACAGAGGGTCACCTGGTGATGAGCCTTCTCCACTCGTCAGCTACGCTTTCCTGAGAGGAAACCTCCCTGTCCTCTATTTTATCAAGTGTTCAATTCTGCACAAATCTAAAGAATTGATTCCCAGAAATCACAGTCATAACCTGATATCCTCTTTGTCCACTTTAAAGCCCAGATTGCCACATTCCCAGACAGGGAGAAACGACAACGAACAGCCACTACGGTTTTCTCTATGACCAAACTATTGGTGAACAGCTAAAAATCAGTTTAACTAAACATACCCCACTTGTTTGCTATTGAAAATGCTTTTTAAATGAAAACCCCTCCTGACACAGTTAGCCAATAATTAGAGGAAAACTTTCTTTTGGAAACTACATCAGTTTTTTTTGCCATGCCTGGGTCTTGGCCCTGCTGGAGACGAGATCAGAGTAACCTTTCCCCTGATCCAACAGAGAATTCCTAAAATTAAATGACTAGTACAAATCACACATGCTAAAAGATGTTAGCACTGGAGAACCATAAAAGAAACAGAAAGCTGCATTATGGGCAAAATGAATGAAACAGTTATTCTGACATAATCTATTCAGTTGTGCTGGTATGGGTCTTTGCTTGCTGCTTCTGTTTTCTCAAAGCTCAATTAGTTAATTTCAAAGCACATTTACAACTGTGAGTGAAAGCCAAATAACAGCTGCAGGCAAATGCTTGCTTTTGGAATAAAAGTTCACAGATACACTTTGAAAATAAATTGTGTACAACACTTTAAGTGCATATTCACTTACAAAAGAAGAGCAACAGAGCATTATGTCCTCCAACACACAGACCCATCTCTTCCTGAACAGAAAGCTATTTGAAGCCATCCAGGAAAAGGAGTTAGTTTTTAGAGATGAAACTCCTGGGTACACTGAGGTGAAAGTAAGTTTTCACTTAACAATAAAGTCTCTTGATCTCATGATTTAAGGTAGAGCTTTGACTTTGCCCCAGTCCTGTTTCTGCTATGGTTCAATGAGATCTTTGTAGCAATCTTCTCTGTAAAGTTCCACCTGGATTTCATTTTTGCTACATTTATAATCTTTGTAGAAAGTCATAAAGAACCCTTTTTTTCCTCATTGCATTACCTTTTATTGTAGCTAAAACGAAGAATGCAATGACGGAGTTGTTGATGGCACAGGTGGACTTTGCCACACAAGACATCACAGTGTAGGGGTTTAACAGGTAGCTGAAAAAGAGCAAAGCTCAGGTTACATTCAACGAAAATAGCATCTAATTAAAGAGATGTTCAAAGAAAAAACAGATGCACTTTATTTACAGTTGATGGGATCCTCCCATCAGCAAATTAACTCAGCTGAACAGGCTCTTCAATCTGAAGCAAAAACCAGACCTTTGGATTGCAGCCCTGGACACAGTGGCCACAGGGAACTCACTGCAGAAAGGAGAGAGTTGGGAAGATGTCCAAAATACAAGTTCCAGCCTAGAAAACAACTACCAAAAATGTTTCTTGCTTTGCAGAAACATTGTACATTTATTCATCCATATCTAGGATTATTGGGTCCAAAGCAAACTTTTTCTGCTACTCACATCTACTGTTTCTGAAGAAGGATAAGAAGATAACAAGATGGAAACACATCCTCTGACATAAGCAGAGTTTCCCCCAGCCCAAGTGCACCAGCCTCCTGCTGTGGCAGAGCAATCATTTGTGTTCACCTTGGCATGATGTGAGCACAAAACCTGCCAGCTATGGAAGTCTGGCACATTTCAACTGCAATTACAGAAAGACAGCAAACTCTGAACACCTTTAGCCTCCAGAACGCAGCCACACTTTATTTAGCAAGGATGCCAATTCCTTTTGGAAATGAGAATTACAAGTTTCATTTAACTAGGCTCAAAGCACCAATAAAAGTTTGGAAGGATTACCAATACAATAAACACGATAATATACCCATCTGCCCTGCTAAAACTAAATTAATCATCAGAGTGACGGAACAGGGCTGATGATTTCCTACTTCTCTGGGCTCTAGTCTGTCTTTTTCAGTGTTTTCAGAGGGCCAGCCTACAGCAGGACATGTACAATTTAATGCCAGCTTTGCTGTGGCAATGAGCAAAACAGTGTGCAATTTATCCACTCTGCCCTTCTCACCATGGGGAATTTGACATTTAAAAAATCATATGAAAATAAGAAAAAAATAACTTATCTAATGGAGAACTCTCTCTGACAGAGAATAATTCAGATAATTTCTTTGTGTCAAAACACCAATGAAAAAAATTCTTTAACAGTAGGTACTTTGCTTGTATATAATTTATTTTAGTTGAAGTCTTCTGAAATAAAAGAAAAAGGTTTAGTATACAGAGGAACACCAAGACATGAAATTAATAAGATGACAATCTGAAAATATCTTTGAATTATAATAAGCCATTTGGGATATTCAAGCTGTGATGTTCAGCAAACATTTTGTCCTAATTTTTCTGAAAAGACATAATTTGGAAGGCACAGAAACAATTCTGATAACAATAGCATGTAGGCAAAATAAATGGGGATGTGATCTGTGCAGACACAACATTCTTGCTACAAATTAATCACCTTATGCTGTTGAGCCTGTCTTGGAAGGCCTGAATGAATTTACTTGCTGGCAATAAACATGTGCAAATGCATCGGCTTTTCACTTTCAAGCTGAATATTCAGGGTCAAAAGGAAATTCAGAATTTCTGGGGGAAAAAAACAACCTTCAACAAATGTTGAAGCTCCAAATGAGACAAATAAAACCCAAAGGGAGGTGAGGAGCCAAAGCAGCCCACTGCAACCTACAAGAGCAATACTTACAATAGTGCTACCTTGAGGGGGATGTAGTGCATCTCCATGGGCGTCTGAATGAGCTCAGCCACATCTGGTGCATATTTATCCAGCTCTATTAGGAGCTTCTGCTTTTTGAACTGAACAAAGGAGAATGATCAAAGACTGTCATAGGAGGAAAGCCACTATTTCATATTATTTGTGTAATTCTATTTCATACTACTCTGCCAATTACTTGGGGTTTCTATTACTGTAGAGTGTATCTGAGCCCCAGGTGTGAGCCACAACTCAAGTGATGTGAGGAGCTGTATAAACAGAACAAAACCGCCTCTCTTTTCCCAAATACTTAACAACTGAAGTGAGAGTCAAGAGAAAGTAGATGTCTACTTATTTGAACTTCCTTAATGTGTCTAGCTCTTGACACAGCTGACAGTGAATTCACTACACCAGAGTTCAATACTCTCAATCTGTCCGGAGCTCTAATGAAACGCTGACTTCATGAATTCACTGTTCAACACACAAGCCCCTGAAAACTCAAGATCCAGAAGTATGCAGTCTTTGTTATTTCAAAGATAGATACATCTAGGCCAAATCTCTCTTTAATCCGTTTTGATCTATGAGGCTCTCCATGGAGACAAAAGAGAAATATGAACCCATGGAAGTATGTTACGGTGAGACAGAAGGACAGAGAGGCTGGCAATATATTCTCAACAAGCAAAGTAACTCACGTGTGGGATTTTTACATGTCTGCAGTTCTACTCTGAGTTATTTCTTCAACCTCAAAGTCAGGACAAAGAACAAGCATGTAGCTAGATGGGAGACTAAACAGGAAATGTAGCCTCCCTGTTGATGTTGATAGTGAATCGCTGCCCCTCTGAAATTGTAGAGAGCACAGCACTCCTTACACAAAATGTTCTTTGAGCTACTTGTGAAACAGAGCTGGGAGGAATCAGTCACCTCCAAATACATGTACTTATAATTTGAAGGGAACGTGTAATATTCGATATCAGACTTTCACCATGCTCTCTAGAATGATTTACGTCAACTCAGCATCCTTGGACAGTTTTATTTCTTCCTTTACAAATTTCTAGTCTGTGTGTTACCTCATGTTGTGTGCAGAGATCCTCTCCAAGGTAGAACATTCAGGCTGTAGAAGATTGTACTCTACTGTGATCATCATTCACACGCAGTGTGTAGATACAGACACTAATTTGTTTCATACCGTAATAGTGCCACACCAAAACTTACAATACCTCAGTTGTTCATCACGTTCAGTCCTCATGTTTACTACCAAAATATGACCATTTTTACTGCAACAAGGACTTGGTACTGCATCCTCTGGCATGTATTTTCTTTGGTGCAAGATAATTATATTTGCTGGGAGAAGAGGACCAGCAACACTGGGAAGTCAGCTTACCACAACTCTGTTGAAGTCCTGGATGGCCAAGTAAAGGGCAACAGCAGTTAGCACATCAGTTATCTAAAAAACCAAGGGATAGACAAACTGACTCTAAGCAAAATAAACAAATGGAGAAAAAGATATTGGTCAATACTGAATAAGGACTCCAATCTGACTCAGCTCATGGGAAGAAAACACAAGCTTTAAAAACACTGAATTGCTGATTTGTACAGTGCCCTCACACACCACCACTGCACCTTGAAGGTATGAACTGTACCAAATATTTAAAGCAAGAGAATAGGGAGTCAAGAGGAAAGAAACTGAAGCAAGTAAGGGTAATAATCGCTGGCCTGGTTAGAGCACAGGCAACACTGGGGCAGAGCCCAGCTGGTTAAACCCCTCCGGCCATTAATCCAGCGTGACAGTGCCCTGAGCTGCCCCAAACTTCCCAGGCAGCAGCACAGTCATCTGAACAACCAGCACTAGCCCAAGGCAGAGGGTTGTTACCTCTGCTCGAGGCACGAGCCCCACCTGTGGACAGAGGCTCCCCTGCGTGCCATGTGCAGCCAGCTATAGATTTCTGTCCTGAATTATGCAGAACTTGGAGAACAATTTGCAAGAGACATTTGGAGGACGAATCCAGTTGTGGTCTTTGCAGGCCTAGGTTTGGCAGTGGGTTAGTGAGAAGCAGCAGTGTAAGGATTAGGCTGGGGGAACAAAGTAGTTTGTTACCTGTAAGAGGTAACGTTTGAAATCTGAATAAAACGACACTTTCCCATCCCCCTGTGGGGACACTTATCTAAGCAAGAACTCACAAAAAAGAAGGAATATGTACAAGAAGGGAAAAGCCTGAATAGTGGGTTTGTACAGGCAAAGCTGTCTTTCTAATTAAACTGTGAGCTCAGCAGGAATCTGAGCTACAAGGAGGCTGAAGATCTCCAATTTTTGCAGGACTGAAAGTCACATTCAGCATTTCCCTGAATGGGGCCTTTCAAGATGAGCTTTACAGGAGCACTTACCATGAACACCAGTTCAGCATATTCAATCAGGAAGTGAAAGAGATAGATTATCAGTGGGGTCTAAAAGAGAGCAGAAGGGAAATCCACGTCAAATACTGTCCAGATAAAATACATTATTAATTTGATGAGAAAAACTTGGTACTACAAGACATTGCCAAAAGTAATTTTCTTTGGCCTTTTTCCAACACTGGTACTTCAGAGCAAAGTGATTAATCAAAGCGCTCTTTCTGGCTTTTTTCCTTGCAAAGTCCTCAATACACTATAAAAGCCACCATCGACTTTGAAAATTGTATTTTATTCCAACTTTTCAATTCTGCTACTAGCGGTAGACTTACAATAGAAAGTATACAAAGACTAGCTTTAGAAAATAATTTTTTTTCTACAGAATCTATTTTTCCAGATTAGCTGCAGGTACTTTTGAAAGATTTCCTACATTGCTGGTTCCACTGTTGAGCCTGTTGTTTACATGAGTGTTTTATAATGCAGAAGAAAGCATCTTAAACGCATAAAGCAGTAGGATTACAGTCCTATCATCCTCTTATTCCTACAGCTTCTCCTTTCTAGAGTAAGAGGAAAAGTATGCTTCTGAATTATTCCTATTACATGAAAGCTTAATCAGGATGCACTATATTTACATGCTGTAAATTCAGTCTTCACTGTGAGAAAATAGATTTCTTTTGAAATACTTTATAAATAATGTCTAAATAAGCATGGGAAAGTATTTCACAGTAGGGGAGAAAATCGTATCTAGAGAAGGTGAATCTATTGAAAAGAAATCAGATTTCAGAGGAATACAAAGTACCTGTCTCTCCCAGGGGACACTATGTATGAGTGCACCTTCATATCAGCCAGACCAATTGAGCACACAAAACCCCAGAGGTGCTTAAGTGTTTTTGTAGGAACGAGGCATTTTCAAGATGAGGAATAAATAAACTGCACGCTTGTGCTAATCTTAATATTTCTGCAAAGGCAGAAACTCCAGCTGCTGTTACCCACTACATTCTATCAGACTCACAGTGACACTGTGTCTTCCTGCTCCAGCTTCTGCCAACAGAAACAGTGAGCAGTGTTTCACTATTACAGCCTTTCTATATGCAGGAACAAACATTGTGATGTCTATCACCTGCACAGTGAATCCCCTGATTAACTGTATTTCCTCATGCTGGTCACCGTAATTATTGCACAAACAACTACATGAGTAGCCTCTGGGACAAGACAGGTCCCCAGCCTTCGCCAGGCCATGAGCTGTAAGACTAAGACATGTGTCACTTGAGTATCACATTTAAAGTGAAGCATGCAAACCAACCTCGTGAAAAATAGCTCCAGAATACGGCGAGACACCTAAATCCAGCAGAGCTAATCCTTCGACCACTGAAACACAGACAAAACACCTGCATTAGAACCCTGTAATGTGAGAAGGGAGAGAACTCAGGATGGTAAAACTCTATCTTTTAAACCACACACACTTGTAAGAATCTCAAATTGAATGGATGACACCAAACCTCAGAGAACCAACAGCCAGCTAGAATGGATTCTCTCCCAGCTCTGCCATGCACATTCCTGCACGGGCATTCATAACCTACTTATTTGTTCCAGCTGAAATCCTTTGCATTTAACTCCATAAAAATCATATGTATCATATTTCCTGATTTTAAGTCACCTACTAGGTGATACGTTGCATCTATGCTGGAGAAATACTTAATTCTAAGAGGACAAACCACAACATAATGTAGAATTGGAACTGTTTTGCCTAATTACGTGTAGAGGCCTAAAATATCTAAAATCACAATGGAAGAACATAAATGAACACATATCACCATACAAAGCTAAAAGCTTTATCCGTTGTTGAAAATTTCTCACATTTTACAGCCTTAATTCAGCTCTTCACAATCACGGAATTACAACCTGCACTGCAATGCATGCGCATACTTTTCCATGGAATCTCCACCTTCCAGAGCATAAAGGTTGCCTGGGGCTGAGCAGCGTGTGTGCAGTGAAGGGAGCCAAGGGACACAGCCCATGTGCTCAGAGGGAAACAGGCAGGAGTCGGCAGGGAGCAACAAGAGGCCCTCAGTCCAGCAAAATGCTGGAGAAGCGGATTCTGACCGCCACAAACTTCCCATGTGGGGACGGCCCAGACTTTGAGGTGAGCCTGGCTGTTCTTACTACCTCGATGCCTCTCTTGATGCTCCAAGGGAAGACTTAAGAAGACTCAGTTGTGTGAAGGGCTACATGGAGTGGAGCAGAGGCCTCAGGTCATCAAAGCATCTGGACTTTTGACCTTTATTACTCTGAGCCGGTCTTTTCCACCCTAAAACTCCACATACTTTTACCTGCATAATAGCTGGGTATTATTTTCTCAAAGGGCTGCATTTCAGATGAAGAAAGGCTCCTAACGGGCTCAGATGCTATAGAGATGAATGTCACCGAAGCGCCCCAATTACACTGTACCTGAGCCTTCAGAAGAGAACTTGAATCGTTTTGGCAACACCGTGCAGGGCCACACACTGAGCAGGAGCAAGGGCAAGGACGGAGCGTGTGGCCCGCCCGAGCCGGGGGCCGCGCGGGGGCTGGGCCGGGGCTGCAGACCCCGCACACCGAGTGCTGGGCGCGGCTACCCCGTCCCGCGGGCCCCGCGCCGCTCCCGCCGCCTGTCCCGGGCTCGGCTCCCGGGGCCGCTTC
>VWZF01003357.1:407609-435309 GCA_013396755.1 Sclerurus mexicanus
GTCCTGCCAGCTGTGTCCTGCCAGCTGTGCCCCGGCAGCTGTGTCGTGCCCCGGCAGCTGTGTCCTGCCAGCTGTGTCCTGCCAGCTGTGTCCTGCCAGCTGTGTCCCGCCAGCTGTGCTCCGGCAGCTTTGTCCTGCCAGCTGTGTCCTGCCAGCGGTGTCCTGCCAGCTGTGCTCCGGCAGCTGTGTCCTGCCAGCTGTGTCCTGCCAGCTGTGTCCTGCCAGCTGTGTCCCAGCAGCTGTGTCCTGCCAGCTGTGTCCTGCCAGCTGTGCCCCGGCAGCTGTGCTCCGGCAGCTGTGCTCCGGCAGCTGTGTCCTGCCAGCTGTGTCCTGCCAGCTGTGTCCTGCCAGCTGTGTCCCGCCAGCTGTGTCCTGCCAGCTGTGCCCTGCCAGCTGTGCTCCGGCAGCTGTGTCCTGCCAGCTGTGTCCTGCCAGCTGTGTCCCGCCAGCTGTGCTCCATCCGCATCCCTGGCTGTGTACGGAAAATCACACACCAACAGCCTTTACAACACTGCGTCCGCATGGAGACAAAGGGAAGGAAGACATCTCTTAAAATTTGAGGGACAAAATGAAAACACATTTCGTATGTTATGTGAAGATAACAGTTTTTTATGTAAGTAAAAATAGGATTTGCCGAGTGTACTGGAGTTGTCATTGAAAAATGTCCAGTTTACAACACGTATATTGGATTTATGCAGCTTCAGGGCTGTAGTGTGGAGCTGCACCGACCTGCAGAAGTGGAGGAAGGCTGAATGCCTCTGTGACACGGTCCCTGGAGGCCTGAGTGGCCTGGCACATACTGTCACCAGGACTGGAGAAACTGGGGGGTTCAGGTGGTAAGTCACATGCACTTTCTGGACCAAGATTGTGGCTGCTTAGAACAGCATGAATCTCTTTATGCTACAAACCCAGATGGAGGTAGTCCAGGCAGTGTTCCCTACTGTGCTCACTCCCTTGCTGGGGTTCAGCTGCTGCCTTTGCAGGGCTTTACTCCAGTGTGGTCCCATCCACTGGCACGGGACAACAGATCTGGCCCTGAAGCCATATGGGGAGTTTCAGTGTTCAGTCTGTCATGGAGCAACTTCTTTGCTCCCAGGCTGCTGCATGAAGGCATGAGCTGTGGTGGTAAAGCTGATTTCCTGTGAGCAGAGCACTGGCTGGCCCTGGAACTTGGCCTCAGGGCTGACCAGGCTTGGCACATCTCCTCATAGATCAGGGTGAATTCATTCAAGTTCACTTATTTGTGCAGGTGTCTCTAAACAGGATGTCAGAAATGCTGATTCTTCTTTGCAGCTGTTAACAATGTTCTCTTGAGTTTTCCAATCAGAAATGCTTTTTTTCCAACACTGATTGCTCTCCTAGTGACAGTTCTGACCTAAAGCAATTGACAGCCATTGCCTGTGATTGCTGCTTTGCTGAATAATTGATGTTGAGTTGTGTGGCAAAAGCTGCACTGCTCCAGGATGCTGATTTTGCCAGGCTGAACTGTGCCCTCTGCTTTCCAGCACCATCTGATACAGCCCTGGGAAGATGCAGATAATCTCTGACAGCAGCAGGAATCAGATGTGAAATCATGCCACTACAGTTGTTCTGTGTTTAATTGGAGTGCAAAGCCAACTTAAAAGAAAGGTCAAAGAATAATTCATTACAACTGCAACTGTTCTTTCTGGAGCAGAGGTTTCCTCCAGTGTTTATCCAGGAGGAGATCCTAGGGCTAGCAGTGGAGGCAAGTTCCTAAGCTAATTCACATACTCAAGCCCCTCAGAGGATCAAATGTGTAAGGCAAATATGAGAGGGTTCAGTACCAGTGTCTGTGTATCTGTCTACAGACTGATGTTGGTTTGGGGGGTTAGAGCTGGCTTTTTAAGAGTTGCAGTAAGCACACACACACTGTGGTCCTGCCTTTTGTCTGGCAGGAACTTCTGGAGCCACTTTCAGCCAAATGAGACACAGGAGCAGATCTTTAAAATCCTCAGGATTCCTACAAGTTTTGTGAAAATCAGGGAAAGGTTAAAGAGACCCAAACTGGGGTGGGTTTTGAACAGGCAATAGGTTGAGATCTGACAGTGTGTAGCTCCAAGTCAGGCAGCACAGTTGGCTGAGCAGCAATGAAGGGGCAGGGAGCGACCATGGTAGAACAGAGACAAGGTCTTGGAGCTGCCAGAGAATGATACTGAGCTGAACAGAGACTTCCAGCAGGAAGGAAAGGACACAAACCAGAAAACTGATAAAACTATGGCTTGCTTCGTTCATGCAACAATTTGTTTTTTCTCAGAGGTATAAATCTGGTCTCCTGTGTCCTGATGTTTGCCCCAAACCAATGGTAGTTTTTGCAGCATTGAGGGTTTTAACTGCTATCCTTTCTTCCTGAAATTCCTTGGCTCTGCAAAGCGATCTGGTAGAAACATACACAGAGGGCTTGATGTACTAAGACCTGACAACAGTTTAACCAGCTGAAGTTTGAATATCTTCTGCTGTAGTACCACCAGCAGCATGGCAGAGGGATGGTGAAGTGGCTGTTGGTCCGCACAGGGAGCAGCAAATGCAGCTCTGATGGGACCTTTGCAGTGCCTGCCCTGCAAACCTCCAGCTTTTGTTGCCTAACAAAAAGGTGCAGATCTAATTATTGCCAAATTGCCAAAAGGCAACCGAGAGCTGCTGCTGGAAGCTTCTGCACTTCATTGATCGCGTTCCCAACGTGGGGCACCCACGCTGATCGTTTAGGTGATTAATCCAACCTGGGACTGTTGCATCACAGAATTTCATAAAACATTCTGTTTAAGATTGAGCCAATTCAGGAATGATTCATCTTTGTTCCTGCAAACAGATGCTGGTTTGGGCACTTCTTGTGTGCCCTGCTGGAATTACGCCATGGTGATATTTTGGGGGGTAAACAAGCCACTCCCTTTTTAGCCTCACTGTACAAAATAGGTGTTCTGATTTCTGAGGCACCCTACAGTCCTTCCTGGAAACTCTTCAAATCTAAGGCAGTCCTTTTGCATTTGGGAGACCACAACTCGGTGTATTCTGAGATCTCATCATGGCTCTGTGCAATGGCTTACACAGCTCAGAGATGCTTCCTTTTCCTGTGGCATCTCTCCCACCCCATGTCCCAGAGGGATAATTTTTACCCACCATCTATTTTGGCCAAGCTGTCATGATTTATTTCCTTACAGACAACCATTTCAGTGCTACACTGTGTTCTTTTCTACAGACCTTGCACAGTGATGGTTGCAATGGAGTTATTACTAGTCCTCACTGGTTTTGGTTTTCCTGTGAAGTCCATATTTACCTACACTATCTCACATACTTCTTTATTTATAAACACCTGAGTTGATTTTGCTTCTTCTTTTCCAAGTTGTCTTCTGTTGGAGTTTATTGGCTAGAACACCTTTCAGCTTTTGGTTTTGCCAATGAAAAGATTCATATGACTTTAATTTGTGTGGGCTATGTGAGTTCTTGTTACCTTTTCCCTTTTGCATTCATGAGTAAAAGCCACCGTTAAACTGAAGGGTATTGCTGCTTTTATAAATCGTTGGGAGAAAGGTGCTTGTCTTTTATTTACTAGCTTGGAAAACAAAAGATTTTCCTAGCAGGCTGGAATAGCAGTGCTGTAGGGATCTTCCAGTCTTTCTGCTGCTGACTGACAGAAGACAGCATGAGGTTTGTGGCGTTTGGTGGAGGTTAGCAGTGGTCTGGATCAAAACTGGAACCTGAGTGATCGGCTTTTCTTCTTTGGCTTCAGAGAGAGGAGAGAATAAACTGCGCTTCAGAATCCTCTGAGTGGCACCATGTGCCAGGAACTTTCTTTGCATAAAAGACAGATTTCTTTGTAAGAAAAGAAACCAGCTTTTCTCAGCCCCTAGAAAGACTGTATTTCTGCTTTGAACATTTTCCAGAGAGTTTTAAATGGTTATGTTAAAAGAAATTGCCAAAGAGGAAAGCTCTAATTCCTGCCAGCTAACTTAACTAATCATCTAGTGGAATCTTGTCATCTACACGAGGGAGAGATGGGCTTGTCCAGAGAGCTAAAAAATTATTTCAGACATCTCTCCCAGGTGGGAAAGGGATGAGCTGATGACGTGAGCTGAACAACAAAGCTCTGGACAGCTGAAGTTAGGCAAGAGGAATCGAAAAGGTCTGACAAACAGCACTGTTCAGCTTTTGGGCATTGACTAGACTACTCACCTTGACAGCAACATCTTAAAAAATGGGCTGTCCTGTCAGCTGCCAGTGGTTTTGTTGTCATTCCACTCAGCCTACTCAGGGCTGCACCCCCTGGGCGTGTGATCAGCTCCCAGTAATAACATCCTGATGGACCTGGCATCCTTCTGCTGGGCAGGTCCCTGGTGGAAATCCTGTGCTGGTTGCAGTGATGGTTATTCATACCAGATTTGTGAAGGTTTATATTGAATCTAGTTGTTGTTTTCTCCTCTCTCCGTAGTATCTGCCTGACTGAGTGATCTGTTTTGCACCTTTCTTGGCAAGGCTGAGGAAAGGCCAGAGGGTAAATATGGTCTTGCAGACCAGTGGTCTTTTTTAATAAAATGAGAAGCACTTCAGGTGAGCTGAGTTCATAGATCCCTGGTTTAACTGGTCAGTATTTCATCAGGGCTTTATTTTCCCACAGAATTGCGCAGCTGAAAGGTTTGAGAACAGTCTTTGATGCCCACTGGCCAAGTAGCCAAGGGCTACGTACAGTCTGTAACAACCTGCATTGTGATCTGTTACATGTCTTGTGCTCATCAGGGCCACAGAGCCATGTACAGAGACCCCCTCTGTGGCAGCGTGTCCACCAGCTGGGCTAGAGGGAAGGAGAAGCAGAAAGGAGGAGCAGAGGGAACAGCTGGGATGTGTACAGTGCCAAGCTGATAATACACATTTCCAAATCAACGTGAATTTCTTCACTGGTGAGGAATTCAGTGAAAGAATTGAAGCCAACAGGGTGTGATGGATGGAAAAGCAATTGTTAAAACTAGATGTGCTTTTTCATTTGCTTTGTTCACTCCACATGAGGGATGGGAATAGGCAGATGAGGGAACTCAGAGAACACGCTGTGCACCTGGAAGCTTGTCAGCTTTTGCCAGTCAGATCTAACCCAACTTGTTTACCTGCATCAGGCATCTGCCACGCAATCAGATGGGAAAGAAGTGAAAAGGGATCTATCTGTGCATTGCCAAGACTTTGCAAACTAGTGCTTGCCCAGGTCGCTCACCTCCACCTTCCTTTGTATTTCTCTTCTCTTCTCTTCTCTTCTCTTCTCTTCTCTTCTCTTCTCTTCTCNTTCTCTTCTCTCACAGGATCATTTCCAGGTGCATTGCAAGTTGCAGGAGCAGGGTCATTTTGCCTGTCAGAGCACTTGCCATAGTGTCTAGATCATCTTTTCCAACTACAGCAATATGCTGGAGCACAAACCTCCCCCCTGCAACGGGGAATCGCAGGTAGGGTGCTTGCTCCTGGGAGCAAGGTTTGGATGAATTATTTGTAATTGTTCGGTCTTCTTTCAGCTTTGGGAACAGTCCAGCCAGAAGGAAATTGTTAAGTGTTGGGAAAGGGAACGCAGGTGTCTCGTGTTTGGCTGTTTTCTGCAGTGGGTCGTCTGCAACATTGGCCAGTGAAGCTGGTGGCTTACGCCGGTGGCACTGGAGCTCTGGCTTCCTAGAGAGCAGTGTTTCCGTGGGAAGCTGCCTGAGGACCATGCACTTCAGCAGTGGCCTGTCACAGGGCCGGGTGCAGCGTGTGGCCCTTCAGCCACTGCAGTGTGTTGCAGGGAGCCCAGAGCAGCTGGCTCCCTGCTCCTGGGCTGCGCGTCTGGGGCAGCGTCGTATCCGCTGCTTCGTGCAGAGCCATCCCAGGCCTTGAGCAATAGGGATCTGCTCAAGATACAGTCTGTGTGACTGCTGCTTCGTGTGATGGGGAAGCACAGGCTTTCAAAAAGTAACATTTGCAAAGAGATTCCAGGAAATCAAGGTTTGCTTTTTTCTTTACCGGTGTAAAAGCGCTGACCCCGCTAACCTCACCTCATTGGTCTCCCTCAGCTAGGAAGAATCCTGCTGTGCAGGGTCCCATTTTACATAGCACCTTTCAAACCCTTCACTTAGCCCCAGTCATGCAGCCTAAAGGGAGGGAACAGACAAACCAGAGCTCCTAAATCAGCATTTCTCCTGAAGAACCACTGACCCAGATGGCTCAGGAAAAAAAGACAGTTTTCTAGTGCGGAATTTCAGTGGGCAAAGGTATCACATTACCAAGACATTCACACTGTCCAGGCTGGGGAGGATGGTTAGCAGAGAGAAACCCAGCTGTGAAATGGAATTATTTGTCTCCCCTTCTTTGCATGGAGCCACTGACAAGAAAGTTAATAAAGATGGTGTGAAGCTTTACCACCTCCAGCTTCCCACCAGTTCCTGACGTCAGGAGGATCAGAACCACACAACCACCTCGACTGGTTAGAGGCTCAGGCTCTGCAAATTTTTGTACTGCAGATGAAAATAAAAGCAACTTAAATGTTGTGATCCAGTTTTGACAAACCTATACTTGGAACAAGGCTTTGTTAACATGTCATTGCCATAATAACCACCTGGAGCTTAGACCAACGGAAGCACTTGATATAGGGGGATTAGGGCAAACACAACTGCCACATTCCACCAGGATCTTGAAATCCAGAGTGAATCCAGCCAAGGACAGCTCAAACCTTTTCTTTGAAGATTTAGGCTGAATTCTGGCTAGAATGGCCCATTCAGAAAGGAACAAAAAGCTGAGCTGCTGCAAGATATGTGACATCTTGTCCTTAAAAAAACCCCAAACAAACAACAAACCAAAAAACCCTCCAAAAAATGGAATAAAAGGAGTGTGACAGCTGTGGATGTAGATGACTGTGGGAGCCAGCAAAGAGGCTGTTGGGAAGGCTTTCAGCAAAGGGAAGGGGCAGTGCACTCCCTGCCCCTTTTCCATCACCGGAGTGTCTCGCTCCCGGAGCCAAAAGCACTGCAGTGACTGAGCTTGATTAGAAAGTGACGTCTCAAGAGCTCTCTAAGGATCACAGATTTCATTATTAACTGTCACTTCGGCATTATTTTAGGATGCTGCTGTAATTGTTGTCTCTGGATAAGCCCTGAAGCTGTTAATGCTTTCCCAGACAACGGGATCACATACTCGGATATGACATTGGTTGCATCCTGGTGGCAGATTAACCTGCCTAATGAAACAGTAATTAAACATGTTGCTATCGATTCCCTTCCCTATCCTCCTGAGGGCGAACACCTTGTCTTTGCTCTGCCAAATACATTCAGCACTTTGACTCCTGCATATCTGTGATTTTAATACATCAAAGAGCCTAATAGCAACTCTGATGTGGCAGCAAAATTATAGCCAGATCTGCAATATTCTGGACAATGTTTATGCAACAGAATAGCCTTGTGCATCTTTTAGATTCACTGATTTATAGCAAATGCATGGTTTTTTTCCTGATCAAGTAGAATATTGGCTTTCAAGACTTTATACCGAAAGGTTGGGTCAGATCCAGTATCCCAAGGACACAGGCTGAGCATTCACACCCTGTGGCTCCATTTCCTTCCTCCTGTTCAAGCAAAAGAAAACCACACAGGTCTGTAACAGCTGGAGCAAGGAAAGACTGGAAAGGCGAAGTGGGTTATGAACAGCAGCTCTGTATATCACACTCTCTCTCATTGCCATGTTTTCCTCTGTGGGAGGCCAGTGGGAACCAGATCTGTGAATTCTGCCTGGTTTTCCCAGCTCTGCGCTGTCCCAGCCAAGGAGGAGCTGCTGGTGACAGCCAGACAGGGAAAGTGGAGAGAGAGGAAGCGTGGCTTCCTCAGGCAGATTTCTTCCAGCCAGGCACCCCCGGTCACTCACCGGGCAGGGCTGTGGGTGCAGGAGCTGCTGCTCTGCGCACTGTGACTTCCTGGGAAGCTCCTGCGCCCCAGTCCTGGCACCGTCCTTGCTGGCAGGCACTGGTGGTAGCACACTCTGTTGTTCTGACACATGTAGCTCCTTCCTTTTGCTTCAGCCTCTGCTGATAGCGGGATGAAGCCCTAGGATTGTGTGATGGATGCTCCCTCTTGTGTGGTTACTCAGGAGTGCCGGTGTGTTTTAAGAAAAAGCTGACCTTTGGCTGGCTGGTGCTGAAATGTACCATGCCTTTGTGTGCTGCAGGCACTGCTAGAGCAGAGTGTTTTTCTCGAATATTTCATTAGATTTCTTAGTTTTCAAGGCAAGGGTGTGTTTTCAGACAAGAGCCAGATGCAGGGAAGCCCTATGAGCATTTCTGAGCGACGAATATCCACCCTGCACCCCTTCCCTGCTCATGCACTGTCCCTGGGCTGAACTTTCCCCAGGCTGAACTTCCCCCAGGCTCAGGGTCCAGCTTGCACAACAGAATGTCCAGTGGAGGGGTAAAAAAACAACCTGTGCCCCCCCAAGCATCTGGGCCCTTGGCCACAGGAGGGGTTTGTGCAGCGGGATGTATTGGTCCTGTAGAGGACCTGAGCAGCCCCTCCCAGCTGCTGAGCATTCCTGGAACACCAGGTCTTCCTGCGGACTTGTCCTTTGCTGGCATCAGCCTCTTGTGCCTGATCTAACCGCGGGCCACTGCAGTGGAGGTGCCTGAGGGTTTGCCATTTCTTTTTCCTTATCTCTCACCAGGAGTGTGGAAAAAAGGCAGGTGGTGTTGTACAGTGCTATACACTGCAGGTGGCACAGAGGGTTCCTGTTGTGTTGGCTCTGGCAGCCGGTGGAGGTGGCTGCGGGGCCATAGGAGACGAATGCCAGAGTCTGTGGGCTCTCATGTGTCAAATCTTGCCAATCTTTTTCCCTGTAAAAGCTCAGTGTTGTTTTAAACCACTGAAGTATGAATTCTGGTTCTGTATTCCTTGGAAATAAAGGCAGCAGGAATACAGAATCCACCTCTTGTGCAGCTTTAGTAATAGTGACCATATTTCTTGGGTTAAAGTAATGGAATTGCAAACTCGTCCTGTGACAAGTTTTCTGTCCATCCCTGCTGTGTACCAGAAGGCAGCAGGGCTGTTCTTAGAGCAGGAAGCAGTGCACACTTGGAAAGCCGGTGCTAAGCTGAAATAGTGCTTGGATCAATATTTTTTCAGCTAATCTTCTGAAGGGATGGGAGGGAATGTGCTGAATGATGAGATAAAAGATTTAAAGTCAGATGAGTGGCAACCTTCTCCCCAAAACATCAACCAAACTTGTGGAAAGCTGGATCCTGGTCCAAACCAATGCAGCAAAGCCAACACCAGCTCCAGGAAGTGCAGGCCTGTCACTTCCATCATTTGGTGACCCTGGATGACATCTTGAAGTACTCCTCTTCCTAATCCTTCCATTCCATGGATATTAATTTGTATTACAAAACACTGTTAAGTTCCTGGCATTTCCCCACAGAAAGTAAATTTGAGGACTGATTGCTGGAAAGGGTCATGTTGCCTCCTGGTGTTTCAGCTGCAATTGCTGGGATCAGGTCCAGTCTGAGGAGCAAAGAGGGCATGTGCAAAAACACATTAAAGCAAATTGAGGGTGTGGCTTGCTCTGCAGTTTCTTTTCACATTCCCACTGGGCTGAGTGTTGGGGGCTGCCAGGACACAGGGGAGAGCTGGATGTGTGGGGCAGGGACTAGACATCTGTGAGGTGGAGGTGGGATGGGCACAGGAGTCCCAGCTGTGGGCGAGAAGGACCCACGTGTCTCTGTGCCTCACCTGGTCTGTGCAGGGAGCAGGGGCTGCACTGCCCACCTGCCTTGGGCCCTCTCTCAGCTCCCCAGGGGAGAGGACGCTTCCCGCAGGCAGAGAGATGCCTGCAGGGAACAGACTTCCATTGGAAAGAGGATTTTGTTACCTTGAGGGTGGTGAGGCACAGGTTTTCTAGAGTAGCTGTGGCTGCCTTATTCCTGGAAGTGTTCAAGGCCAGATTGGACAGGGCTTGAAGCAGCCTGGTCTGGTGGAAGGATTCCCTGCCCATGGCAGGCGGCTTGGAATGAGATGGCTTATAAAGTCGAACTCAAACCATTCTTGTGAGTCCACGATTCTCTCTGGAAGAAGCTACTGGGGAATGTCCTTTTTAGCCAAATTTTACAATTAAAATTGACCCAAATGTCCTCCTAATGGCATTCCCCCTCCATGGGCACTGTGGGGGCTGAGCGAACATCTTGTACAGTTTTCATGACACTACAAGTATAGTAATTTTTAGTGCTATTAGAGTTTGCACTGGTACACTCCCTGCAGAACAGGCAAGTGGAAGGTCTGTTTTCTTTCCCAGATGGAAAACCAAAACAGGGAGAGTTGAAGACACTTGGCCCAAGTCAGATGTGAACGAATCTTCAGACCTTGAAACCAGCTCCACAGTACTGATCCCCTGGTTGCCTCTGCTTGGGAGCCAGTAATTAAAAACAAGGATCATTTTCTGGGACAGAGGAGTGGAAGATTGTCATAGAAAAGGAAAGGCCACCCAGTCAAACAGAGTGACTGGTTCATGCCTGTTACTGGAAAATGAGAGCCCTGACAGCAGCTCTCAGTGCACCCAGCATGGAGAAACCCACAGCTCGCAGGGGTCTGTGCTGGAGAAAGAAAGAAAAACATGCAGACTGCAGGGACAGCAAATGTCCTCCCTGCATGGTGCCAACCCCTCTTCAAGCCCAAGGTTTCGGCCAGGGCAGCTCTGTGCAGCACAGCTTTCTCTCCCAATGTGAAGGGGGAGGACATGCTCAGAGCAAAGGGTGTCTTGAACCCTGCATGAAAAATGCATCAGCTTTGTGTAGACAGTGGTTGTCTACCAGAAAAAGGACTTCCATCATTGCCCCAGGACAGGCAGCAGGCAGGGTGCTGATCCCCCCAGCTCAGACAGGACCCTGCGGAGGTCTGTCTGTGGCAGTGGCTGTGGGCAGGCTGCCCTTCGGGGAGTTTCTGGAAGTGTACCACGGGTTACAGGAGCTCCATTTCGGTTTGTCAGCTGACGGGTGGTGTGTTGAGGCACTGCCAGGTAGCAGTTGCCTGCTTCAGCACCGTGCTGTGACCCCAGGTGGGTGCAGAATGTCCAACAAAGAGTCATAGAATTGTTGGAAAAGACCTCTAAGGTCATCCAGTTCAACATTAACCAGGTCTACTGATAAACTATGTCTCCACGTGCCACATCTGTATGTTTTTTGAACACTTCCAGAGATGATGACTCTGCCACTGCCCTGGGCGGCCTCTTCCAATTCGTGACCATCCTTTCCATGAAGAAATTTTTCCTAATATCCAGCCTAAACATCTTATTCAGTCCATTGGCTGGGGCATCACGTGGACACACTGGAGCCCTGAACTGCTCTTTGAAACTACCCCACGGATATCCTACTGCAAACCTTCACAAAAGCACTGCTGCCCACCCCTCAGCTACCTCCACTGTCTGCCCCATTTCTGTCCCCTCTGGGGATGAGGAGCAAGAGAGGCTCCCCAAAACCATGTTCCCGCATAACTGGTCCTTCACTGGAGACTTTTCCCTTGCCCACTCTGCCTCTTCCCTCCTGAAGGAGGAGGAGCTTGAAAATGTGTTGAATTTTTTAATTAGAAAAGTTTGCAGCTCAGCATCAGGCTGGGATGGTCCCTCCTTCCACCCTGACCTGTCAGAGCCCTGGTTGCCCCAGCTCCCAGGTCGTGGGTGATCCTGGGGATGCTGAGACCATGCTTTGTGTAATGCTCCTGGGCTGTGAGGACCTCCCTTCCCTCTGGTGTGGGTTGCATCAGCTGAGCTTCCCCAGCTGACAGCACAACCTCCAAGGTAGCAAACATCCACCTCATGTGGCAAAGCCCACTGGACTCCGCGAGCAAGAACAGAACCACATTTTCTTCCCTGGCAGCAGATGCAGCTCAGGATGCAGCTGCCTCACCCTAAGGCCTCATCAAGATGCTCCCCAGCTTTTAGGGTAAAAAAAAATCCCTGCCATCCTGAAGCCCTGGTTTGAGGTGGTGGCCATGAGCAAACCACCTGGGAGTGTTCAGCTCAGCACAGCCCATATCACTGGCTCATCTGGGCAGGAGATTGGTAGCACCACTATGTCTCATGCCAGGTGGGCTGGGAGAGAGGTGGGTCATCTGAGCAGAGGACTCCTAGCTCTGTTTCCTGGTGCCAAGAGAGCACGGAGGGCTGGCTCCTGTCGGGGCTGAGGGTGACCCTGCCCAGGCACAGGTCCTCCCAACCCCGAGCACTCCTGGAGGTCTCCCTATGGCACCAGCTCAGCAGGCATGAACCTCCTGTTAGAGGTGATGGTTGTCAGAAGGAAAAGAAGGGGGACAGGCATTCCAGGGAGAGGGAAAAGTTCAGGCAAGATGGGACAGTGTGACAGGAGGCACTGGGCAATGCTTTGGGAAGCAGGTTTGTAAGGGAGCCAGAGCCTGGTGCTGGGGACCATGGTGCTCACACGTGCTGGTGACTCAGCCAGTGACCTCTCATCCTGCCTGAACCTGGGGCCATTTGTGGTCATGCATGAAGCCTCTGTGATGCATAACTTGCCTGGCTGTGACTCCATCACTGCTCCAGATGCTCAGCATGGCTCTTGGGTGCTCAGCCTTGAGAGCGACTTTCCCGGAGGAGTCACCCCCACTGGGACTGAGCTCTTTGAAGTCCACACCCAGACTGTCCTGTGGTGCATGACTTGGCTGTCAGCTGCCACGGGGTCCTCTCCATTGTGCTCATCACGTGTTGCCTGTGCTGCCAACCACATCCCCATGCTCTCCCCATTCTGTGACCACACTGGGGGCTCCCCTGCTCTGAGCTACGAGCTCTGGGAAAGCAATGGGATGTTTATAGCCAACATCTGGAAGATTGTGTCTTCCCCATTGCGGCCACGCCAGAGCATCCCTGCATCCAGACCTCTTGTACTCCAGCCCTGCCCTGGCCAAATCCCTCACCTTGTGTCCTGCCTTGTGAAGGGTGAGACCACTGGGGTGCACCCTGTGCAGTTGGGATGCGCTCTGTCCCTCTGAGATGGACCGTGTCCCATCAGGGTGCACTCTGACCCATTGGGGGGCACACACTGCCTGCCTCCACCCATGATGGCCATTCCTTTTCTCACTGGGAGGGACTTTGGGGCACAGGGAGGAGTGGAGCATTAGCCTTGTGGACTGGGCCTTAGGTGGGGACTTGTTCCAGACTTGTGTAGGTGCCACCCCAGCACCTCCCCTACTGTGGTGCTGTGCTCCAGAGACCATCCACAGGTCTGCCACAGTAACCACGATGGTCTGAGAGGCCCACAGGAGGGTGAGTGCAGGCTGGGAACTGCCCTCCACCATCCTGGCACCTGTGTGCCCTCCTACCTGCACACCAATATCCTCCTACCTGCTCAGACAGCAGGTCAAGGCTGTGCTGGGCAAGATGGAAGGGAGGACAGATGGACAGACCCTGGAGGTCTCCTGCTCTGCCTCCCACCTCACCATACCTCTTGCTTTGCTGGTCTCCCCAGGCAGCCACAGGGCCTTGGTGGGTTTGATGGCCATGACAAGGACACAGGTCCTAGCAATCTGGCTGAGGAAGGACCAGTCTAGGCTGCATGGGGTGTTTGGAGGGAGCTCTGAGAAGGGGCTGTCTCTCTCACAAACCTGTTTCTCCTGCTCCTCGCTAGCCCTACTCTACCCACCCAGCTGGATTGCTCAAGCCAGCCTTCCCCAGGTTTTGTCCTCAGGGTGCTCCCCAGCCCTGGCTCAGCTGCCTGCACACCCAAAGGCAGGAGGCAGCGGGAAGGTCTGCTGGACACAGCCCTTGCTGCCACATGAAGCCAGCACAGCCCCGGCCGTGCTGGTGCCGCCACTGTGCCTGCCATGGGTGGGCATGGAGGGGACCCCGGCCCAGGCACTGACTTGTTTGCTTTCCTCCACTGCCACTTGACCCCAGGTCAGCAGGGCAGAGGGTATTGCTGCCATCCATGTACTGGTCAAATTCATTCACCTTCATTCTGCTCCAGCTTTATTTCTTCAGATTGCTGTCGGAAAGAGGTGGTAATGGAAACACCACCTCTAGCTTCCTGGTTATAAGTGACACAGGAAGAGCTGGAGTCCCTCTCACTTTGGAAAGATCTTCCTAAAGAGGAGCATGTCCATGAGTGCTCCTCCATAATGGCCGTCTCTTGAATCAGCCCCACTGATGCCATCCCCAGGTGTAGAATGATCACGTTCTAGCTCCATCCCCTTTGCAGTGTTTGGAATGCTGAACTAGGCACATCTAAAGTACTTTATAGTAACCAAAAGAATGTTTTCTATCCTGCCTGTTGCTTTTCCCCATCTCCCCCACCTCTCAAACTCTGTCTCCAGTCTCCAGCTTTACCTTCACAGCAGTTCAGTAAATCTCCCCTTGCACCACACCCTGTGCTCTGGGGCAGGACAGCAGAGCAATTGCAGCCACCTCTTGCATCACCCCACTGGTGGCCACCAGTTGCAGAAGAGCAGGAAGTAAAAAGGGTTTTTATAATAGTCCAAGTTAAATATACACACAAATTATCCAACTGGGGCAAAATAGGGTTTTTAGGAAAAGCTTTCATCCATGTGTGTGATGGTTCTGAGGTGAACAGGTTTGTAGCTAGAAAAGCAGCAGTGCTCTTGGACATACTCTTTCTGCTGCTGCCCTGCTCTCGTTGCTTTGGATGAGACTAGGGAAAAGGCTGATTGAAATAAAGTTTTATTTCCCGGGAGTATTGCCTGCCTGGGAAGGGATGCTGCAGAGCTGCCCACCCTGGGCACATGGACACAATCCCACACCAGTGCTGCTGCCCGTGTGGCAGTGCAGAAGAGGAGTGGTGTGGGGAGAATTATTCCCAGTGCTGCCTGGCTTCAGCTGGCTCTGAACACCACTGTGCACCGCACTTTGCTAGATGAGGGTCATGGTGCCCTCAGCAAGGCAAAATCCAGCCCCGTAACTTTAAGGAGTGGATGGTGCACGGAGAAGGCTCTGCCTCTGGTCCCTCTGCCTGCCCAGATCACCGCTTGTGGGCAGGTGGGCAGAGTCATCCATGCTCTCTGGAGCACTGCCAGCCCTGAGTCCCACGAAGTGCTGCTTCTCCTCAGTCCGTCTCCAGCTGCCCTTCCCGTAGTGGGTGACCCCACTCCTGGGAGAGAAAGGGAAAAGTCTCTCAGGGGCCATGAGCCCCTGGGGGTTACCAATGAGCAGTTGCCCATCCTGTTCCTCCTCTGTGTTATGGGTTCTCCTCCTCCACCAGCCAGCAACGCGCCCTGCACACCTCTGGGGCATTTCCCTGGCCTCACCTTCCAGTCTCTTCCTGGTCTCAGCTAGTGTTGTGGTCCCATGAAGGACAGGTGAAGACAGGAATGCTTGGCACTCTTTGTCAAAGCTTATCTGCACCCTACCATGACACTGTTTTTATGAAAGAAGTCATTCAGAAGGTCTAGGACATCAGGGAAGATCTGGGCACGGGTCCTAAAGGTGTGATTGTGTTTCTGGTGTTGCAAAACCAGCTTCCTCGGTGGCTGAAACCGTGTGGCTGCAGCTGGAGGTCAGGAAGAGCTGATGTGAGTTGGGAGCAGAAATGCTGGGGAAGCACCTTGGCTCCCGAGGGCAGTGCTGTGGGGAGTGACACCTCCTACCATGCCCCGTGCCCCACGCTCTGAGCTGGCTGCGTCAGACATGCCTGGCATAGTGTGCATTTGCCTAAAAATCCATGAATCGTGCACCTGCAAGCATCAGGTGATGAAGGCAGCTGTGTGCTCCAGGCATGGCTTTGTTCCCAAAAGAGACCCCATTGCCACAGGTGAGGCTGTCCCTCTGCATCTTGGATCTGCCCCCAGCATCAGCAGAGGAGGGTGCCAGGCTGCCAGGGCTCACTCGGGCTTCAGGCAATGAGCCACAAGAACTTCAAAGGATCTTGGACCTTTTCCAAGCAAACTTTCCTATCTCATTTCAAAAAGATATCAAGGCGTAGCCCTATCAGTCACATTTTATCAGCTTCCTTCTGCCTTTGTTGGTCCTCATGCTCAGGGGAGGGTTTTTTAATCCCAGGAGTTGATAACCAAAAATGACTGAGTCTTAGAAACATGCAGAGCTCATGGATCCACTTTGATGCTCATCCAGAGCTCTGGAGACCTCCTGGGAGAGCAGTCCTCCAGTGCCTGGGGACCGCATGGGCAAAATTCCCTTCCTTTCCTCCTGCTGCCCACTGGTGCTCCCCTGTGCTCCTCTGGACCATGCCTATCCTCCTTGGAACGTGTGTACCTGGATGGTTCAGTCACTCCTGCACCTCAGTGGGCAGGAGGTGGGAAAGTGTTGTATCTATCAGGTCAAGGGGTCTGGAGGGCTGCAGGAGGAGAAGCTCTCCTCTGGACCTGGCTTTAGTACCCCAGCCAGAGCAAGGAGAGACCCACTGGGGACATCTCTGCACAGTGCCAGAGGCAGCAGTGCTGCTTGGACAGACAGGTGCTGCTGGACTCAGGGCTGCCTAGACCCCCTACCCTGAAAGCTTCTGCAGCAGGTCACCATTTCACACAGGACAGGGCAGAGGGAAGGGTTAGGCTTTTATAGGGCTGTAAAGTGCTGGAAAACTGGAAGTTCTCCCACTGTGCTGTAAACAGAGCAGAATGACCTGCCTCGGATGAAAGGAGCCCTGCCTGCACCTTCCCCTCTGGCTTAAACCAACACCAAAGTCAGTTGTGAAGTTCTGGGTGATTTGAGTGATCTGGTAGCTGTGGGAGCCTGGCTGACCTCACTCAAAGTCATCAGCTGTGCATGTGCCTTCCAAGTGCCAGTGCAGATCTGCTGTGGAAGTCTCTTGAACAGGGGACGCATTCCTAATGTCACTGTGATCCTAATTCCTCTCCTGGCTCTGGGGGGGAGTGACACAGTCCTTCAGCAAGGTGCCAAGGTATACACAGTGGGACTCTGCCTCACACAGAGCTGGGCTTGCTGCCTCCTCAGCCTAGGAGCACCTGCAGGGATGAGAGTCTTGGTCCTTCACTTTCTGGGTGCCCTGAGAGCTGAGGCAGTGATGTGGGGCTGTACCCAGCTGAGGGGTGACAAGAAGCTGCTCTGAGCACGTTGGCTGGGATCAACGTGGGCCTTTAAAAAGCCCATCTGCCTGCGGTGACACTGAGCCCTGTGCCAGGCTGACCCAGCTGGAGCTGGAGCCAAAACACTTTTGTCTATATTTAGTGCATTTTTCAGATAACCCTGGCTCTATTTTTGGGCCATGTGCTGACTTAGAGCCCCTTTTTGCTCTTGTGCTGAGCTGTATCACAGGTCAAAGCCCTTTCATTTTTGGTATCCTCAGGTTCTCAAATGTTTGGAAGGGTATTGAGGAGAAGGCAGGCAAATAAGCTTTTTGGCCTCTTCCTTAATATCCAAAAAAATGTGGGAAAATTGTTTTTGAAGGCATTTGGAGCAGCTAAGCCTGGAGACCATGAAAGGCCTTTGTTAATTCTCCTTCCTTCCAATGAAACTTTCAGAGAAGCAGAAACCTGGGCTTCATGTGTGAGGGAATGGGAGAAGGTGGCACGGTATCTTCTGCCTTGCGTGGGTTTTGAGGGTTTCATGTCCACAGGCATCATGGAGAGAGCAGAGGGATCTAAGGGCAGTTTCAATGATGGGTCCTTATAAGGCTGCTGTGGCTGGGATCATTGACAGCCACCCTCCTGGTGGGAGAGCTTGGTTGGCAGGACCAGGGTGCTTGCCAAGACCCGATGGAAATGCCTGTGAGCAGGAACCTTCAAGGCAGTCTGTGTTTTGCTCTTTTTAAGGTCAGCTCCTTGGAAAGCGCTGTGCTGGGGCAGACCACCCACTGCTTGAGGCGCAAAGTGACAGGCACGTGTGTCCCCAGCATCCCTGTGCTAGTGTGACAGGTCTCCTTGCCTGCTGCTGTGATGGGGCAGAGCAGTGTGGTGACACAAGTGCTGGGAGAGCTTCACCCCCTTGGGAGCTTGCTGTGCTCTCCCTGTTTCATCGGAGCTCTCTGATGTTTCGAACAGCAGCCTTGGCTCCTGAGGTCACAGGGAGTGGGGCAACCATGCTCAGGGTCAGGCACAGCCAGTGCAGTGCTCCTACAAGTCATAACAGATGAGTCCCACCACCAAGCCTTATCCAGGGAGGGATTGCCGTGTATTGCTCCATCTCCCACCGCACTCCATGCTTGATCTGTACCCAGGACCCAGACGGTGTAACCCAGAGGCATGGGGTGACCAGGGGTTGTGTGTATTTTAAAACTCCTCTCTGTGTCAAAGGTCTTGGGATGGTGCCCAAAGAGCAAAGGAAAAACTTTCCCCTTGTCCTCTCCTCAAATTCGGAGTCCCATCTCCGATGTCACAGCTCTGGGGGAGGGTGACACGGTCCTTCAGCAAGGTGCCAAAGTATACACAGTGGGACTCTGCCTCGACCAGTCATCTGGGGGAGGATTTTTGAAATGCCACAGAGTCCTTGAGGGCTTTCAGTCTACTGTCACCAGCTCTGCAGTGTTTACCTCCACCCCAGCCTAGCGAGGTGAGACTGGCTACGCCCAGCTGAGGTCAGCCCAGGGCTCATGGAAGGACAGAGCCGATGTCTCCCACCTGCCTTTGGGGTGACCTGAGTCCCAGCATGCAGCCCCTGACCAGCACTGGCAGGCAGAGCCTGCCTCACCCAGCACCCCACCACAGCAGGACCCCTCTCCCTGCCCCCGTGCTGGGCTGCCAGAGGGTGCCCTGTCAGCACAACCAGGCACCTTGACAGCACCTGGAGCAAACATGGCCATTAATACTGCCCATCCATGACTGCTGACATGGGGGTGGCTTGTCCCCAGGTTTTCAAGAGCCTGCTGCGCATGGAGCACAGCGCTGTGGGGAGGGACTTGCTCCGGGCCGTGCAGAGGTGGTGGTGGGCTTTGGTGGTAGAGGGGCAGCAGGAGGAGAACAAGAGCCAGGATGAGAGCAGGACCCTGCTGACCCTGAATGTTCTTCACTTGTCCTGACTCGCATGGGACCTGAAACCCAGTGTCTACTGGTTCATCTCCTGTCCAGCACCAGATTCATGGAGGTGGGGTAGGAAGTTTCTCCACGATGGCCTTAATGTGGCTGTGCCCCGTGGTGCTGCCTCCCCAGTCCCATTTAGGGGGCCATGGCTCAGCCCACGGGAATAACCAGAAACCCTGAACATCCCCAGGTGTGTAGAAAATGGAGTCTGGCTGTTCACAGCCAGGTTCCAGCCCCTCTCCAGAGGCCTGTCCCATGCCTGGCTGGCTCAAACCATGAGCACATATTACACTGTGCTCCTTCTCCAACCAGCGCCACATCTGTGGTGCATCCAGACATACAATGCAACTAGCACTGCCCCCAAGCAGAGTTGCTGGCCTGACTGGAAATAGCCCAAAGCTAATTTTAACCTCAAAGGTGTTGCATTTTTCAGGTCATGGTGGTGGGGAGGACACAGAAGGGTGTGCTAGGGACATGCTGTGTGCAGGGATGCGCACACATCGGCATCCACACACACACTGGAACTCGGGGGAGGCACCCTGGGCATGGTCGTAGGGGATCTGTTCCCATCGTCTCAGCACAAAACCAGACTGTGGATTAAGAGGAGACTTTAGTGTTCCTTTCATCCCCTCAATATAGCGAAACCTACACAGGGCAGGACATTTATAGCTGCCCTCCCTTACCAGGAGCTCTCTTGGGTTTCACTCCAGGGTGACACCCGGAAGCAAGCTCTGATGCTGCTGGAGTCAGCTTAGAGGAGGCTGCAGAGTCCTCCTGCCCTGTACAGGCCTGCACAGCCCCTGCAGTCTGGGGCTGATGCTGGGCAAAGTGGGGGCCATAGTGGTGGTGCCAGGCACCTGCAGTACCCACCTCGTGCTCCTCAAAGCCACTCCATTTCTCTGTGAGCAGCAGGCAGGGGAGGTCTCTTGGTTTGGCATCACACTGCTGCTGTGCTGTCTGTGCTACGAGACTCCAAAGACTTTGCCTGGTGCTACCATAGCCCTTATCAACCTTGGGAGCTCAAAAAGGAAGAAAGTGCCTCCTTTGGAGAGATGCCATGTGGAAACTGGTGAACTTTCTTCAGGCTCTCCATCACCTCCCCAGGTTCCTCATCTCTATTTTTCACACCTGGCTTTACAATTTTTCTTCAAGAGGGAGATAAAGGGCTGCTCAACAAGGTCCCAGGAACAAGGGTCTCTCCGAGGAGAGACTCTGAGCCAAAGTATCAAATGGGCAGGAACACTCCCAGCATCATGGACCAGGAGAGCACTTGGGAAAAGCTGGAGGCAGCCAGTCCCTGTTCCCCAGGGAGAGCCAGGCCCAGCCAGGACTTGGGGCTGCAGCAGCAGTGAGGTCCCTGCTCACACTGGGACAGATACAGAGCACAGGTCCCTGCCTGGCTGCCTCTGAACTCCTGGACACAAGGAGCTGGGGGGCTCAGACACTGTGACGGGAGCTGGACTCTCTCCTGGCCATCACCTTGTAGTCTGAAGACACAAGAAGAGTCAAGGTGAATGAGCACAAGGACAACCATCAGTCCAGCTGAGACACTGTCTGGAACAGACCCTCCGAGACTGAGGGTCATGCTGAGTGCTGGATAAACCTGTCCTTGTCCCAGGGATCCTACTCCAGCACGAACAACTCAGATTGGCGAAAACTCGTGAGGAAAGAGAAAGTAGAGCAGAGCTGGTCCTGATGACCTGGCCAGGGCAGCTGAGCGCAGCATGGTCATCCCAAGGCTGCTCCCACCAGCCACTGCCAGCACAAGACTTCTGGCCCCTTCCTGGGATGTTCTGGGGAGCCCTGTCTCTCCACAATGGGACAAAACCAAACTGTGGGACAGAGAACTCCTTGGCAAAGGGCGATGGGTTCACTTTTCCCCACTTTACTCAGATCTTCTGGGATGAAGATGCCCATGGTGAGGCTTTGATGGGAGCGTGGGCACTGAGAGGAAAGCCCAAGGCAGTAGCCTTGTCTTCGCACCAGGACCGGGCCATGTCACCATGTTGCCATGTCAGCATGGTGGTGGCTAGCAGCAGTGTCCCCTGCTGCTGGGGAAGGTGTGGTGTGGCCCTGTATGGTGAGGTACAAGGACCAAAGGGAAGGGGCATATCTGGGTGGCACCAGGAGAACCGGTCCACCTGGAACACATGGCCCTGACCACTCTCTGACAAGCCTTAGCTGAGCAATCAAGACTGGGCAGCCAAGGAAGAGTGATTTTCTCCCCTGTAATTTTCCCATCCCCTGAAATGGAAGACCCAGCTTTCATTTTATTTGCTTATAGTTGTCCTGGCTTGAATTTGAGTGTAGGAAGTTCCTGCCTCTGTTCTAGGAAGGGATTTAAAATAAATTGGTACAAATGTATGGGACTATGAGCAGATGAAGATGAGGATAAAGTCCTCCATAGTCACCGCTGCCATGTGCCTCAGCCCAGACAGGCTCATGGTTCAAGGTATGCACTCCTGTGGCTCCAGTTGGAACAGGAGCAGATCTGTACTGAACTGTGGGAGGCCTGGCTAGCGATCAAGCGGTTGCTCTTTTATTCAGCTTCAGCCCAGCATCATTTTTCACCCTTGCTGAGCCTTCCTAGCCTGGGTGGATCCTGGGGCTCAGAGTTGCTCTCCAGCAGGATTGACTGCCAAGGCCTCATCTTGCACAAGACAAATATGTGGTAGGAGTCAAAAAAGACAGAAACTCTCTCGTGTGGGAGGTGGCAGTTTCCGGGTTGCTTGATTCACCCATCCCAGACACACTCGAGGCCACAGCAGTACCATGGCTGGACCTTTCCTGAGACAGGGCTGCAGCACCTCCAGTGATTGAGGTGTGGCCAGAGCTGGACTTCTACTGGCCTGGGGTCTGCTTTGGCAGGATTTAACCTTCACCTCAAAGATGCTCTAACTGTTGATTCAGATGTTTATCCTACTTTTGGGACATGTGGACTTGAGGGCAATTTGGGAACACTCTTGGATAAAGCACCACTGACTGGGCAGAACACTGGCCACCTCATGGCACCTGTGTGGGTGGAGAAGAGCCAGAGACATGCGTGATCCAAACCCTGGAAAATCCAACTGCCCTGATTTATATAATCTGCAAGTCCATGTCATCACTGAAGCCCTCAGCTTCAGCCCCCCTTCAGTCTGGGGGGACTCCATAGACATGAGGCTCCCAAGGGCCTCCGGGGTCCCTGTCCAGTCTGGCTGGAGTCAGTAGGACCATAGGAAGAGCAAGCCTTGAGCTGGGGTCCGTTCCTTGCCTCCACACCATGATGTGCCCTCTGGGATGCCACCCCCTGTGCACAGTCACGCCACAGAGCTCACATTTCTCTCTGTAGAGAACAACTCCTGCGTGTAGAACACCCTCCCCACGGCGAGCACACTACATTACGGAGCTCATCCCGCCCCTGTGGAGCACAACCCACCCCTGTGGAGAGCACCCCACCACTACGGAGGACATCCTACCTCTGTGAAGTACACACCACCCCTATGGCTTGTGGCATGAGCCCTTTTGGGGTGAGGCTGGGGGACCCTGGGAAGTAACTGGTGCTGCTGGGACCCGGGGACACAGCCCGTGTGAGGAAGGGCAAGCCCTGTGGGATGCGATGAGTGCCCAGATCGGGAAACAGAAAGGATCAGCCACTTCCTGGCAGTGGAGGGTCAGAGGGCAGCAGGGTGGACAGGCTCCTTCTCTCAGCATGGTGTTGAAGGTGGAAGCTGGGAATCAGTCACATTTGAGGGGACCCATCACAAGCTACTGCTAAGGATGAGACGCTCTGTGGCCGGCAGCTGCTAATGGGGCAGCAGGTGGGTTCCCCACTCTGTCCTTCTGCAGTGCAGGCAGGGAGAGTGCAGACCTTTGCTCTTCCTTCCCGTGACAGCTGTCTGCTCCCACTGCTGGGCTCTGGTGGAGGTGCCGGGGGGGTGATGGTGGCAGTGGCAAGGGGTGACAGGGTTCTGCCTTGTCCAGTCCCACACCATCCTCTCACTGCACAGGCAGCAGCCCTGGCTGCTGCGCCCTGGCCGGCAAGGTTACTCCATGCTGAAACACACACCCCAAAATCGCCTTGGGTCAAATTACTGGGCTCATCTCACCAGCTGCTATTTCCTTCTGTCCCCAAGCCAAACGAGGAGCTTGTGGAAAACAAGGAGGTGTCAGTTCAGGGCCCTCTGAGTCAGAGCACTGCCGGGCTGGGGTCACGGGGCTGCCTGTGGCAGGGGGCTCTGCAGTGTCCCCAGCTGGGACAGACACCCTGCCCCGGCCAGGCGCTGCTGCAGAAGGCAGCCGACCTCTCCCCTGATCACTGCCCCACATGTCTGCCTCTCTGGGCAGCCTTCCCAGCCGGACACCGCTGCCTGGCCCGAAGCCGGTCTGCAGCCCTGTTTTCCAAAGATGTTTTGGTGTCTCATGGCAGAAAGCTGCTGGTGACCCAAATACTAAATATAGAAGCAAGTCCATTTTTTATGCAACAAATGCAAAACCTCCGTCCCACGTTCATCTTTGGGAAATAGGTCTTTTTGTCAGAGAAGTGTAAATATAACACCCAGATTTCTTTCCAGTGAGGTCACCTCCTGGCTGTGGTCATTCCTGAGTGCTCTCACAGTTATTTGCTCTAGGTAAACTCCTCCATGCTCCTTCACTGCTGGAAAGCCACATTCAAAGCCTCTGGCAAATCTCAGGCTCTTCATGTGATGGACCATCCCCATCTCAGGTGATGGGCAATTCCTCTGGGATGAAAGTGCAGAATGAATCCTGCCCCCTGCCCACTCCCAGGACAGAGCAACTGGGCAGCCAGGCCCCTGCCTCTCCCCCACAGCCTTGGGTGCTATAGAGGCTATGGGCATCTATGGGTCGCACAAGAAGGTTTCATGGGGCTGGAGGGCTGTGGTTTGCCCATAGGTGTGATCAGTGATCAGCACCCATCCCCTCTACCCCTCACTCAAGCTGCTGGCTCTTGTCCAGCCCCTGCAGTACAGAGCAGCTCCTGCCCACTGCAGAGCACATCCCTGTCCTCATCTCACAGGTGTCCCCAGGGGAGGAACTGTCCCCAGCCTTGAAATAATCACAGGTTCCCTGAGTGCCTGGCTTCTCATAGAGCCCAAGGGGCCTCACAGCTTTTCTCGAGAGTGGTGTAGGTGGGTGGGCAAAAGTCTCTGTGCCCACCGGGGGACTTGGAGCCAATGCTGGCAGGAGGAGGCTGCAAATTGCAATGCTGGGAGCAGTGGGGTCCCGGCCACCAGGCAGCAAGTGACCAAAGATGGTAACACCCCCAATTTACCAAGCACATGAGCCATGCCACATCCACAGAGCTCTGGCTCCTGCAGGGACTGAACCGAACTGTTCACCTGGGTGCATGTCTGGCTGGACATGGCTATGTCTCCCTGCCAGCATCCCTTTTATGCCAGCAGAGAGGAGAAGGGAAGAGGGAAGAGACTGTTGTGGAGTCCTGTGGACCTGGGATGGAGCCCACCTGAGCCAGCCAGGTCTTGGGCATCTCTGGAGGGGCAAGGCAGTGGGGGAGAGGCCATGCTGGGCCTGGGCCTGATGGACCTTCCTCTGGCCACCAAACCCCAGCAAGACTCCACTGAGGGTTCTCAGGGTCTGGTATTTTTTTCCAGTTTAAGTAAGGTGCACGTGTCCTGTACCCAGTGCCACCACTCAAGGGGCCAGAGCTGCTCCCAAGGAGAGCAATGAGGATTTTTAATTATGTGAAACAGCTTATGTTGCCTTTTCTTGATCTAGGACACAACAAAGCATCCTCAGACAAGGAGCTCCTAGGCAAATCCATTCGAAGGAACAAATAGCATGAAAACAATCACCTGAGGATCTGAAGTGGAGATGTGGGTGATGGGTGGCACCTCCCATTCCACTTCACTGGGACTGGGTCAAGGTCAGGGTTTCTGGGCGCATCCCTGGGGCCGGAGTGGGTGCCATGAGGGCTTGCAGTGGGATGGAGGTGGCTGGGGCAGGGAAGAATAAGCATCTTCTGCTCCTTCATTTCCCTGTTCTCTGCTGTTTATCACGGAGTGTGTGTTTAAGGACTGTCTCTGTACACTGCACAAGCACTTCTTCATTAACTGCTCTTCCCAGCCCCAGCTAACAAGCACACAGCTCACAGTGTGGCTGCAAGCCCTGTGGCTCACATGTGGCCTGCAGGCACCTGGGAGCCCTGAGGACTGCTGACCCATAGCCCCAGGACATACAGGGCCACAGCTGGGAAATGCTTCTTCAGGGTACTCAGCAGTTACCTGGTGACTCCAGTATCACCAGAAGGAATGGCTGGGGCAGAGCTCCCCAGGCTTGGGGAAAACCCATGTCAGGGATTCCAGGAGCAGCATCTGCTCAGGGTGCAGCAGGTTCACTCTGGGGACCTGCAGGCAAACCAGAGCAGGCAGCTGGGGCTAGAGAGATGCCCTGGAACCCCTTTCTCAGTCAATCCCAAATGCTGGAGATGTGTTCTTGGAGGGCTTTGCAAAGATCCAGTCATACTATTACTTCCTGATCTCTTATTTTTTTAGAAGTTTTGAGTAGCTGGACCCAGCATAATTTTTTTAATAAAGACAGGTAAATGGGGAATTGGAACTAGCTGATCTTTAAGGTCCCTTCCAACCCAAAGCATTCTGTAATGAGTGTCCTGCCTGCTTTGCATGCCATTGGTTGGGTGAAATGAAGCACGTGTGTTCCATGCCAGCTCTGCACCTTGTCTGGACCTATCAGCACTGCTTCCCAAAACCTCCTGGGTGAAGCAGAAGCCAACGTGATCACCTTCTTATTTTCAACAATCACCCAAATTCAGAGTGCTGCCAGTTACGCGCCCGAGCAGCAGAGCCCAAGGCACCTGCTGGGGTAGACTCATGCTGTGACGTACCACGGCTCCAGCTACCTGCCCATTACCTGCGGGCAGGTGAGGTGCAGTCAGCTGCCTGCTCGGCGTCTCCAGGCTCAGCCACCCTCAGGCCTTGCAGCTTAGCTCACCACAGCGTGACTTTCCCGGCAGCCTGATGGCCAGGGCCATCCAAGAGTCACAGCCAGGTCATGTCCTATGTCCCTGCATCCTACCCCAGGATGCCACAGAGAAGTCACTGTGGTTTCCTTTCCCTTACTCAGTGTCAGCAGACACTGCTGTCTCTGGCGACTGAGGAGGGGGTCCCTCCAACACCCACAGGCTCTCTTTGTGACCCCAGCCAGAAGGCTGGGTGATGTGAACCCTGGCTCAGCGTGGAGGCCCAGTCACCACAGGCTCACAGACACATGAGGGCTGGGCCACCACGGCCTCCTGCCCCCTGTGCCCTGTGCTGGCAAGATTAAAGTCACTTCCCAGTGCCTCAGAGCACAGCTGTCACCCAGCGCTGAAGCCCCCCAACCAGAGCCCCCCGCTGGGCCCAGCAGGGACCGGCAGCCTCTGCCGATGGTCCCAGGCTGGTGAGAGCTCACTCCTCTGCTGTGTCATGTGTGCAGCACCTTCCCCCAGCAAAAAACCACCGGGGCTGCACGATGCCCTGGGAGGGGGCTGCCTCCTCCTTTTTGCAGTAAAAGACCAGGGCAGGGTGTAGCAGAGCCTGAAACCTTTCCCATCCCATTAAACCAGCCCTTTAGGGCATACGCCACCACAAATGGGGCAATTTACCCCGGGACATGTTTCACCCTAGCAAGATTCATTCTGCTGCATTTATTTATATCCACTGCTCTACCGCAGTGGGATTAAAGGTTAATTTCTGCACTCCTGCTGCAGACAGCAGGAGCCATGTTGTAATCCCTGTGTGAAACCAGGACTAGTAAAAGCAGCAAAATGAACCCCCATGGGCAGCAGGAGCTGTTTGCTTCAGGCAGGGACCAGGTTGGGGGTCAAGTGTGGTTATGCTTTAACTTCTGGGTGCCTCCTGCAGGTCCTCCCCCCCAATGCCCAGTGGTGCTGGGCACCTCCAGCTCCTTGCGGCATTAACTGACACTGCCATGGCCAGCTCAAAGTGCCCTTTATGGACATCCCAAATTTTCTGCTTAGAACTGTTTCAAATCTCATGGACTTCTGCTCTCCTCCCAGCAAGGTGAGGTAGGAGCTCTGCGAGGTGGCAGTTCTCCTCCTGAAATGGTTTACACTCTTCTGCAAGATCCTTCAATTACAGAAGGTTAAATGTTATTTAATTTGTGACCTCGGGTTGAATAAGACACAATTAAATTCTGCCTCTTGTGAATTTGCATTGGGGAATTCTCACCTGTGATGCCAGGTGAGTCCTAACTGTTCCATGCGTGACTCAGACACTCAAACTGCTCCAATAATGACTGTTTTAATAAATGTTCTGTCTTTATACGGACAATTTCCTGCCGTGTGACAAGGCTGGCACAGTGTCAAACCAAACCTTGGTTCCACGGTCAGCCTGTGCCGAGGACAAAGGCAAACCTGGTGCTGCCGAGCATCCTGGGGCGCTGCGACCCCCGGGATGCTCCCGGTGCCGCCGGGCAGGTCCCTCGGAACGCTGGCTCCTGTCGCGGGTGGAGTGATGACGGTGTGTCCCACCCAGGGTTTCAGCGCCTCACTCGCCCTCAGCCCCCTCATTTGTCCCAGCACAGTTTCTCTTCGGATGAGGCCTCCGCAGTGCGGGGAGAAGGGAGCGGGTGTCTGGGGAGCCTCAGGGCTCCGTGCCTTCCCTCGGGCGGCGGGCGCATCCCCGGGCCCTTCCCGTGCCCCCGACCCGCGCCCTCGGCGGTGCGGCCCGGGCTGGGCGCTGCGGGGCCTTTATGGCTTCAGCTCCTATTTCCCGTCCGTTCCC
>VWZF01003357.1:435712-470029 GCA_013396755.1 Sclerurus mexicanus
GCGGCGCTTCCCCAGCAGCGAACTCGGGTTATCTCCCCCGTGTTGTTTGGAGCCGTTCCGCTGCGAAACGAGGCTTTTTGGAAAGGGAACGTGAATATAGAATTATAAATATATTATAAATTTATGTGACTATATAACATATACAGAATGGTTTGGGTTGGAAGAGACCTTAAGGATCGTCTTGTTCCAACCCGTTGTGATGGGCAGGAACACCTTCCTATACAATGCACTAATATAGAATATACTATATATCATATAGTATATAAAATATACTATATAAAACAAACGTGTGTAAAGAATGTAAATATATGCAAATCTATAATACAGAAATATATTATCTATTTAACTGATTTCCAGCAAATCCTTGGTGCTTTGGAATCCCTCCGCCTTTAGATCTTGATTTCCTTTGTAAATACCCCTGGTTTTAGTGAGATTTGGATGTGTGCGTTGATATTTTTATTGAGTTTACTTGTGATGCCTGGGAAGGGGCTGTGTGTGGCAGGGGAGGGTGCTGGCAGTGCCAGGCTGAGATCTGTGCTATGGGGCAACTCCACCACGTCCCAGGATGCTGAGCCCAGGAGTCCATCAGATACCACATGCAGCATCTGCTTTTCTTATTGGTGCTCTAAGAGCACCTGCTTTGGGACAACTCAAAAATGATGCAAATCCTAAAAGGGCAACTTTCCCCTGGACTTAATGCCTCTCACCTCAGCTTGATTGAGCCTGGCAGGCCCTGGGAACTACACCTGCTTCCATCCAAGGGGCCTCACTGCAGAAGAACTTGGACTGTGTGGAGTGTAACTGTAGAAATGTGTTAAAAAGGACATTGTTGCTTTTGCAGTCCTTTTATGCATATTCTGTGAGTGCAGGGCAGCTACCGCCCTTCCCAGAGTACCTGAGCAAAGGCACTGGCACCCTGGGATCCCAAAATACTGGTTTAAAGTGTCTCTTTTGGGCTCAGCAACACCCAGTGCTGAAGCAGCACCAGCGAGGGCTGAGCTGTGCAGGTGCCAAGTACTGTCACTCATTTGGCCAAAGTTTTGCTGGGATAGGAAATCATCCCAGAAACCCTCCCAGAAACAGGTGTTGGGCTCCGGTACAGGACTGGGCTGGACCTTCTTTCCTACTGGGCTTAGTCTACAAAGTCCCAAGAACAGGTCTTTTTGCTCTAAAATAAATCTTTCTTCTCCTTTTATTCCCCCCCCCCAAAAAAAAAAAAAGCCAAACAAGGCCAAAAAAAGACAAAAGCTGTCTGCTGTAGCTCACTGTCATCATTAGGAACCTGTCGCATCAAACTGGTGCTTATCTGGCTGAACACAAAGGGAAAGGACAAATGGAGGTTTCTCCCCTTGATAATAAACTGACAGCACCTGCTCGTAGCAAGACTGGAAAAACCCGCAACGTGAATTTATATCTAATAGGTTTTTAGTGCTGACTGCACAGCGAGCCAGGCTGCAGCAAGGGAGGCATGAGTGGGCTTGGGGGGAATGGTGGGGAGCTCAGGGCTCCTGTGGTGTCAAAGTCCAACATGCCAGATAGTTCAGCCTCTGATTTACGGAGGGTGTAACACTGGGCTCTTGCCCTCCCGGCACGCATGCTCCTCGGGATGCTTCACCTAGCGCATCCCAGAGAGGAACCTTCTAACATTTCATAGGACAGCTTGTGGCAAATCTAAAATTTCCTGGTTGCTCAGATCCTGCTGAACACTGAGAGATTTTCCAGGACTGTGTGTGATGATATCAAACAGCATAAGGTCACTTTTGTCCTTGGGGTAAGGATCTTCCTGCAGCAATGACACTAGAGCCAGTGTGAATGGGGACACCAGCTCCAGGAAAAACGTATCCCCCCAGTTCTGCAGGGTTCCCCTCCTTCAAGTGTGATCTGGAGGAGCATGCGGGGACTCCAGTCCCCACTGAGCTTCCGGATTGGCTTAAGAAAGCCCCTTCAGGTGCTGTCTTGGTCTGCCATTAGTAAGAAGGGTCTCACGATTAAGAGGTTTTTGGGGGATTTTTCTAACTGCTCTCTGCCTTCTACCCCCTCCACTCCCCTAATCTGCTGCAGAAGAGGCTTTGACTGTGAATCAGCCTCTGATTTGTCCGTGCTGGCAGCAGCCTTAGGGTGCAGCTCTGCCCCTGTGCCCAGGGCTCCCCCTGCGGAACCCCATCAACAAGGCTGCTGGCAAAGCAATGGCATCAGCAAGAGCTGTAGCACGGTTGTTGTGGGACCAAATGCATTAATCCAGCCCTGCCAAACTGTCCCAGGTAGGCCCTTGCCAGCTCTGGCCCCTCCCTTCATAGGGATGGATAGAGGGACAACGTGCTGGTCATTTTGGGAGTGATGAGCAGAGGCCCCTGAGCTGCCCAGCTGCTGGACCCTCTTCTCTTTTGTTCTGTGTTTCTGTGCCAGGTTTAGGATTTTGGTACGTCCAGCACAGCAAGCCTGTGAAACACCTGTCTAATTTAGGTAAAATGAGTTGAAAATCCCTTTTCCCAAGTGGGTTGGAGGAAGGCACCTGATTTATACCTCCGCCGCCTGCTGGGATGACTGCGTGGGGTATTCTTAGCTCTGCCAAGGAAGGGACTGCTCCTGCAGCCTGTCAGCAGCATCCCTCCTGCCGCCAAGTATTTATGGAAAGTTTCAGGGAGCCTGTTGCCATTTCCAAAGGGAGTTGCTGTTGTTCTTACAGACTGACTTTTAAGAGCTGCCAGTCCTGCGACGCTGCAGCTCCCACCCTGGTGAGCTCCTGGCGCATCCCGGGGCTTTACTGCCGATCCTGTTGCCTATTCTTAGCTCCTGGAGTTATTTGCAGCAATGGTGACTCAGAAAACTAATTACTGTGTTGAGGTTTCTGAAGGGGAAAAATAACTTGATGCATTGTGGTTTCCTTACTCCTACTTTAACTTGTAATATTTAATACCTTCTGGCTCATTGTAAAAGACTGTTGGACTTTGTGGAAGGATTCTGATAAACATTCATTTAGATACTCATCTGTCCCCAAGTGAATGTCACATGTGGGCAGTCCCCTCATGCTGGCAGTGGCTGGGATGGAGTTGACATGCCAAGTAAGGCGCTTTGTGGCAGCCTGGGAAGGATGGCAACTGTCCTGTGGTGGTGGCCCTGGCTCTGGCAGGGGACAGGCGGTGGGTGTGCGGTTTCTGAGGCAGCTCAGCCCCAAGGATGTGGTGCGCAGGCAGTCCCATTTTGTCCCAAGGCAGGGATACCTGGGACACACCTCCAGGCAGAGGAACCACCACCTGGTCCAAAACGCTTCTGTGGGCACCACCCATGCCTGGTGACAAGGCACAGCAGTGACTTAAATTCCCTGGCAGGGACACATTTGGGTCCCTCATGTGTTGCAGTTCCTGGGAGGCCGCCGGCTCCAGTTCCCCTGGTGTAAATGGGGCAAACATTTGTCATGGGCAAAACAGAGGTTTTCCAAATAGCTGGAGAAACTTCAGAGCCTGATCTGCTGATAGCTCTGGGCTGTCCCAATCAGAGAAGAGCTTGGTGGAACCTGCAGAGACTGAGATGGCATGTGGCCATCTTGCTGTCTGGGTGGCAGTCAGCCAAGAAGTTTTTTGCCTTGTGAAGGGCTGGGGAGGTCACCCCAGGCCCTCCATGATAAGCTGATGTTCTTGGTGGTTTGCAGAGAGAGTCTGGAGCAGCTCAAGGATGATGCACTGATTCACATTGGCCAGAAACTGCTCCCTTCTAGCATGGCTGGGATATTGCAGACTCACAGAACGGTTTGGGTTCAAAACAACCTTAAGGATCATCCTATTGCATCCCCCTCTTCCACTAGCCCAGGTTGCTCCAAGCCCCATCTTGGCCTCGAACACTTCCAGGGATGGGACAGCCACAGTTTTCTCTGGGCAACCTGTGCCAAGGCCTCACCACCCTCACAGGGAAGAATTTCTTCCCAATATTCCATCTATCCCTGCTCTCTATCAATATGAAGCCATTCTCCCTTGTCCAAAGTACCTCTTCAGCTTTCTTGGAGCCCCTTTAGGCACTGGAAGGGGCTCTCAGGTCTCCCCAGAGCCTTCTCTTCTTTGGGCTGAATACCCCCAGCTCTCCCAACCTGGCTCCAGGGCAGAGGGGCTCCAGCCCTTGGAGCATATCCATGGCCTCCTCTGGACTCACTCCAGCAGCTCCACATCCTTCTCGTTTAGGAGTCCCCAGAATTGGAGGCAGCTCTGCAGGTGGGGTCTCACCTGAGCAAGCAAAGAGGGAGCATTCCCCTCCTCACCTGCTGCCCACACTGTGGGTTGAGCCCAGGACATGGCTGGTTTCTGGGTGCCAGCACACATGGCTGTCACACCAATTCGTCACCCACCAGGACCCCCAAGTCCTTCTCCCCAGGGCTGCTCTCAACCCCCCCCAGTCTCCAGCCTGTGCTGGTGCTGAGGGTTGCCCTGACCCAGATACACCTTGCCTGGTTAAACTGCATGAGGCTCACATGAGCCCACTCCTGCCCAGGTTCCTCTGGATGCCCCATCCCTTCCCTCTGGATGCCACATCCCTTCCCTCTGCTGAATCAACTGCACCACAGAGTTTGGTGTCATCCACAAACTTGCTGAGAATTTTGGAGATCAGAGCCTCATCCTGCTTCTTTAAACCAAGTTTTTCAGAGCAGACAGGATAAAGTGAGGGTGAGGATTAATGCTCATTTTGGCCCTTTCCTGCCAGGAGCTCACTCCTGCCTCCATCTCGCAGGTTTGATCTCGAAGGCTTTGCCAAGAGCCCTGCACAGCTCCCTGGGCACCACCATGGGGCTGACCCTGCCACTGTAACCCACCCATGCCCCACAGTACAGCTTGGACCCCCTTGCGCCAGGGAGGAGTTCAAGGCCACCCCACGTTCCCTGGCTCAGATAGGGTGGCTTACTTGAATTCTTTGGGGAATGATCCTTTAAAATGATCAATCTCAAGTTTTGCTCTTGATGGAGTTCTTAACTCTCCTGCTTCCCCCAGAGCTATCCCAGCTGCCCGTGAGCCCCTGTGCTCTGCCCACCAGCCCCCTGCCCTTTGCCCCAAGCCTCCATAGCACTGTGTGATTTCTCTGGAGCAGGATGGCCCCTGCTAACCCTTCATCACGGTGCTGACTGTGAGTGATGGGAGCGTGGTCCCAGGGTCTTTAATTATTGAGAGAAAGAAAATGAAGTTAAATTTGGGAGAGGGGGCAATTGAAAATAATAGTGTCTGCTGTGTCTTTAGAAAAGGCGAGTTACCTCTGGGTTAGGGTGGGCACCTGGGGAGTCCAGACACCTTAGCTCCTGACTGGCCCATTGCCTGCACCCTGTGATTTTTTGGGGACCAGTCTCTAAGCAGCAAATGCCCTAAGGTGTTCCTGGGTGGGTAGAGGGGGAATGGTTTTTTGACCGTCCAGGAAAAGCTGTTGTCACGTTTTAATAAAAGAAAACTAAAAGGTTTTGACTGTGTGCTTGGTCATTTGGCTTCGAGCTCACTGGAGGATGAGTTCCTTGCTGGGGTCTCCCAAAGCCAAGCTCACAGAGTGAGGGGAGCACTCTGGTGGTGCCAAGCCTGGCAGCAAGACATGTGAGGCTGGCTTTGCTGAGGCAAACAGGGAAAATCCATGCCTGGCTCAGCCCCTGGCCTGTGGTAGTTGGTTGGGTGCTTTTCTGGGTGACCTTCCTCTGGAAACCAGTCTGGAGCCATCGCCCTCCCCTGTGCCCATGTGCCAGCTCTTGACCCCTGCTCTGCTGTTGGGTGACATCCATGTCTAGGCAGGGGAAGAGCCTGAAAATCACATGAGGCAGGTGAAGAGCATTGACAGTGTCCTCACAGCATGGTGGGCTTGGGGTATAGCACAGGGGACCCTGCTGTCCCCAGCCCCACTGTGTCACCCTGAGGATCTGCCTGGTGACGCTGGGTCAGCTTTGGCTCAGCAGTTCTGCCAGCCTGGGAACACCCCATCTCAATAAGCATATGAACCCCCTCATGTCCTCACACTGGGCCAGGGCCATGCTGGCCGTGGGGGACTGGAGCCCCCTGTGGCCCCCTGCGTGCCTGTCACGAGCTGCCCTGTTCCCTCCTGCCTGGGGACCTGGGGAGGAGGAAAGAGCAAGAGGCCCTGAGACATCACCAGCAGGTACCTGGGAGCTGTGGGGTTTCTGTCACAATTCAATATTTAATAAACTTCTTAAATAAATAACATTAATATAATATTAAAAGCTATTTACTGAATATGCAAGTGCTCAGACAGATGCCAGGTTTCCAGGCAGAGCTGACATGTGATGGAGCTGTGGCTGAGTGCCACAGCCCTCAGGGCTGACCGTGCCCTTTGCCAGCCTGGCCCGGTAGAACAGGGATGCACATGGAGATCCCGTGGGAGGGAAATCCCATTGCTCTCAGCATGGGGCACGGGAGAGAGCCCGGTGGGCTGGGTTCCATTCAATGTCCAGCTGGGTATCAGTCCCTCTTCCTGTTGTTTCCCTAACTTATATTATTATGCTTTAATGATTCGGGTAAAGGGAGTGTCTGGATAATTTAATCGTGAGCACTGGAAGAAAACAGAACGGCCGAGGCCTTGCTAAGGTCGTGGTGGTGATGGAGGGCTGGAAGTTAAGAGCTCTGGCTGTGGTCAGAGAAACAATTCTGTCATGTCTCAGTGCCCAAAACGTCCCTGCTCAATGCCTCCAGGGGAAGCCAGGGGCCCTCTTAGGATACAAAGCAGGCAGTCCTCCCTGACCTCTGATTCATCCTGGTGAGAGGCTCCATGAGCCTCAGCCAAGTCATCCCAGAGGGAGTGGGAAGCTGGGCTGGACCCCTGAGCACTGGGATCTGGAGCTGGGCACAGCTGTAGCCAATGGTCTGCCCTGTGCCTCTGGGGCAACTGAGGTCACCTGGGGCTTGCAACCTGCTCAAGGGGTCAGGTGGTGCCACACTGCTGCCCCAGCCATGCCAGGGAGGGAGAGCTGGGTTTCAGGGCTTCTCCATGCTCTATCACTCCCTTCTGCACCTGATCAGAGCCCCTGAAGCCCAGGGGATCCCATGCAGTGGTAAGGCTCCCTTGAGTTCTCATTTTCTGCCTTATGGAGCAGATGTTGTACCTCCCAAGGCACCTGAGAGACAGCAAAAGGCAGAGCTATCCGAGAGGGATGAATGATGCCTGAGGCCCAGAACTGCAGTAAGCGCCCAGACCAGCCACCTTCCCAGGATGCTGGGGCTAGAGAAACCACTTCACTGGGAGGCAGGTGTGGGCTAGAACTTGAGCTGCTGGAGGACTGGGGTATATATGGACAGACACATTGTGCCTCCCTGCACCCTTCCTCTTTCACACTCCCTAGAGCAGATGGGGCTTCACCAGCGTTGAGGAGCATTCACAGGCTCCGTGGCCACTTGGTTGACAAGCCATGAACTGGGAGTTTGCCATGAACTGGGGATTTACCCTCTAAATGCACCTATGCCAGTGTACCAAGCATGGCAGCACCTCACTCTCTCCTCTGCCTTCATGGATGGCTCCTGATGGCATTTTAACACCCTTTAATGTTGCTGGACCAAACAGCATTTTCTCCACACAAAAAACACTCTGCAGCTTGTGGCTGCTCTCCCTGTGCCTTGCCAGAAGCTTGGCAGTCATTAAGGAAATTAGTGAGTGCTGATCTCCCCTCACACTGGGGGGGGGGATGTGCTTTCCTGGGGGTAAAACGATGAGCAGAGTCACCAAGGGCTGGGATGACAGGCTGAACATGACCCAACGTGTGCTGACAGCCCAGAGAGCCAACAGTGTTCCCACAGCATAGGCAGCAGGTGAGAGGGGATTCTGCCCCTCTGTTCCACTCAGATGAGACCCCACCTGCAGAGCTGCCTCAAGAAGGATGTGGAGCTGCTGGAGTGAGTCCAGAGGAGGCCATGGATATGCTCCAAGGGCTGGAGCCCCTCTGCCCTGGAGCCAGGTTGGGAGAGCTGGGGGTATTCAGCCCAAAGAAGAGAAGGCTCTGGGGAGACCTGAGAGCCCCTTCCAGTGCCTAAAGGGGCTCCAAGAAAGCTGAAGAGGTACTTTGGACAAGGGAGAATGGCTTCATATTGATAGAGAGCAGGGATAGATGGAATAGTGGGAAGAAATTCTTCCCTGTGAGGGTGGTGAGGCCCTGGCACAGGTTGCCCAAAGAAGCTGTGACTGCCCTGGAAATGTTCAACGCCAGGTTGGACGGGGCCTGCAGCAACCTGGGCTAGTGGAAGGTGTCCCTGCCCATAGCAGGGGATGTTTGAACAGAATGGTCTTTAAGGTCCCTTCCAACCCAAACCATTCTGTGATTCCATGATAATGCTGTCCTCGCCCTGCCCGCTGCAAGGGGCTCAGCATGTTCCCCTGGCTTTGGCACAGTGGTTGGCTCTGTCGCTGCCAGCTCTGGTGGATGGGTCCCTGGGACACCCTGCCTGTGAGGAGGGGGACACAGTATGGGGCTCAATGCAGGTGGAAGTTCCAGAACGCAGACACCCAGCACTTTCAGACATGGTGCCTGATGCCCTTGGAGGCGCCACCATCTGGGGCAGTCCATGGCACAGTCAGTGCCAGAGCCACCTTTTTGCTGACCCCTCGGGCCCATCCAAGCCCCTGGGATGCAGGAGTGCCATGTTTCCAGCCAGTCCTAATGCATTATTTCTTTTTCTCTCCTTTTACAGGCCTTTGCACTGAAGCCAAGTGAAGAACCTCACAATTGCACTAGACACCACTTAACTCTGATTCTTCTGGAAGCAAAGCAACTCCACTACCAAGACCTCGAGGGCTGTTTTCTCCCTCTCTGCACATCACTCCCATCTCTGTGCCTCAAAGCTGGTGCCCAGTAGTAGCTCTAACTCACTGTTCATCCCATTGGACCACTCCCCACCATGTTTCAGCGTCTCACCAGCCTCTTCTTCAGCGACAGCAACACACCAGAGGGCCTAGAGGAGCCCAAACCCTTTGTTGAGGAGGAGGAGGAGGAAGATGGTTGGCTTGTAATTGATCTTGCAGGTGAGGAAAGCAGCAGGACTGGCTTCCCACAGCCTCTGCTGAACCTTGTCTTTCCAGAGCTGGGCAAACCCCTTGAGATGTCAGCAGAAGAGCTTACACCACATGGGATTAGCTCTGCCCTTCACCCTTTCTCCCCTGCTGCCCCTGCTCTGCCTCTGGCCCTGTGGTCACTGCAGCAGCCTCTGACCTGCTCTTCCTTTTTCCCTTTCCTCTCCCAGTGATGGTTCCTGACTTTCCATCATTGTGGGAGCAGTGTTACCATCCCTAGCTGGGGCTGCTGCTGCTCAGAATTCTTCAGGTGTTTCTGTGCCTGGCATGGCACCAGTCAGGGACATTACCCAGAGTTTTGATGTCATCCTGCCCACCAGGGCTTGGTAGAGTGGGAAACCCAGCCCTTGCAGGATCTGCCCACCAGCTGCAGGGCTGCTGTGGCCTCAGCTGAGCTGTGCCCTGGTCAGCACTTTTCCAGGAGGAGCCAGGCTCGGCTGCTCTCTGCCCTGCCCCGCCCCTGTTGAAAACAAACCAGGAGCTGGTGGGATGCCAGAGTTGTCCCCATGAGAGGGCAGGTGTCAGAGCTATCCCAGCTGGGGATATGCCACCAGTGATCTGGCCATGTTTGGGTCATTTGAGGGGACAAAATCTCAATTCCAAAGGGGTTATCTTCCCAAATCATTCCCAGTGTCCACATCAAGCACAAGGGATGTTTAGCACCAGGTCCCTGTACCTAGAGAGCCCACACGGCTCCCCGTTCCCAGGGATGGTGACTACCATCCAGAGCCCTGTTTGACACAAACCAGACAGACTGAATTCTTCCTGTGCAGAGTTTCTCCAGCTCCATTCAAACCTTGGAGTTTCTGTTGTAGCTTTGATGACTCAACCAATTGCAATGATATTTTTATGACCTTTTCCTTGCAAATCCAGCAGCGACCACAGACAAACCTGCCCGCCTCTGCAGGAGCTCCTGATGGTGGTTCTCTGTTGACAGCCCCTGGTTAGTTGTGGTGCCCCAGCCTAGAGGACCACAGATGTATCCTGCAGGTTTAGGAGGAGGGTTTTGTCCTCCCTCCCTCTTGCAGGCAGCATTTCTCTGAGCAAATGTTCCCTGCCTGTCCCCACCATGCTTGTTTTTGTGATGTGAGTTGTTCATTAGAGTTCTTCCCCATATACAGTAACCTGGAGAGGGGACCAGAGCAGGGGCAAGCCTGGGATGAGGGACAGAGATCCTTGTGCCTCGTGGAAGGGATCCCTGTTCCTCGTGGGAGGGAGCACTATGGAGGGCTGGTAGAGGTGATGGGTGGTCTGGGCATGGGCAGCTGGGGAGGATTCCCTGTCCTCTGGGCTCTCAGGTGACTGTCTGGAGTGCATCACAGCAGTGACATGAGAGGGGGCTGGTTGCAAGGAGGTCCCTGGAGCAGTGGATGTGCTGCTGCCATGTGTCTGGGTCAGCTGGCAGCAGCTGTAGTGTGCCTACAGCATGCCTGAAGGAGCCAGGAGTTTCCCCAGCCAGAGAAACACTGGGCTGTGCCCTGATCCCTGGGTCAGAGCCTGCAGCTGGCTCAGAGGGGACCAAGGGTTTCCTCTGGTATAAAACACTCCCATTTTTTTCCCAATGATGTGGCTGGGCTCTCGATGCAGCTCTGGCTTCCAGAAGTGTGTCTGCTTGTGATGATCCCACTGCTAATTCCCATTGCCACCTAGTCCCACAGCAAACCCCAAGCAGTGGGGGACCAGATTCTTTCAGCCCTATTTCTGAAGCTGGAGTTATGCTTTAAAAGCACTTTAAAAACCAAATGTGGAGGCTGCAGCTCCCCTTGGAGCCCATGGTGGCCAGTGGCAGCTCCCAGCCTGGCTCCCTCCCAGCACCAAAATGGCAGCCTAGGTAGCCTCCAGATTCAGTCCCTCTCAGCCTGGTCATTACCCCGTGTGTTGAAAAAGGCACCCAAACTACCCAGATCTTCCAGGTGCATTTCTCATGCTCCTCTCACCTCCTTGCCCAGCCTGGCTGTGCTCAGAGAAGGGGGCAAAGAGCATTTCATGGGATATGGCTGCATCAACCAAGGATTTGAGGATCCCAAAATATTTCTTGTGACATTAAAACCTACGGTAGCAAAGGATGGGGAAAGGTAGCCCTGGACAGGCTGCACTGGGCCCCCTTGCTCTCTGTGCCCACAGACCCCTGCTATGGGAGTTCTGCTGGACCAGGGACGCTCCAGCTGGGCTTGAAAGCTGTCTCCAGGCAGACAAATAATCTCCAGCCCATCATGTCAACAACTATTAATAGCCTGATATCCACTGACCTGAGAAAGACATTCTCGTATTTGCAAGGCCATTTGTGACCTGTCCTGAGCCCTGGGCTGGGGCATCAGCTGAGGGAAGAGCTGAGGATGCACTGTGCTGGGAATACCATGCTCATGCTCATGCACTGCATTTCTCCATGCAAGAACACATTCACCTGTGATTCCTCCTGCTCCCTCACCCAGCCACAGGGTCACACGTGTCCATACAGATATTGCACTGCTTCCCCCCTCACTGACACCAGTTCCCTCGAATCCCCCTTGAGCAGTCTGAGAATGGGTCTGGGCATCCCAATGAGCCCAATATTAGGTGCAGGCTCCCTTCCCATCACATCACCAGTAATTCCAAGCACAGGCAGCCTAGAAAAGCACCAACCCAAGTGTTTTTGCCAGGTAGAGATTAGGAAGGGAAAGCATGGATCACTGGGGCATTGGGGGAGGGTGTCGTCCTGGATCAGCCACCCAAAATTCGGCCTCTAACGGACTGAAGTTGAAGGCACGGCAAAGGCTTTTGCTGAAGAATTTTTTCCCGTGATTTCTTCCAGAGAAAAGGTGTGGACTGTTTTCCCCCTCTGCGTGTGCTCGGTTTCGATGTTCGCCCAGTGCTGGGTGTTTGTGAGCGCAGGCACGCCGGCGTTCCCCTGGAGCGCCTCGGCTCGGCTCAGGTGCCATCAGCACAGCCAAGAGCAGCGTTTCTTGCCCGCTGAACTTCGTGCTTCCTTTTGAGAGGGGAAAAAACCCCATTGCTGCAGTGAACGCCGCCGGCCCCCCACTCTTTGGCTCACCTTGCCTACCCAGCGCCGTGTCCGCGCCTGCCGGCTCGGCAGCGCCGGGTCCCGGCTCGGGGCGCGGGGCCGCGCCCGTGTCCGGCGGCGGCGGTGGCGGTGGGGTGTCTCTTGCACTAACGATGCCCCTTTCTCTCCCCCCCCCTCCCTCCCCACTGTACATGGTATGCGTGTGTGTCCCCGCTGCCCCCNGGACAGCGGTGTCCCCATGCCCCGTCTCAAGGGAGTACCCTGCGCATCTGGCAGGGTGCCCCAGCTGACGCTGTGCAAGGCTGGTAGCACCCGTGTCCCAAAATCCTCTGCAGAGGAGGTCTCGGCAGCATGTTTGGATGGCCATGGGTGCAGGACCATGAGCTTGGCACCTCTGCTGTGCCCCAAGCAGGGTCTCCTGGCATGGCCGTGCCAATGTGGCCTGTCACCCCGTCATCCATCCAGGGCTCTTTGCCAGGCTGAGCTTACACCGGGGTTTTCTGTAGGTACGGCAGAGAAAAGCAAACCCAACAGGACAGGGTGGCCTTGGGGCGCAGTGGCCCTCTGAAGACCCATGGCTCACTCAGGAAGAGGGTGCTGAAACCCCCCCAATACCCCTCCTGGCCCCATACTGGCCCAGCACAGGGATATCCCACAGCTGTGGGGGAGTGTGACACCACCAGCTTCTTGCCCCAAACTTGAGCTTAGCATGGGGGGAAGTTGAACAGAAATGCCCCAAATGGCCCTGCTGCCTGCTGCTCTCCCAGGCCTGTGGGCTGGAGCCCTCCCCATGCCTTCCTGGGGCCACAGCCTGGAGCTCTGTCCTTCCCCCAGAGCTGTTCTCCACTGCCCAGCAGCCCTGGGGAAACCTCGACCATGCACACGCCCAGCTCTGCCACTGCTGGCTGAGCCCCAGCTCCCCCGTGCCATGGGGTCCCTGCTGCCCTCCGGGCCCAGCCCTCCAGCATCTCCCCCAGGAACCCCTCAGTGGGGCAGGGGAGGAGTAAGAATTGTGGGTAAACTTCGTCCTGGTCTCAGAGATACCATCCCTGTCAGGGGATGCTGTTCTTTAGTGGGGAACACCATTCCCTGGTTAGGGGACACTGGTCCTGTCTGGGGGACACCATTCCTCCAGGACTTCTCTTTTCAGTCTCCTTGAGGGCCACAGCTTGATCTCCAGAGCTTCAGGGGCTCCTCAGTGCTGGAGGGGACAGAGAAGGGCCAAAGGGGACTCGAGACTAGCCAGGGGATGAAAGGGGTCACAGTAGGGTGGAGACAGACCGGGCTCAAGGGATTTAGGCATGGTGGGGAACTGTGGGAGCACCCTATTCCTGGTGGTGTCTGGATTTGCCTGGGTGTCCCAGAGCGAGCCTGTGCTGGAGCATCCCTGCCCTTGGCAGGCTGCTAGGACAGGAGGGCACCCGGCCCATCCCAGGGCACGGCGAGTGGGGGTCAGTGACCTCGGTGCCCGTGTTGCCGGGGCAGGTGAGGGCAGTGCCAGCACCGCTGATGGCCCCTCTCTCCGCAGGGAGGTGCCGGAGCCGCGGCTGGAGCGGCACGTGGCACACCATGGCCGGTCGCTGGCGGTGAAGGCGGCCATCCTGGACAAGGTGGGGCAGGCGCAGCGGGTGCAGCGGGCCAAGCAGCTGGCGGAGCGGCACCGGCTGGGCCAGAAGGCGCTGCAGCGGCAGAACCGTGCCCGGCAGCGCCCGCCACGCCGTGCCAAGCAGCTCCCCGGGGCCTTCGTCCACCAGCCCTGCCAGCGCCACTGCAACTACTGACCTCGCCGGGACGGCCGCGCTGCTGCTCCCCTGCCCAGGGGGCCCTCACCCCCGGCCGACACCAGCCCCTGGGAGTGCCGGCCCCCACGGACACTGGTGACACCGGCTGCGGTTCCACTCCACACCCCTCGCACCCACACGCCTGGCCCACGCTCCTCATCTTCCTCCTCCCGCCCTCACTGCTCCCCTCACCCATTGCCCTTGATGCCAGCTGGGCACGGAGGGCCGTGCCGAGTCCCCCACCCTCACAGCCTCGCCAACCTTCGTATAGGAAATCGGCATTCCCGCTGAAATCACCTGTTCCCGAAATCCATGGCGAAGCCTGTTTGTCCTGACAAGCCTGTGACAACAGTGCCTTTCCTCATGACATCATGACTTCATGTACAGCCAGACTGGGATGTCATGGAGACACTGAGCAGAAGTGAGAAGAGCAACGAAGCCACAAGATTTGGGATTTTTAGGAAAATCTCATCAATGACACTAAATAATGCTTCCTCCCTGCAAAACCAGCAAATACTTCCTTTCCTCCTTGATTTCTTAGTTACATTTTCACCCCCACTGCCAATCCCGAAGGGGCTTGTGGTGGAAAGTGCTGGTGGAACCTCCGTGGCCGGGTCAGCCAGGTGGCTCATGATGCCTCATGGTGTTTTTTTTTAAACCAACCTTAAAAGCAATCTCAGGAATCAAAGCACCATCCCAGTGCTGCGCCAGAGCCCTTGGCCACTGCGCCAAGGGGTGAGGCCAGCCTGGGGCCAGTGGTGGCATCAACAGTGGCTGGTGGGGCCACCTGCGCGAGCCCCTTCCTCCTGGAGCCACTCGCCTGCCCCAGTCACACCTGTATCCCAACAGATCCGCCTGTATATGTGTGTGTGTATATTTCCCTCTATACCTTTGTCCTTGAAAGAGGCCCTGTTAAGCCAAGGAGCTGCCTGGTGTCAATCCCTGGGAGGGGAGTGGAGGCAGGGATCTGCACAGCTTCCCTGAGGTGGCAAAAGCACGTCAATGATGGTGGTGAAGAGATGCTGAAGAGGAGGTTGGAAGGAAGAGGCTGAAGTAAGGACAGAGATGGATCTGAGAGTGGCTGCAAAGGGTCAGGATGGGGCAGGCCTGAGCAAGAGGATTGCTGTGACAGGAGCTGTAACGGGTGCATCTTTCCCCACTAAAAATTGCATCGTTTCCTGTGAAGGGCCAAATTCCCTCATAGGCAATGTTGATTTTTAATGCAAATCTCTCCCCTCCCTGTGACAGACTCATTCTGCCATTGGAAGAACATGGTCTAGACTTTTCACTGGCTCCAGCACCAGCTATGATGGCTCCAAACCCAGCAGAAATTTGCTGATCTCCCCAGGCTCCCTCCCTTTAGGGACTAGTTTTGCAGCCTGTGCCCTGGGAAAGTGTCCTGCTCGTGGCTGTCTCACAGCCCGAATTCCTACCCTCTGAAACGAGAAAGCCTCACAACCCCCCTCCCCCCCAAATTCTGATTTCATAGGATTTTCTTCCACTCATCATGTTACATCCCCTTAACGGGACCTCAGCTGAAGGAATTGTGGTGAGCCCAACCTCAGACAGCTGGTATTTTTAAATTCTTTTAATGAGATTAAAAACAAACTGAACCTTCTTAGGAGCGACAGCCCCCAGCCCTGGGCTGGGGAGCCTGGACCGCAGGATCCAGATGCTGCTGCTCTCCTGCAGCGTTTCTCCTTCACTCCAATGACACAGCATTCCCAAAGGCACAGAGCCAGGAAACTCGGCATTACCCCGACGCTCGGCATCGTCCCGCACTCCTTGGGCCTCACTGCAACCTCCATCCTTCTCCAAGCCTGAGACCACGCTGGAGGTCACCCTGGCCCGCCTCTGGTGTCTTCTGGGCAAAGAGACTGACTTGAGGGGAACATTTACCTCCTTTGACTTTCTGGGTTTCACACTAAATGCCTTTCTTTTCCCCCTGAAGTGTTGCCTGGTGTGAACCGGGAGCATGGCGTGTGCAGGGACGCTGGCACAGGCGCCTGTGGTGACAGGCAGGGGTGGAGCCCGCGCTCCAGAGGCTCCATGAGGTGCTGCCTTCCCCATCCCCCTCTTGCTGTGTTGCTGGATGATCCGCTCTGTGGCCACCGGGCAGCACCATTGGAGGAAGCATTTTCTCTCCAGCCCAAGTACACATCAAGAAGTGGAGAAGCCAAGCAGCATCCTGCCCTCCGCAGCCTGTTCTCTGCTGCAGCTTCTCCTCCCGTGCATCCAAGTCAACACCAGTCCCTCCAGAGCACTCCAGAAATCAGAGGCTGGCTGCGTCCCCATTGCCCCTCCACAGCTCCCAGAGGAATGGGCTGGGGGGCACCAGTGGGCTCGGGGCAGATCCTGCCATGTTCACCTACGAGGTTCTCCCATGCCCACCCATGTGCTTGGAAATGGTACCCCAGGAGAAATCCCTCACTGAAATCTTCCTCTGTGTCCTGTTCATCTGTTGGGAGCCAGAATCCCTTGGTCATGTTCCTGGGGGCCCTGGCGGCAGCACTGCCACTGGCACCCAGGCCCCAGCTCCCAGCCCCCAGCACCCTTTTCCAACAGGTAATGCTCGTTTTCAGAAGCAAACTCTTCTTTTTCTTTCTTCTTTCTGTGCCATTGTGAGATGTCTTTCCTCACACTATGCCCAGTCAGCACAGGACATGAAGCAGAACTATTATCACACTTCATATCCAGAGTATAAAGGATTAATAAATTATTAGTAATGTTTTTGTGAAGAGGTTAAATCAGATTCTGAGCAGGTCAGCAGAGTGCACGTACCACAGCAAACCTGTGCTCCTGTGACCTCCCTCTGCTGTTTGCACACTTGCCATGCATTAACACCCAACACTCACCTGCCAACCCCCTGCAAGGTGACTGTCACCTCCCAGCGTGACCCACCCTCCCTGTGCTGTGGCAAAGGGGTGTTCAACCTATGCTTTGGCTGCTCCTGCAAGCACAAGGCCTGGCTCATCCCAAGCCTCCTTCCCATTGTTGCCAGAGGAAGAAAATTCCTTTTCATTGAGGTTATTTGTCTTCTCAAATCTTAAAACAAAAGAAAGGTGCTTAAAAACTGAGGACTTCGATGTGTGCACCTGTGTGCGTGTGTAGATGTCTCACAGCCTGGTGTGGGTGTTCAGTAGATTGTTTCAGGGCGTGGGGTTGAGTTTTTCAGGGTTTTTTTGGTTGGTTTTATTTTTGTACCCAGTGTTTGTGTTGAGCTCTGTGATGCTCCTGATGGGAAGGTGCTCACAGGGAGCCCTTGGGCTGCTCCTGCTGGGACAGCCGGGATGAATTTCACTTCCTTTTCTTTATGTGTGTAGGGGGAAACTACAGCATGGACTCAGGGACAAACCAATCTGCTGGCCTCTCAAAAAATGTCTTTTTTCCAGGCTTCTCTGCTAGGGTGTGGGGTTTGGTTCGGTCTGTGAGGGATGCTGCAGGGATGGGGCCTGTAGCAGCACATGGTGCTGAGAGCCTGCCCAGGCTGTGTTGGAGGAGCTGCAGGGTTTGGTGCTCTGACATTCCTGTGTGGGAAAGAAGCTGTGGCCACTAGTCGCGGGACCATTCCTGGGCAGCAGCCCCTCTTAATTTGTTCATGTCCTGAAAATTCACCTGCCAGCTGTTAGAATGTGGCTGAACCCTTTTAGGACTTCCTTGTGAACAACCAGGTGCAGATTTTCAGCACTGGGCCTCTGGGGAGTTGGGAAGTGCAGCAGATCTGTGTGTTCTGGCCTGACTCTTACGACATCACAGGAGAGAGCCAGGATGGAGAAGCCATTGGAATGATCACCTGGAGAAATGGTGATGGAGGTGACAGGCGGATTCGTGGGAAAAAATTGTTGTATTTCTTGCAACGAAAGCATAAAAAAGGGAAGAATTCCTGGTGGAGTGACCTGGGCAAATCCCTGTTCAGTAAATGCCAGCTTTGCTGGACAGCATGGCAGTGCTGGGGTTCAGAGAGATGAGATGTGTCCAGCCACAGCAGCAGCTTCACAGCCCTGTTCTGGAACTGCCGTGGGGGACAGGCACGGAGGGCAGGTGGGGCAGCGCTGTCAGTGCTGACTGGAGCTTGTGGAGGTAGCACTCCCCTGTGGTGAAAAGGATCTTTCCACCACCACTGAAGCCCCCGTGGTGTAGGGATCTTCTCCAAGCAAGATTTGCATCTCAGTTTCCTTGTTTTGGTCCGGCTGCCTCAGTGCTCATGCGACGGATGAACCCCCGATGCGTGGTGAGGCTCCCCCAGCCAGCAGGACGGGACAGGAGGGGCAGCCCTCCTGCAGAAGTGCCACCTCTTGGGATGTGTCGACACCCCCACGCCCCACAGCTCCCCATGGCTGTGCTTCCTACGCCAGGCAAGGCAAGGCTGGCCATCATGGCACAGCCACAGCACACGCAGGACAACTCACTGGCAGCCACGGCAGCCACAAGGTCCTCACACCGGATTTTGGCTCTTGCTTGTGCTGCAAGGCTGGAAGGGCTGCCAAAGGACTAGGGGCAAAAGTCTTCCTCACCTGTTGCTCTGAAACTTGCACTCATAAATGCGCTTTCCAAAAACCTCTGCTGCAAAAGCTTGATCTGGGAGAAAAACAATTCTTTTTATGGGCATTGGCTTTTCCTTCCCATCATGGATAACATAATGCATGGCTCATCCAAAGACCACTGTGGGAATCTTCTCTCCTTATTTAGACATGTTTCTAATCAATAATTTTACATTTACATCATACTGATACCTTTCCTCTTCCATCCAACCCCTCTGAGGAGAAAAATACCCACTTAGATGTCTTATCATACCAATCAGAACAAAAAAAAAGATGAAAAAACTACAGTGACCTTACAGTCTTGACTCCCACAGCTTTGCAGTCACTCCTGTGGAGGACCAGTATAAATTCCAGTGCCCTGCATAAAGTGGAAATTAAATGTCATGTAAATTTATTGAAAAACAAGTGAGTCCCCAAAGTTTAATCATCTAATAATTAGGCAATGGACAGCAAGAAGTTATAGGTCACCTCAAGTGAAATGGTTCTCAGCATTGGCAGAAGGCAGTGCTGAGCCCCGCTGGCCTGGGGATGGGTGGTGACAGTCCCCAAGTTTTCCTTGAGTGTCCAGGTTAAAACAAGAGGCCATCTGTGTCCAGCTGGTGCCATGGGGACTCTCAAGCCACTGAAGATTGTCAGCTATCACCATTCCCACCAGTGACTCAGATGTACCTCCGATTTGCTGCTCCTTCTTTGTTGTCTGCACTCAGAAATAGCTGCTGGTGGCAGGAGGGATGTGCCAGCACCTCCGAATCCTCCCCAAGTTCTCAAAGCTTCCCACCAAGCCCTTCTCCACCACTGGACTGTGTCTGGTGACCTCCTCAGCGCAGCTGCTCACAGGGACCAGAATCTGAGGACAGACACCCATGGCACTGGCAGCCTCTCCATTCCCAGGAACTGCCACGGTCAGAACCACCCATCAGATCTTCTGGGTCTTAATTGGGGCTGATCCCCTCAGGACTTGTCTTCTTCAAGGTGGAGCTTTCCCTCTCTGCCCATTTCTCTCAGATCTCCTCAATGCAAAGTCAATAATTTCCTGTCATCCTGATGGGCTCCATCCTCATCCCATTCATGTGATCGGAGTGGCTGCCACAGGTTGCCTGAATGTGGCTGTAGGAAGGATCTGGATGCAGCAGTGGGAGAGGCTCTGCCTGGCTGGCGAGTCCCTCCTTTGGTGAGAGGTGTCCTCAAACCTGTTGGAGATGCCACCTTCTCCTCCACTTGTCTCCCAAGATCCCAGTGGTGGGAGCACTCAGCAGCCATGGGCTCTGGACAGCTGGACACAGCTTGGGCAGCAGGTCTCCCCCTTCCATGCCGTCCATCAGTGTGTCCTCCACCAGCCTTTCCTTTTGCTTCTTGAAAGAGTCTGTGTAATTAAGTAAACCCATAACTCTTTCCTTGAAAGGAAGGATGACGAGGATGAGCAGCTCCATTTAATAGCAAAGGTGGCTCTTGCTGCTCCTTTTTTCAGTTCTTCTGTGCAGAGTGGTGACACCCAGGTGTGTTCCCCATAGTCATTCACAGCCGACTCCTCCAGGGCTGGTGAGGGGTTGCTTTCCCAGTGCCATAGATACAGGGCTGTAACCCCATGCCCTAGAGCATGAAAACAGCTGCAAAGCTGTGGTTCTTTACAGCTAAACCTGAAAATCCTTCCGCCTACTACTCTGATCCTATTTCATCACCTGTGTGTGGGGAAGATTTTATTCCTTGCAAATGGATGGGGAAACAGCACAGTAAGTTCTAAGTGCAGCATAGAAATGGGTTGCACAGGGAGCATAAAGTTCCTCTGCTCTTTCACATTCACCTCATGTTTCCTCACTGGGGAGGCTGGGAGCAGCTGTGCCCAAATCTCTCCGAAATCTTATCCACAGATTTATGCTTAAGGAAGTTGAGGGATGAGGGAACAGCACAAGGCATAACAGGAAACAGTAGAATTTTCTCTTGTATCAGAACAGAACCACCAAGCACTGCAATATTTCATTTGTATGTATCAATCCCAGATATTCCACTTGTAAAACTCATCCCTGCACATTATTCATCCCCATGCTGACTGACTGTACATGTGCCTTCACCCTTTTTCATGATTTGTCATCTTTTTTTTAACACAATTGCAGAACTTGAATAAATCACTGAACTGCAGTTACAAGTCCTATGCAAGAGGTGACTGGGGAGTCAGTTTTTAATATTTCTGTGTTTCTGTGTTGTTTTCAAAGTCACCGTGAGGATTTTTGAGAGAAGCCTAACGGAGTGATTACCCCAAAAATCATTCAGATTATTTTTGTTTAGCTAAAAAGCATTTAGCATTTCGGATGCTTAATCTCTTAGGCAGCTTTGAAAAGCTCAGCCTAAACCCCAGTTCCTCACTGGGCCATGCTTGGAGAGCAAGCAGGAGCAGTAGCAGCAGGAAGGACGAGCACCAGGACAGCTGGCGTGTTCCACAGCCGGTGTTTCCTCTGAAGAGAAAGGTTGGAAAAGGTTGCCTTAAGCCTTCCTTAAAATGCGTCGGAGAATGTTGCCGTCCCCAGCCGCCCTGTGCCCAGCGCCGGCCCGGCAGAGTGGCCACGCGGCCATCGAGCAGCTCTCCATCACTGGGCTCTGCTGAATGCCTTAACTGGGGAACAGCTGCCACTCCAGGACCTTGGAGAAGAGGGAAAAACAAGCCCCACGTTTTTCGACATCACCTATGCTGTAGGACTGAAACCGCGTGCGAAACTCAAAGCTAACAAAATCCGTCCTTTTTGTGTGTTATGTGTTCAGTCGGTGTGAGCAAGGTTGGTAGGGAAAGGGCGTCTCCTCCTCATAGGACACTGTGTAAACATTTGCTGTGTGTCGACAGACTGAAGGACAGGACTGCCTGGGATACCTTGTGTAGTGTGCCTGTGTGTATGTAACCTGGTTCTGGTTGTTAGGTTGTAATGCTGTCTCTTGACTGAAAAAAAAATATAATATAAAGAAAAATCACAAGAAATAATAAAGAAAAACTATTTAAACTCTATTTTATGTGTATTCCTTTTAAAGCCTCCAAGTAAATCTGTCTGCAAAACGCTTTGGTTTTTAAAAAAACTTCTAAAAGTCAATTCTGCAAAACATCTGCTTTGAAGATGAAGACATGCAGGAGAAGGGATGGCATAGACTGAGGTGTTGGAGGGGATTTTTTCCCCATCCCCATTACCAAACCCTACAACTCAGAGTGATTGACAGAGCTAAAGCAGGTGCAGGTTGCCCTGAGAAAGCCCAGATGAGCCGATCCCTGCAAGCATCATCTGTTTCTCCAAGCACATGCACAGCAGCGTGAAGCATTTTCACCACCCACTGAGAGGCAGAGATGCCTTCAAGGGGATTAAGGGCTTGGAGCACCCAGCAGATGAGGAGAGGCTCAGAGCTGGAACTGCCCAGCCTGGAGAAGGTTCAGGGACATCCCACCCATGTGTGTGGACTCCTGATGGGGGAAGTACAGAAGACAGAGCTGGAACATTCTCAGCCCAGGGGCAAGGTGAGAGGCACAAATTGAAGTAAAAAAAAGAAATGTCATTTAAAAATAAGAAAATGCTTTTTTCTGTTAGAGTAGTTGGACACAGAAGCAGGTTGAGAGGTTGAGGAATCTCCATCCTTGGAGATACCCAAGATGGGAGCAGACCTGGCCATGAGCAGCTTGCAGCAGGGGTGGGATGGGGCTTTCCCAGCCCAGCAGCTGTGCCAGCTCCTCCAGCAGAGCCAAACCAAGGGGTGATCCCCCAGTAGCTAATGAAAACCCTAATGAAAAAATAGGCAGAAGTGAGCTTTCACAAACTTTCTCATGGGAAAACCAAATTCAGTAGTGGGAGACAATGCACAGGGTTGTTTGGGATGGGTGGACCTTGGGAGCTCCAGTCCAACATCCTGCACACACCAGGGTAAATACAGAATTCAGACCACCTTGTACAGGGCTTTGAAATTTATCCAAGAGATCCCACTGCATCCCAGAGGGAATATTTTGTTCTATCCAGTCAGAACATCCTTTCTTTCTGTTCATCCTAGTGGTGTCCTTTCCTCCCAGCACCCACCTCCATAAGAGCCTGGGTCCATCTTTTCCAGGACATGAAAGGGTGATCAAGCCCTTCTCCCTCAACATTTCCTTTTGGCCAGGCATTCCAGCCCCTGACCATCCTGGTGGCCCTCTCTTGTGTACCCTCTAGTTCACCAGCATCTTTCTTGTGTGTGGTGGTCAAAACCAGGTGATAATATTCCAGATGGGGTCTAACGAGTGCCAAGAGAAAGAGAACAATCACTTCCCTTACCCAGCAGTAGGAGCAATGAGGCCAAGCACAGAGCAGGGTGAACCTCAGGTTACCCCTTACCCTGAGGCAGAGCAGAGGCCCAGCAAACAGGGGCTGCTGGGGCAGCACTCCCATGCCCACATCTGACTGTGCCTATGCAGAGGACATGGAGCACCAAACTCTGGCAGGGAGGACGGAGACACTGAAGAGTGGCTGGAAAACTGCCAGGTGGGAAAGGACCTGGGGGTGCTGGTGACAGCGGCTGAACATGAGCCAGGTGTGCCCAGGTGGGCAAGAAGGCCAAAGGTACCTGGCTTATACCAGCAGCAGTGCAGCCAGCAGGACCAGGGCAGTGATTGCCCCTGTGCTGGCACTGCTGAGGTACCTCCAATCCTGGGGTCAGTTCTGGGCCCCTCACAAGGACATTGAGAGGCTGGAGCATGTCCAGAGAAGGGAATGGAGCTGGGGAAGTGTCTGGAGGACCAGGAGCAGCTGAGGGAGCTGGGGGGGCTCATCCTGGAGAAAAGGAGGCTCAAGGGGGACGTTCTGGCTCTGCAAGTCCCTGACAGGAGGGGGGAGCCGGGAGGGTCGGGCTCTGCTCCCAGGGAACAGGGACAGGAGGAGAGGGAATGGCCTTGGGCTGCGCCAGGGGAGGTTCAGGTTGGATATTAGGGAAAATTTCTTCATGGAAAGGGTGGTCAGGCACTGGCAGAGGCTGCCCAGGGCAGTGGTGGAGTCACTGTCCCTGGAGGGATTTAAGAAACATGTGGCACTTGGGGATGTGGTTTAGTGGCGGCCTTGGCAGTGCTGGGCTAACAGATGGACTTGACAGTCTTAGATGGTTTTTCCAACCTAAATGATTCTGTGATCCTGTGACATTGGCCTCAGAGACTATTGTGCACAAATAAGTAGTTTGTCATTATGAAAGCTGACGACATATTTAATGACAATTTATATTTAATCAGCCTTTTGAGATACATGTTTTTAAAATTCGGTAAGAAAGAGAATAGGTGAAAGTATTTGTGCACAAAGCCCCAGGCAATCTGCACAGCCTGGCTCCTGTTCTCCCGGCAACACTGAGCCTGACCTACTTTCCACGGCGGCACATCCCAGCGCGCCAGCACGGATGGCAGCAGAGTTACCCAGAGAGATGTCCTGCCACCCTGCAGAAGCCCACACCCCATGGAGCTGGGCCTGTCCCCTGCTGAGCAGCTCTTTGTGGGGAGCCTGGCTCCTGCCCCACGCTCCCTGCACAGACCCCGCGGGCGGCAGGGCAGCCTTCCCATTTTTCCTGGCTTTGCAGGAACAGCTGCATCAGTTAATTTGTTTGTGGTTAAACAAATTCCTTTCTAAAGCTCCATATAAGGAGCTTGCAGGCCCAGAGCTCTAAATAATCCCTTCAATCCTCCTGTTTGGAATGATGCTGCTGCTGTTGCTAATAATAATTCAACCCAATTTATAGGACAATAACATTTATTTAGAGCATGAGGGATTCCACATTATACAAACCCTTAAATTTATTTTTTGTTTCACGGGTCCATTTCTACAACAAATACATCAGATCTACTATATAATAAAATTATTTACATTTCCAAACAAGATGGGGTTTGTTTATAAACCCTCTGACTGCTATTCACATACAGTACTTAAACAACAGCACAATACATTATTTTAATACCTAAAAATGACAACCCTGTATTCTAAATTGTTTATGAAAAGTGGAAACAAATAAATTTACAATTGTTTTCCCCTCCCCATCCATTTCATACAAACACATTACCCCAATGTGCTAACTCTGGACTTCACTTTGTAAATTCAGGGGGTTTTAAAAGAACCCAGTTTTTATAACTATTTATCTGTTTTTTAGAAAAAAAATCATTTATTGGGAACAGTATAATATTAAAACGACTTACTGTACAGAATTTTATTTAAAAAAGAAAAATCACAGCTCAAAATTGCTATTGGTAAATTCACACTCATTTACAAGTCTCATGTTTCCATGCAGTAATTTACTTGGATTTTCTTCTTTTTGACTGCATTGCACTGGCACTCGTTTCTGAAATCAAGAGAAGAAAAAAAGCATGGATACGGAGTCGGTAAGCCATTCCCCAGAGGTGCACAGACTGCCCTGTTATTCTTCCAAACTCACACCAGAGTGGAAACCTCTGGAGACCAGGATTTCCCAGCACTGGGACTGACTCTTCAGCAGCTGTAACACAACCGGACCCATCGCCACACACACCACGGTCCCCAAGGTGCTCTCCAGACACGAGTGCTGTGAGCTTGACATTTATGAAGCCCTCATGTAACAGCCTTTAAAAGAAGAGCCAGGTATTTTTAACTGTTCTTTAAGTTCAGTTCCCCACGTGCCACAGCTTGCTGGGCCTTATTCCAGAAGGAAGCACAGCCTTGGGCACCAACCGTGTCTGTCAGCCCCAGGCATCACGGGGGTGGTGCTACACAGCAGCTAGGGAAGGTATTTTGGAGCCTGCCATGCAAGTTAAGAACCTAGTTGTCTGAGTTCTTGGAAAGTCATTCAAAAACAAGTCTCTTCAGTGTACACTGAGTCACAGGAACACAGCTTATGCAGAGAGACACAAATATTAACACCTGCAGAACCATGGTGACACCAGGTGACGTGTCCAGTGCACTTACCAAGGCACTAAGATTCCATTTCAAAACAAAAAAAGAGTAAGGACCAAGGGCATTTGCATCTTTAGATTTTTGTTAAAAAATGTGATTTTAAATGTTGGCAATGTCTCTTTGGCTCTTTACAATGTTTTCCAAAAGCTACTGCAGCTGTGTGTATTTTAAGAGTCAAAAGGGAAAAAATTTCCAAGTCCACCTAAAACCAGAACAGCAGCAGTAAAACTCCATGGCTGTCACATGTGGTATTAGAAAAAAACAATCAACATTTCAAAATTTAACAAACTCGAAGCTACAGTAAATACTGAAACAGCCCTTGCTGGAAAAGTACTCCAAAAAGGGAAAATACCAATACAGTAGCAATTTTCAGAAGTGAAACATCCCCACAGGCACCACTCCAGACGGGAGCCCCTCCGAGCGGCAAGGCTGACTTGGAACAGCCTCAGCACGAGCTGCTGCCATCCCTGCTGCTGCTCCAGGCTCCGTGTTTGGGAGAAGCAACGGGTCAGCATTGCTCAGTCCCTGTCCCAGTCCCTTGGGAACACCACCAGCATCTCCCCGAAACCTGCAGCCCCGAGCATGCCATGTACACATGAACAAGGGCTGAGTCTCCATGTGTTCTCTTCTCTCACAGCAACCCTTCTGCCTCCTCCTTCCCAGTGCTTAGCAAGGGAGTTCCGACCAGTCAAAGTCTGCTCTCTCTCTCCCTGCTGCATTTAAGTTTTTTAATTAATTGCAGTTTTTAAACCTTAAACCACCTCTGTCTCAAGAGGTATCTCCTCCCAGCCCCACATTCCCATGACCATGGATTAGGGGGCGTCTCTGGACACAGATCGAGGCCAGGGGCAACCAGACCAGAATCACTAAGCTCTGATTCACTAACCAAAATGTACAACACAGTAAGCACAAGTGGCAAACTAGGCGACACTGCTGTCTACCTGACTACCCTCCGGCCGTCCTCTGCCACAGAGCACCTGGTTTGGCTCATGTTCTCTACAGCCCCGAGAGAAGGCAGCCACAGCCCAGGTGCTCCATGGAGAGCTGCACCCACGTGTCCAGCAAACCCGAGACACTGTGGCAGTTTTAGATGCATGCTTGAAAAACAAGGATTTTACTTACAGAGGTAAATGCATTACACAGCCAGCACAACCCCCTACGAGAGCTCTGGTATTATTTAAATTTGATGCACTTTCACGTTCCCACATTTTCAGAATATGATGTGTCACTGCTTGTCATCTTTAGGTTTATCCAGTCAGTGTGTGGGGCAGGTCACACGCTTCAGATTCCCTCAAACTCAGGCAGGTGTCACCAAAGGGATTTTACATTGGCTCCACTTTTTTCAAAGTTTTCTTCACAATTGTGAAAGAGAATTTATTTTTAGAATAGACTTAGATTCTTCTGCACAATCCTGCCACAAGAAGTAAATGTACTTAAATTCAACAGCCACAAAGTGCAGAACATATAAGTTCCCCGTGTAATCTTTGGGAGTCGTTGCACAATGATGTATAGCCAGAAGGCTTCTCTGAAACTCTTAAAACACAGTATTCTTACCAGCACACTCTAATATCTCCAGTATGGAAATGGTTGCTGAATTCAACTTGACTTCCTTTTATAAAAATTTTATATGAATACCTCTTTGTTCTGTAAATTATCTTTAAAATATTGGTCAAATGTTGCCTCCTGATGGTCTCTCTCTACCCTCTTGCATAATTTTGGTCCATCAGCATTTTTCTGACCCTTTAAACACAAGGAGCTGCCAGAATTAGCTTCAGCCTGGCACTGGGCCGTGCATATCACACAAATGCTGCATAATTGTTAGAGACTGTAACCTGGGTGGGAATAAGGTATGTCAGCACCTGCTCATGCCATGGGTTAATAACTTCAGGATTTCAGGTGTTCCTGGAAAGAGGAGCTGAGGCTCTGTGCTAGCACACAGCACTCCCTGATGCTCCAGGCTGCCATCCTGGCAGTTTTCGGAGCGTGCCTGAACCACAGCATTTGATACGGTAAGAGCTGACCGTGCACTTGGGAAGACTTAAGTCTTGTGTCTTTCAGGCTTCAGGAAAAAGAAAACGTCACTTTTTGATCTTAGTACAGTCCTTTCAACGCAACACGTTTCTGCCAAGAGAATTCGACTTCAACTAGGCAAGGTGCCGAGCACTGTGGTGGTGAGTGTTGCAGAGCAAGTTCCACAAATGTAACAGAGGGGAATTCACACAGGATTTACTGCCAGCGCAGATGTCAGTAAACGCTTCAACACCAACCTGCGGCTAAATCCGTGAGACCAGAGTTAAAGCACCCACCGTGTACAAGCTGCAAACCAGCACTGGGAGGCAGCTACTGCAAGGGCATTATCTGGGGAAGCGGGTCAGGTCCTGCCCTCTCCACAGAAAGGATGGCTGTGCACGTTACCTTTTGCCGGGCCGGACGCAGAGGCCGGTCGGGAGGATCTCTTGCGCTGCCCGTTCTCTACAGTTTCCTGTGAAGCGGCACAATCCTCTGTTCTTGAATTTCTTCTATTTGGAGTTTTAGACTTTTCACAATTCTCTTTTGTCTCATTACTAATAAAGTGGGACAAAATATTTCTGATGAAGTGTAAGAAGAATAATGCTTTTCTATGCAAGTCAGACAAGCTGGAGGATGGCCCGACACAGGTACCAGTTCCGGACTATTAGCACTGAAGATATGAAACGCTAGAGATACCAGAAGTTCTATCAGATGAAGAATGACCTGAGTAAGCCAGAGTATAGTCCATTTCTATGAAAAATTATCAGAGGATACAGAATTGAGAAGTCCTCAAAGAGAATATTTTCAACATTAGAAGACCAAGAAATTAGATGCATTATAAATTGTCTGCTCTGTTTTCCACAGGTGCCACCATTACTGAAGTCTAGGAAAAGCAAACAGGTTACATTAGAGATGCTGCAGGGTGGGGGGACAGAGTTGAAATTGCAGATGAACATCAGGAGGAATTAGGAACCCTTCAGGGAGTAGGCCAGCTTTTGGGTTTGCTAAAAAGACTCACTCCATTGATCCAAGTGATTTCTTCAAATATTATAAAAGGTTAAGGCTTATTTAAAACCTTTTTCAAGCCTTAGAGCTTGAAGCAAAAACACTTTTTTTTTTTTCCAAGAGAAAGCTTTTTCTGCTGTAAAAAAATAATTTTAGGTACTGTGGAAGTCTGTGTTTCTTGCCACTGAGACAATAAATGGAGTGCTACGATTTTTTTATTAAAATCCTCTTTTATTTTATCACTTTTAACCCTGTAACCTCATCCTGAGCTTTTGGGTGTTTTCTTCTTACGCATTAATGCCAGACAATTTTTGATGACTAAGCAGTTTCAGAAGATTAAGTTAAACTTATCTCCTGTGAATTCAAAGGTAATTAACCAAATAAATTACTCTGATGATAATGGAAAAGGAGAAAGAAAGCTCATTTCAGGCCCTTTGGGTGATACTTGTAGGATTTCAAGAAAGGCTGCCTGAATCAAAGACTGGAGTGAACACACAGTGACAGAGGTTGCACTGCAGCGTCACCCTTCAAGAAAGTCCTGCTTTGAGGGGAAAGACTATCACACCTACTTGTAGGGTTAGGTAACAGAAATCTGAAATAAAACAGTCTGTCAGTGGAAGGAGAGACAAACATTGCCAAGCAAGGACACACACAGCAGAGGAGCCTACGGAGGCACACGGACTGTCTCAGATACAAAATAAAGACTGAAATCTATCTCCCTGTAAGGCAGGACCATGGGCCATCTATAAACGGGATCCCCAAACAGGTCTAGAACTGGTCTTCTACAGAACAGGGCAGCCAAACCAGCAGTCACCTACCTCCGAGGACACCTGGAGGGAAGCAAATAGGCATCAGCAGCTGCAGTTCAGTAAGTGCAGGTAATTTTTACGGATTCTAGTGACCAAATCCATAGCCGGGATTGTCTCACAGGAACCAGCATATCTCTTCCCTCATTTTATAGGAGACCAAGTCAGGCCAAGTGAAAATATTTCTAGCGCTTTGTGGGTTTCAAGGTTCCCCTAAGGTTTTAAAGTTTTTTAATGGCTTTAAAACTGAGAGTAGGTTTAGATTAGACATTAGGGAGAAATTGGCACAGGTTGCCCAGAGAAGCTGTGGCTGCCCCATCCCTGAAAGTGTTCAAGTCCAGGTTGTACCAGACTTGGAGCAACCTGGGCTAGTGGAGGCGTCCCTGCCCATGGTAGCAGGGTGGAACAAGATGAGCTTTAAAGTCCCTTCCACCCCACACCACCTGCGATTCTATGAAGGTTTGTCCCGTGTGGTGTTTAACTCCAGGAGCCCAAAAGTGCCCATGGTATCAACCATCACTAGATTCAGTTTGCCTGCCAACTTTCCCTCTTTTCTGGTCTTGCTCAGAAAATCATCAATCAGAAGAACACAGAAAAATGCCCTTGCGGTAATTTGATGTGCTGAGTTTAGAGATGGTCACACAAGGACACTTCATTTGGAGAATCTGTTCAACTGCCAAGTGTGCCACCTTCAGCTTTTCAGAAAAATCTACCATGAAGAAAACTTCCTGTGAAATTTCAGTTCATCTTTGATACAAATCGAAAGATGCCAACCCACATGAAGGTAAATACAGTTAAATATTCCTTTCAGAGTCATTCCTGACGGGACGAGGTGTACTGCATTCCCTCCCTTACAAAGGAAGACACTGCCCCATCTCCTGAGGAACCCCGCAGGGCGGCTGCACCTCTTCCCTGGCTTAGGGGGTCGTTGCACTGATGAGGGCAGGATCCAAAACCTGGTGGCTGTGCCAGCACAGTTTAGCCAGAAACATTCCCAAGGTCTGTCATTACAGACTGAGTGTAAGAGCCCGGTGTGTTTAGAATCTTACAAAAGTAGATCTTCAAAACTGTCATTTTCTTCTGACAGAACACAACCATTTGAAATATGATCTTTGTATTACTGAATGTCTTAACCAGGACTACGTGAAGTTTATACCTGACCTTCCTACCAGGTTTTGGCAAAACGTCAAGAAGCAAATAGAGAAAAATGGTTGAAAACAATCGTGAAGGCAGAAGAAGAACAAACTTTTGAAAGACTTCCTTTCAGAAAGCAAAAATTCATGTAACAGCTACGCTGCAGGCTTTGGGAGTTTAGTTCTCATTTGTTGTGAAACTACGAAGACCCTTCCAGGACATGAAATATCCAGGCCTGAAGGGATGAAAGGAAACACTGTCCAAAATACAGACCTGGGAAAAAGTTACCTTATATTCTACATTTCAATAATGGTGTGGAACACTCAGCTGGCCTGATTTTTTAACAGGAAAGAAAGGGTACAGCCACGAAAATGAAAAGCAGTAGAAGTTGAGCAACTGAAGCAAAGAGAAAGGGACTTCCTCCCACGAAAGCTACATCTACTCTGAATCTACACAGACTATCTCCTTACCTTTGACCAGCAACTACTGCAGCATTTGTCTCAAGTTCTACAAGAGAAAAAGATAATGTAAGAGGAGTCTGCTGTAGCAGTACATACCCACTGACAAGGCATGACTAGCTCACATTTTTCTATTAGGTCTGAAGAATAAACGTCTCTCAAAGCAAAGCAAGTCAATATATCAAACACCATACGGGCCAAGTCTGATCACAGCCTGCACCAGCTAAGACAGGGAAAAATTAAAACCCTGCAGAAAAAAACTGCAGAGAAACTCCTTGACAAGGGCTACACTTTTCTTTCTTTTTAACTTCCATTTTAGACAGTTTATTTCTTCTAAACCTTCTAGGTTTTATTAGTTTTAAACTAATTTAAAAATACTTATCTGGTTCTATTATGAATGTAAAAGTTTGCCTTAACCCAATGGTCTCTCAGCAGTATCTTCTAATGCAGAGGAAGACAAATTTATTTAGTCCAATTATATTTGTACAGAATTGGAGAAAATCTCAGGGGAGATGTTGCAAAGAGAAGTCTGACCTGCCTTCTCTCTCTCTCACAGTGATTTTATACATATAGGTCAGGTTTCCTTTGGAGTCTTCACCTCAATAAACAGCTCTCCTTTTCAGCATATAAAATGTCAAGTCTTTTTACTGTCCATCTTTTAATTCTCCCCATATCCACCAGATCCTTTGTTGAGAGGGAGGATCTATACCTAAACAGAGCCCTTCTCGTGAGAAACTGCCAGAGATGTAGGGATTACCATTGCCATGTCACACATTAGCTCCCTGTGGTTTGTCACGCTGCCCACAATGAGCTTCAGCTCAATCCCCCCAGTCAAACTTCTGGGACAGTGGGGCACAAACTGGAGCTTTGCCTTTGAGTTCAATCCAGTACCCAAAGTTTGCTAGAGTGTGCACGAGGAATAAAGGTGTAAAAAAAAGTCAGAAAATCGGTAATGTTTGTCCTCTTAGGGTAAATTTGCAGTGTTGGAACATCAGCCTCTTCAGTGTCAATGGATATAGCACCGTCCAGGAAAAACAGATGTCTTGGGAACAAAGGAAGAACAGACTAACCAACATAAGGAAAGAACTACCTTTCTTCCTATCCAAAATTTGAACAGGGAGAATACCCAATAGCAAAAACCGGATAGAATCAGTGCTTCCTCCCAGTAGGAACTCAGCAATATAGCCAGAGCAGCACTGGGCAATGAGTCACATGTGAATCAACACGGTGTATGGCCATCTATGTTTTAGTGGAAGTTCAAAGAAAACAATCAAGCATGATTTTTGCTTTATGAAAACTCTACTTCTAATCAGAGATGGCAAATGGATGGAGAGTGGCACTTCCCGTAAGCAAGCCCACATCTATCCATTTTCCCTACTCAGCTTGGGAATCACTTTTTCAAAATACCCCAAAATTGAAGGTGAAACACCATGATAATAGATGGCAACACCAAAAAGTTATCTGCGAGGGCTCCATCTTGAAATCACCACTGCAGAGGGGCATTAAAAGGTGAACAGAAAAAAAAAAGAATTACAACTCTAAAGCACACTCCCAGCAAGGCTTTTGGAAATATATTCAGATTGGTATCATATAAAACAAAAACTCCATTAGCACTGAACAGAACTTCAAAACTCAAACACGATGTATTGTTACAAATCCATTCCCTACTGTTTATCACTGAGTATCAAAACATTTCCTTGCTGATTTTTTCTTGTTTTATTTGATCCCATGCTGAATCTCCCACAAGATTTGGAGACTTCTAAAGCACAATGTATCTAGCAAAGGAAAACAATCCCAAAAGCACAATTAATAATAACCCCCCCACCAAAGCCCCAAACTACTCAGTACGTTAGTGACCACTGAATATGCATTCAAATAAATGCATTTTCAGTTCCAAACATAAAGGGTTTAGTTCACCTCTGTTCTGCTTTTCCGAAGGAAGATTTACCTGTTCTTTGAACAGTACTTTCTGATGTTGCAACTGAACTTTTTTTCTGTATTAAGTGTTGAGAGGATGCTAGAATAAAAGTGGAGGGAAAAAGTATTATTGTCAAAGGGAGTCAAAGGAATTCCTGTGGTGTGATCGGGCTGCTGGCACAGAATTCTTTATCTCCTCGCTGACTGCATTTCAGCATTTAGAGATGCAATATTTTTAACCTATCCCCCCCTTCCCACCACCACACACACCTCCCCATTTTAAATCAAGCTTTGGCAAAACTCTCCCATGCAAGTTTTCTCAAGGTAGAATAAGTGATAAAATTAAGTATATAAACCACATTTTTAAAGGTAATGATTTTTCAGCAGACTGAGAAATTACAGGAAGTCCTAGAAATTCAATAGTTTAGTTTCTCATTTTAATGCTCATTCCAACAGAAGTTCTGGGGGGAAATAGCATCTTTGTCAATCAATCAATGCCCTCACTCTTTCAATTAAAATGCAAAATATGCTCCAGAGTCACCCCTGAAGTCCTTTAGCAAAAAGATGACGTGACTTAAACATTTCTTAGGTTGCCAAGTAAAAAAAGTAAGATGGAAAAATAATTTTTGTTGCACTAATGCTTTCTATTCTTCCATGTGTTAATAAACTTATGGAGAATAAGAAGACAAAAAGTTAAACATTCCTGTTTAAATAAACTATATGCACTTTCATTTTTCTCCTAAAAACCAGAGCTCCTTCTGTGAAGCCCAAAGGCTTCATTTTCCAGAGGCACACAGCTAAAACATCCGAAAGCCACAGGGCAAGTCACGCTCAGGCTGAAGTTCTCAGTTCCCCTGACTTCTGCGGATTTTATTTTCTATGATTTTGTCTTCTGTGTCAAATTCACATTGTAAAGCAGAACAGACACTCAGCTCACTTCGAGAGTGATGGGTGTATTTCTACACCATATTCCATAGATTAAAAATGGCATCAAGAAATAGCAGCAATGTCATATATCAAGTCTGCCAGATGCTGAAATTAAAATAACAAAGGAGAAAACAGCTCAGATGTGAAGGTATTTTATGTTTTTAAATTAGATGCAATTCTAATCACTTTTCCAGGAATTTCTCTGAAATGAGCATTTAAGTTACTCCCGATTTAGTTTGGGTTTGGGTTTTTTTCCTTTTCTGGAGGTTATTCAATTATTTCCCTAGAGGATTAAGGTTATTCAAAGAGGGAAGCAGTATTATTAGGATTCATTCAAAATATAATTAAATCAATAAATCGAAATATTTTACAAAAAAAAAAGTCTCTGGCAAGACCAAAGCAGAATACCAGTGTGTCTACCAGTATAAAAGGCACCTTAAATATTTGTCTTTACTGATCCATCCACTTTTTCTCCCCGCTTCCAACATTTACTCCTCTCTTCTTGCATCATATGTTCATGACAAATACCTCACTCAAGCAGTAAACAGAAACTGAAATAAAACTTCTGGAACCCGAGTCTTGGTGAATACCAGCCTGTGTATCCCTCAGATATTAGAAACAAAACAGCAGCGTCAGCCTCGGCTGCGGTGCCTCCGTTTTGGGGTGTTCACAGAAAGCGGCACGGAGCACTTACAGCAGCACTGCCGGTTCTTCCCTTCCACGGGCAGCACCACACTTACCTGTGCTCTGCGGCAGCTCCTGGGGTGCTCCTGCCTTCTCCTCGGCGCCGGCCCCCGCGGAGCGCTCGGCCGGG